>JAIRCK010000015.1:0-369709 GCA_020744315.1 Curvularia eragrostidis | reverse complement strand
TATTATTCTATTTAGTATAGAATTAATTATCTTTATTATTAGTTAAATATCTATAACTCTTTTCTACTAGAATTACTTAGCAATCTCACGGTCGACTACTGACAAGCTGTCTTACCCTAACCTAGACTAAGGACTAGCAGAGAAGTATTAGCTGACCCCGTGAAACATTTGCTGGCCTATACTAGGGTCAAGAAAAATAGATTAACAGATAACTTTTCGAAAATAAGAGTTAATATCTAGTAATATATTATATGAGGATATACGCTCAGGAAGATAGTTATAGTAAGCTACTACGTACCTAATTTAGTCTCGCCTCTAATGAGATATCAATGAAAGAAGAAAAAGGTGGGGCTACCCTATTGGCCAGCTTATCCTAGACCGGCCACACTTCGTGTTGAAAGCCCAATAAGGCCTAGCTTAACATGTTTTACACCTCCCGAATATCAAATATATGTGCTGAAATGTCAGTGTGACACTTGTGGGGAAGAGCAGTTCTGTCGCGCGCGCTACTTCAACTGTCTTGGTACGAAGCTCTGATTGGCGGCATTCGAGGCTAACACGCCAGGCTCCGATCGGACCTACTCCGCTTAGCACACATTACCTGGGCGCTTTGAGCCAAAGATATGGGATTTTGCGGGGTTAGCGATAACGGGGGCTGCCACTAGTGTTAGTTACGGAAAGCGGAGAGATATACAAGGAGATATGTGCGCAGGGGTATATGTAGCCCTAGATCATCGTCACAATACCTTCATTCAACATCTTTAACCTCCTTCGTTTATCCTTCTTAGATATATACATGGTTTTCTGGCATATGCACATGAAAACACAATGTCTGATCGTACATCTACCGCAAAAGCACACGAGGACGACTTGAAGCACGGCAGCGATGTCAACGTCGACGGGCTTGCTCCAGGTGTCGAGAGCAGCACGTTACGGCGCGTACCCGATCGCATTCCATGGGTTGTGCTGCTCATCTTGATTGTTGAATTGGGAGAACGATTTACATACTTTGGCTTGAGTGCGCCGATCCAGAATTATATCAAGTACGTTCTCACACACGACTGGCATTTTCGCATGCTACTTGCATGAAAATAAAAAAAGATAACAACTAAGTGTTTCCCTCAAGAAATCCACATGATTCGCACTCTGATCTCCCTGGCGCTCTTGGCCGCGGTCAGGCTGTTGCCACAGCTCTGGGCAACTTTTTCAAATTTTGGGCTTACGCCTCCACCGTCATCGGTGCCATTATCGCAGACCAGTATCTCGGCCGCTTTAAGACAATCGCCCTTGGATGTGCTGTTTACATTGTCGGTCTTGTGATTCTCGTTGCTACATCGACGCCTGCGGGGATCCACTCTGGCGCCGGTTTTGGCGGGCTCATTGCGGCAATGGTAGTTATTGGACTAGGCACAGGTAGTATCAAGGCAAATGTTACGCCCATGTGCGCAGAGCAATACAAGCCTGATGCGGCATATACGAAGCAGTTGGCCACTGGTGAGTGGGTGATTGTGGACCCCGATTTGACGGTTGAACGCATGTTCAACTGGTTCTATTGGGCGGTCAACGTGGGTGCACTCTCACCGCTAATCACGGTTAATGTCGAGGCTCATGTGGGTTTCTGGGTTGCATATTTGATTCCTTTAGTGTGAGTTATCTGATTCCCTGCCTCCTTCATGGTTAAGTTGCTGACAACTACAGCGTCATCGTCATTGCTGCGGCGGTCTTTATCCTCAGCAGCCGGCTTTTCATTCAAACACCGCCTCATGGCTCAGCTGTCATTGATGCTGCCCGTATCGTGGCAATTGCCATTAAGGAAGGCGGCTTTGAAAAGGCCAAACCAAGCGCTTTGGAGGCCCGTGGAACTCTGTCGCGCCATCGCTTTGCACAGTCTCCAAACTATACCGACAGGTCTGTAAAGGAAGTACAGCAGGGTATCACTGCGTGCAAGGTACGTTGCATTCCAGCTCTTAATGGTAGCTAGCTAACTTGATTTTAGTTCTTCCTTTTCCTTCCCTTGTACTTTGTCTGCTGGATACAGATTTGGAACAACCTCATATCTCAAGCTGGAGCAATGGCCCTGCACGGTACACCAAACGACCTCTTGCAAAACCTTGACCCAATCGCCTTGATCATCTTCATTCCCCTACTAGACTGTGAGTACATGGAACGATAACACCTATACATCGAATGAATGTGTGCTGACCGAAGCGCAAGTCGTTATATATCCCCTGCTTCGCAGATATAAGATCAACTTCAGCCCGGTCCTGCGGATGACAGCTGGTTTCATCCTGGCATCAGTTGCTATGGCGTATGCGAGTGTACTCCAGTATTACATTTACAAGTCGCCACCGCAGAGTATCCATGTATGGATCCAAGCTCCGGCTTACATTTTTGTCGCCTTTTCTGAAGCATTTGTTATCATCACCGGTTTGGAGTTGGCGTATACGAAGGCACCAACCAGGTATGTTGCACAGCCAGAGATGTAATACATCACATATGCTAACTGATCGCAGTCTTCGCTCTCTTGTTTCCTCCTTGTTTTGGCTGACAATTGGTGTCGCTGCCGCCATCTGCATTGCACTTGCACCTGTATCGCAGGACCCATATCTGGTATGGATGTACGGCTCTCTTGCTATTGTTGGCTTTGTGGCAGGATGTGCCTTGTACATATGCTTCAGAAACTCATTCGAGGAGGTGCCGGTCATTGTAGGCACTGAAGCGGGGAACGAGTTTGATGTGAGCAAGGCCACCGCGCATGGCAGAAAACTTGTAGTCGAGGAGGAAAACAAAGATGTCAAGTAGTTGTTTTGTCATCTCAGCCCCCATTGGTTCTTGAGAGTCCAAATGCCATCCGTCTTTCTTCAAGCTATCTAGAAACGACATTTACGTTATTCCCGTCCAAATCCCATATTCTCTGTGATATCGTTAGTTGTAAACATATTGTCTAACCCTTTCCAGAAGATCGAGTCGATGCGCAGTAACGAGAACCGTAGGATATCGAGTGATTTCGATTGTAACCGGACAGCTCGTCGGGCTTGGTCGAGGATAGCCTTGCATTCTTGAGCATCTTCGGGACTGTCTGCTGTCACGTGAAGCAAAAGTGCAAGATTGCACATGGTAGACCAGCCCAGGGTGCACCCTAATGTGCGTGATTAGCAATCACAAAACTTTCTACACGCCATTTCTATTACATACAAAATGGCCAAAAACCGTGAATCCAGCTGCTCTTTAGGTTTGACGTAAATGCTATAAAGCTAGTGACGCATGCTTTCGCACCAGTTCGGGACAATCGGCGCGCTTCAAGCTCACGACGCTCGTCGGCAGAGTTGGTCGGCTCAGCGCTATATCTCAAAGCAACAAAGGGCCTGAGTATGGCTCGAAAGAGAAGTACTTTGAGGACATGGCCGCCGAGGAGCAATGGACCTGAAGGATTGACGTCCTCGTTTTGTGATCCAGACTGGATGTCAGTAGCAGCGCTGGACCAGTTATTAAGTTCTTCCATCAAGGCTTGCGCCTTCCTCAAAGTGCCTTCGTAATCTCTTGCGAGAGATTGGATTGCTTTCAGGGCGCTACAGATGTCAGTTTTACGTTTGTGACTGGGGAGTAGCTGAGAAGAATTACAAAAGTGTTGTTAAAGCCGTACACAGAATGGCTGTAAGTTTATACATATGAATGAAGTGAGCAGGAAATAGCGTATTGCTTTCTTCTTGCGAAAAGTCATTCAAAGATGGTGGGGGGACAAGCCAATCCTCATCATGTATAAGGCAGCTCCGACCCAAGACAGCAGCATGCCAGACGTCAATCATCTTGACAGCCCACGACAACCGCTTTCGGATCTCGATCTCAGCAGGTAAGATGTTCCAGAAGGTGGAGTCCAAGTTCAAGCCCAACGTCTGTGAAATTGTCACCATTGTGCCGACAAGTGACCACTTTGTCGCATAATCTGGCATGAGCGGTTTATGTGGTGGTGAAACCAACAACAGAATCAACGTTTGCAGCGTGGAAAAGTCCGGTTTATACAATTCCTGATGCACCGCATTCAAGGCAAGGTCCCATAATTTCTCTGTGTCAGGAAGATCGTATGCGATCTGGATGGAGAGATAGTCGTCGAAGCTGGCGAATGGCAAGGTAACTAAATATATTGCGGCAAGAGTAGAGGGATTTGATCGCTCCGGCTCTGCTGGTTGCGTTGGAGGAAGGATTGGGAAATGAGGGTATACGAATCGAAAAAATCTGCATTTGTTAACGCAACGGGGACGAAAGTATCATTGGTTGAGGTGTTTCGTACAAAGAAATTAACCTGACACCCACATCAGGACTCACGAGCTTCTCTAGCTGTTGGCGAAACGAATGACTGTCCTTGTCAGTCTCCTGCACCACATCCGTGACATTTGAGACTAAGAGCTGGACTGGATGAATGTCCTGCCTCACTGAGCGAATAGCTAGTCGCTTGAAGACGAAATTATTGTCAGGACCAAAGTTATATCTTTGCATGAGGTAAGGGTCCATGTCCCCTGTAAGGCCACAGACCATGCTTGTCGTCTCTAGTCCTTGTGCCGACGGCGAAGGGAGCCCGGGATAATCCATAGATACATCGTTGGGCGGAGTGTTCATGTGGTTGGAGCTTTGTATATTGATATCGATCATGGCTTGGTCTAGCCAAAAGTTGGCTGATGGATCTTGCAATTCGCCCGGCAAAAGGTAGCCCTGTTGGTCGAAGAAGGTATTGTTAGAATCGAGACCGTCGTTTTGCTGACTTGTTGCTTCTAGACTGGCGAATTCTTGTACAGAATTACTTGGGGATACATGTGTTGGAGATGCGTGTGTTGCGGGTATATGTCTTGTGGATGCTGCAGACGCGCGTGTATTCTTGGATGCAGCTTCAAAGGTGCATTCGCGCCGCGAGAGATGACATAGCCGGCATGGTGGTGCAGAGTCGATGCGGCATGCGCTTTTCCGCACCCTGCAATTATCACATGCTCGCTGCGACTTGCTCATATACTTTCGCATGTTGCCCGCTTATAGAAGAAAAACGAGGAGAGTAAGTTGCTCATCTGCGGCCTTATCGGCTGGAAAGCCAAGCTAATCTCAAGGTTCAAGCGCTACTTACAACCACGTGATAGTTAGCCACGTGATCGGTCAGTGCGTGCCGTGGAATATTGCGCCAACGTTCACAGATTGGATACAGTGCTCAGTAAACAAACACCAGTTTTTTGCTGATCTCGATCGACTTATCTTTATTATAGATACATGTTGGTCATTAGAACATCTGCAAAACGCAGCGGAGAGATGAGTGCTTTAAGCAGTCCATCCACTCTTCTTGCGGGATACAAATAATTTGCAAACTCTACAATTTCGCTCTGCTCATGCTGTTCACACTACTCTTTGGATCATTCAAAAAAGGAAGCGCAAGTCCCACGGCCTCCATCGCCATACCAAGGCCGGCCTGGTATCCTGTTCCACCCGCTCCGTAATTATGAACAACGATACGGCCATCAGAACGTGTTTCTTTTTCGATGCGTGCGCCTCCTAGCCTCCCAGGCCTAAGACCTGCGAAGGTCGCCAGGATCTCTGTTTCAGGTACATCCAACGATGGCTCCAATGTTGTCGTCCGTGTCCAGATGGAATCCGCTTCGTCAGAAAAGGTATCGCCGGTACTATGCAAAATGAGTACGCAACCTACTTACACGCATCCATTGTGTGTACTTACTTGTTGCCCTTTTGCATGAATCCCCCAAGAATCACATTCCCATTGGAGAAGGGTCGAGGAATTATATATGTCTCATAGTCCTTACCATGGCGCATGATATTTTGGTCGATCTGCGGTGCTCGTGCAAGCAGAATCTGACCTCTTACAGGGAAGCATTTCTCATCCTGGACACCGGGCAGATGCCGCGCACCGTTTCCGGTGCAATTAAACACGACTTTCGTATGTTCACTCAGGAAAGCGGAATCCAGATGCTCTAGCTTACGCCGGAGGAACTTGACGCCACGCTGTTCGAGCTGGTGTTTGAGATATTGGATATGTTTGGGAGCGTTGATAGTTACTGTGGTAAAAGAGATGCCGTATTCGACACCCGGTAAAAGCTTATGCGAGGGTAGTTCTGTGAACTTTTGGAGGTATTAGCAGTAACCCAGTAGCATTTAGAGATGCACTAACATCTTCTAGGTAGCTTGAAAGAGACCTCAACTTCTCTTCAGCTGGCTTTTCGTCCCAGAATTCGCGTGAGTGTGTCTTCGCAATGCCAGCGACCGATCCATGGGTGGCTGCAAGCTTCATAAGACGTTTATACCCTGCCTTATCCCATATGAGAGCGTTCTTATCACTTCCAGATATCGCAGAGAAATTCGCCCCAGCCCTATCTGTGTAAGACTCCTGCCATGTAAAGGGCAGCTACGTGAGAGTTATCATACCATGGCGAGGTATAGTTGATAGAGGTATCTCCTGGCAGATGTTGCGCAACGATCGTGGTGTGGTCTCCATACCCATCCTCTGCGAGGATGAGAGCAACATCCAACCCTATCACCCCAGACCTGCATTTGATTTAGCATGCTGAGGATACAAGGCGTCATGAGAGCAACGTACCCAACAATCACAATCGAGTCCTGCATGTTTGTTGACCCTTGCTCTAATCGATGGTGCTTTGCGGTGTTAATATGTAAACTTCAGAGTGCTACTACCCAGCAGACGGTTTTTATACCTACAACATCCACTGACATCTATTCTTTAACAGTGCAAAACGAAATTTCGCGATGGGCGAGCTGTGCACGTTGGTCACCATACGACATACTGGTGGGGCATGGGGTTCGGTCATCTTTCCGTTGAGTTTTCCGTCCATCTTTCCGTACTGGCATGAGCTTGGCACCCCGACTTCACCGTCTGCGACTCCATCTTCTAGATCGGGTTGGTAGGGTTCCATGCAGAAAGAGTTCCTAGCTCCGTGGGCCTCATCCTCGGTCCGACGTGCTGATAGGAGCGCACTGTCCTCCGGCTTGGCATTCCTATCAGATCCGATGCGCGAGTAATGGTCAGATCTGGGGTGGCAAGCGTGTTCCACCTGTCAAAACGGCGCAGCCGAAACAGTTAGCAATATTATCAATTTATTATCTATTGAGAGTTTTGTTACAGGAAAGACTATCATCCTTGTATCTACACATTCAATCTGACCACCAAGGAATACGATATCAACATGACCGTAAAGATACCATCAGTAGCAGTCGAGGAGTCAAACAAAGCTTATCAGATTCCGGAAGAGTGGCTCGCGAAACTTGATCCGGAATGGACTCATATGTGGAACGCACATGGGACACGCCACCGTCAAGCCGAAGAAGTACCAATTGAAGAAGTCCGCCGAAAGCCTCTGGCATACAGCTTCACATACCCAACGTGGTCTGGTATGCATAGTGTTATACACTGAATGAATCATTCACTGAAAGTTTATAGGCCCGCTTGTGTTCAAGGAGAGCGAGATTGAGATTCCGGTTACACGACCTGCCGGTTATATTAAAATTCGTGTTTATTCGCCAGAGGGCCAGGGTCCTTATCCCGTACATCTGAACTATCATGGAGGTAAGAGATCTTATCATCTAAGAGTCATCTCCTTAATACCAAACCAGGTGGGTGGGTTCTGGGTGGTCTCAATAGCGAAGCTGCCTGGTGCAGAAGTGTGTGTAATAACACTAGTATCGTGATTGTCGACGTGGATTACCGCCTTGCCCCAGAATTTGTGTTTCCCACTGCTATATATGACTCTTGGGATGCACTTCAGTGGGTCATATCTCATGCTGCAGATTTAAACATCGATCCCACTAGCGTCTCGATTGGAGGCCTCTCAGCAGGTGGTCAGATGTCAGCAGTTCTTTCACACATGGCGCGTGATGCAGGGCTAGAACTCAAACTGGCGTTGTTAGTTGTACCTTCAACTGACTTCAGATGGCTCATCGCCGAAGAGCCATTACGGTCATCAGTTGCCAAGCTTTACCCCAGTACAGAGCTATACAAGGATGCGCCTTGGGGAGGCCTAAAGAGAGAGCAGTGGTTCTTGGATTATTGGATCCCTACTGGTACGTCTTCAGCTCCAATTTGCAATCAACTCGGTGTTCATATGAATCAGGTGTCAGAAAAGCCGCATGTGACGACTGGGTAGCTTCACCGATGCTGGCCAAGTCGTTTGATAGATTGCCGCCAACACATGTTGTAACAGCCGAGTTCGATATATGTCGAGACGAAGCGCATCAGTACGGCAAGTTGCTGGCAAAGAGCGGGAACCGTGTGACTCAAAAATGTTACATGGGGGTACCGCACGCGTTTGGGCACTATACTCATCCTGAAAAAGGTTTGAGCAAAGGACATGAATACATTCAAGACACCTCCAGGCTATTGCAACAGGCACATGGGCTTAGCCATGACAATCAATGACCAAGAGGCTTCCTCAAGAAGCGCGAATAGATATTATGTTTCTACATACTCAGGCTTCTAAAAATACTCTACATGCTATTTCTATCCTCGCTGTGTATTAATGCACGCTTCTCAACCATGATGGCTAGGGTGTTTTCCTTATCACTTATCATATCACCTATTCACTATTTCGACTCAGTAGCAAACACTCTAAATCTATTTACCGCAATGGCCTACCATGCATTCAGGCTCTACTGATACGCTTGAGCTTACTTCTCTTAGCGTGTTGGATTTCGTCGCACTGGTGATGCTGAATTCTTCAACTCGGTATATTGTATCCGGCTCTTGTAAAGTTAGCTCTACCTCACTACCAGACATGTCCCTAACATTGCCTGGACGTTTCTTCCATAATGTTCCCAAGCTAGGGTTGCCCTTGGAGGGCTGTTGGCGGGAATTCTTATCTTTGCTGAATGAGAAGGGGGAACTATGCTGACTACTAGCCGCTATCGAGTAGATCTTGAGCAGGAGGGGTCGTAGACAGATCATGGAGAGTATGATGATTGGTATGGTGATCTCAGCTGTGGCCAGAACATCTTGTAACATTAGTACCTGCGCTGTAGTGACGAACAAACAACCTACAGATAGAGATATTATTTCCGACTATCATCATGGCGATGAAGCGAGCAAGACTAACTATGATCGTGATACTACCAAGCATGAATAAGACAAAGAGGCCAACTCTCTCACGTTTGAGCCGTAGATTCAATCCATGTATCAGTGGAAACGGTATTAAGAAAACTGGGCGAAAATTAGTTCAAGAACGAGCTAACGAGATTGTGACATCATGAACTCCGGTCTTAGAGAATACACATTGAACGTCGTCGATGTGTCATGAGCTTCAGGAAACGATTCACGTTGCTGATGCCGTACCGATTGAGGCACTGTGCTATCGTCTGGTCCAGGTGCGATTGCAGGCTGCTCATACATGGCTGCTCACAAGAGAAATATCATACTTACTGAAGACTTCCGACGTGAAGTTGAGTGCCCAATTGATCTTCACTAAAGTCATGGAGGTGAATGCTTGACACTGTACGTCTGGAGACCTATAAAATGAACGACTCAGCCCGAGACCAGTGTTCGTGGACGTCACATAACTGTACCAATTGGACCCAGGATGGGGACCACACCAAAATGTATCCATGAAAAGTGTAGTCAAACTGGATGAGATCGCAAATGCAATGGCAGCATATAGCACTTTACGAAGCGTAGGGACTGTCTGCGGTACTATATTGAGGTAGAAAGCAAGCATGCTGAACTTAGGGAAATATAGTCCCACATCGAAAAAGTAGTTGGAAGCGAAACGAATCTGTACTGGGTTAGAAGAGGTCCTAGTTTACATAAGGTTTGCCTACCTTGATGACTCCAGGTGTGTTTCTTGTGAACGAGTCCATGGCTCCCAACCGGTATGTCAATGTGTCGCAGATGACTAGACCCAAAGCAGCCAAGATGGCAAATATAAGCATCGAGTCGGACAGCAAAAGGGCCTTCTGACCCATGTGAACATGCAAAGATATGCGAGCATTCACTAGCAGGAACGCCAGGACAAAAAGAACCCATTCGGAAGCCTGAATCAACTTAGTTGCAGGGGCGATTCTATGTCTAACATACACTCACGATTACGCCCTCTGACTCAATCATCATGAACTGCAAACAGCTCCTGAAGAACGGGAATGTCCTCCAAGCTGAATGAAGACAATTCCGACCAGCCAATCCAATGCAGTCCCAAAGACTCTGCTAGTGGCTCGAGAGGAGATTGTAAATATACGGCGAGACCCATAGACCACGCAGGATGATGTTGTGATCGTTTTGTTATCCAGCGAGGGCCAAAAGCTGTAAACCCGGGCACTCGAGGGTGCATTTCATAGCTTTGACGAGCGAAATCTTGATACTCCCAAGACATGCATGCATGAGGGATGGCAGCAATGGCAAACCCTAAGCTGCAACGCGCGTGTCATGTCGTGTCGATAGGCCAATGAGAGAGCGACGGAGATCTTCCGGCGGTTGCTGACTGACGCGGGGAACAGCGGGTCGAGAGTCAGTTTCGCGGGTCAGGGACGAAGCTGAAAGCCTCAACCCCGCTTAAGCAGGCTGGACCTCGGACGCCTGATAGGATTTCTCCAATTAGCTATATCCGCCAAGAGGGCGGCGAAATCAATCGTCACTAGTACACGCCGACAGCGATATCGACTATCCAATCGTGTCTAGACGCCAGCCATGCTCCTGGACTACATGATTATATCAACCGAGGCTCTGAACTTCATCCACTGCTGAATTGCTTTTGGGATATGAGCGTGCTAGCAAGCGCCTTGTCACGTTACGCTATGCTGTTTTCTAGAAGCTCCAGCGAACCCAGGGGAGCAGTCTTCTTGTTCAGGCTGTTGAGCAGACTTCAGCACATTACTATGTCAAGTCTCATCGCCATTTATCTGATCGCATCCCTACAGTACGACGGGCTCCTACAAAGATGTGACACTGAAGCGCATGTGAGATGTCACACCTGCCTCTTCTTGTCGCATACCCGTCTGAGTGTGAGAGTAGCGAACTGCAGAAAAACCAGGCTAGAGTGTGTTGCTGGACAAGGAACAAGCCTACATGGAGGCGAAGATAACGCGTTGTGAGGGTTGCAGGCCTGAGCCCCAGGTGCGCATTGACTGACCGATAAAGTGCGGATAGAACGCGCATCATTGGAACTTTATGACCAACTGAAGCATGCAGCGTGCGGCATCTCTGATAGGCTTGCGCATAGCGAATCATGCATCATTTCAGAGAAATATATCAGATCACTCCGAGGGGCGACTCCGAGGGACGACGCATAGGGATGTATCGCATGCGCAACATTCACAAGCAGTCGTGCATCTGTGCAATCAGCATGAAACTTTGCCTTATCCCCCTCAGAGAACATAGCATGGCTCGTGTTAAACATGAGATGCGAGAATCACGAGTACGGTGTGATTCAATGAGTTGTTAGTAGTCTCACCCCTCCGGCCATGCTTGAACATGACCTCCACCTGCTCGTTATCCATGGCGGCAACGTTCGCGGCATATCGGTCCTATCGGCCTTTTGGATCCCGAGCGTTTTTAGCATGCAACAGTCGGACTATCAAACTTGGGGTTAGCAGCTTTACTCCACTCATTCACTTACTCACCACCACCACCATCACCACACACGTCGATAGCCTGACTAGCATTCTCTACTACCCTACGGAAACGCATATCTCGAAACAACACTCTCGCCAACTATCCTAATGTGCGCACTGTTCCCAGTCTCAGTCGCTTTTTGAAAGAATAAACAGCCATGCCAGACGCCCTCGATGAGTCCGTTATAGCGAGTAAAACCACGGTGTCAGCAGCTCTAGAATGCAGAGTGTGCAACCGACGCCGCATAAAATGCGACGGAACGCGGCCAGCCTGTGGAAAATGTACGTCCCGCGGCCTGCGCTGTCCAGGATATAGGAAGCCCCTCAAGTGGATTTGCGGACCCGCTAGCAAAGGACCGAACAAGCTTGTTTTTCGCACCATGCCAGCCCGTCAACATTCCCAAGCTGTCGACACTTCCATTGTGGTGCCGCTGGTAACTCAGTCATATCGACTTCCCACGATATCATATAAGCACAAGAAATTACCCAGTTTGTTGTCATCGACACCAATGCCTTGTACGGAAAGCCTCTTACTACAACACTTTGTAGATGTCGTGTCCGTACAACTCGCGTGGTTTAACATGGAGCCTAATTCATGGCGAAGTATAGTACTGCCATTGGCTATGGAGTCGCTTGGACCGTCTTCGTCATCATACTCCCTGTTGGCAGCCATCCTAGGCGTATCTGCAAGTAATGTCAGTTCTCGCCTTACTAAAGGCGATACTCAGCGCGATGTATACTTTCATATCACGGACGTGCTACGCACACAGGCCTTCCGCTTCCTGTCCGCGGACCTGCGGGCACTGCGAGGCGCCCTTCAACTAGGCACGCCTCCTCTTCCGCAACTACTGGTTCAGACAGTCATCGCCAGCGTGCTACTCCTTTCTTACTTGGAGATCCACTGGCCATCTAGCGGCATGTGGCGTTTCCATCTTCGCGCCGCACAGAACATCAGCAACATGTTGCAATTCGCAAGCACTAGCGATGCCACCAATACTTTTCTCTCCGAAGAGCTATTTACTGCCAGCACATGGCCTCTGCTGACTCACTGTCCATGGGATGAGACGCCCACGACATTGGAGTTGTGCAGCAATAACCAATCTGAACAGGTAATCAGGGGTCAATCTCCATTTATCGCTTTCATTGTCATCATGCGCCGTGTCACCAAGGCAAGAAGAGAAGTAACAATACGAGACGCGGACCCTGTCAACCGGCACGCCGTTCTCCGCAAGATTCTACAACAAGAATTACTTAAGCTAGAAGAAACTCATGAGATGGTTTTACGAGAATCAAGCAAGATGCGCACAATAAACGGCCATGATCTGAAGTGCATGCTCAGTGCGTACTACTACGCAACGCAGATCTACTGCCACCAGGCCCTATCCGCCGCTGGGCCCAAGCTGGATCAAGGCCCGTGCGCTCGCCCTGATCAAGCGACGTTTTTCCGCCTGCGTGCCCATCTTCTTGATTCGCTGCTATCTCTTAACGACCCTGATTCAATCTCGCAATCGCAACCATGGCCTTTGTTTATACTGGCAACACTAAGCACTCACGACTCAGTCACGCAATCATGGATTGAGACGCGGATGAATTGCATCATGACACTGTATTGTGAGATTGACCGACCGCAAATGCTTAGATTTTTGAAATCATTTTGGGGCCAGGTGTTATATGACAATTGGATAGAATACGCACAGTTGTGGATAGAGAGCCATGGAAACTTCCTGATACTGTGAAATTCCTATTTGTTTTGATCGAATGGCCCAGGCATGTAAGTACCAATCGAACCATACTCAGTTCATACTTCATAAAATTTTGCTCTTGTTGTTTTGAACTTCCTAATATACACGACCTCATTGACTTATAGATTCTCAGTCTCATCGTCCTCAACGCCGAAAATGACAGACATAGGGTCTTTGTACTTGTATAGCCCTAGCGCTGGTTGACTTATACCGTAGTTCAGCAGACGCAGCACTTGCGGCGAGAACTTCTTCTCCTTGGCCACCTCGACGGGAATTTCTAACTGGTGGTTTTCCTCGGATTTGAGGTATCCCTTGCACATGAAAAGGCCGACAACCTCACGAATTTCATCTCTGCCAAGGGTTCAGTATGAGTTCCTATATCGTAAAGAGGTACTGAAAAAAAAGACAGGGTACTACTAACTTAGTCTTGTTGGCGCCACCCCCGTGGTAGGTGTTGCCAGGGAAGATGAGGGCATCGCCAATCTCAAGTTCCACCGGCACTGCCTCTTCGGTGCGCGGTGCGCGATCTAGACTCCAGACATTGGATTTAGGAATGACCATCGTCGCGCCATTTTCATAGGTGCACCTGGTGATGGCGACGAGTAGCCCCATCATGCAGGAGTCGAGACCACTGGGCAGGTGATAGTCGCTATCATCACGATGCAATTCCTGTGCTACCGAGCCAGGGCGGATCTGAAATCCGAAGGTCCCAGCAAGGGTAGGCTTTGTGACAAAGGTGCGACGCTTTTCACCATACCAGGGCGAGCATCTTGATGTCAAAATCTCGTTACAGGTATCTATCCATAACTTGTTAGTCGCGAGTTCGACGCAGCCCTCGGATGCCGCCAGTAGGCCCGTAGCCCGCCGCGTGGTAGTAGGGAAGAAGCCGGAGGCATCAGGTACATCGGCTGCAAAGACCGGGGCCAGCTCTGCCTTGATACGAGCAGCGTGCTCAGCAGATATAAGCTTCTTGATGATTACACCACCGTCTGAGCGGACAAGTTCTACCACTCGCTCGTACGTAGTTGCCGGTTCATTCGCGTCGAGGCGTTGTAGTGAAGGAGCGGTCTTAGTGGCTGTCGTGTTGGAGCTAATCGTCGGTATGATAGTAGGAGTGGCCATATTTTCTGTTTGGAGTGAAGGAGAAATTGATCCTGTGCTTTTGTGAAAAGAAGATGCTTTGTAAAGAGTCAACAACCTTGAAGCTTTGTGGTACCTTATCAACAATGAAGAAAAGGTGAGAATCATCGTAGAAATGGTGGCTGCAAGGTCATGGCACTGTATTTAAATTCCACGCTCCATGGTAAAAACTCGTCGTCGACGCAAGCATAGCCGAATTCCACTGTGCCGCCTCAATATCGTTTCATCATCGACCGCAAGACTTCTCCATTTTCCTCTATTATTTTGGCATAGCGCTAGCCCGGCAATTGTTACGGTTTACAACTGCCGCAACATCTGTAAAACTGTGAAGTAGCTTAAATCTAGAGAATTCCGAGCTTCACTAGGGTTATCGCAAGGAATTACTGTTTTCGATACTAGCCCCACTGTTTCTCCCAAAACCCCCCTCAAAACAGCCTAGCGCTGACCTAACCTATCATGGAGATGGAACGCGTTTGTGCGGTATCTGGAGCTACCAATAGCTACGGATCATACATCTTTCCGCAGCGTCCAAAGATCAACAAGCGACCACCTTGAATGAAGTTTCTACCAACTACCAAATTGGTGTACATTCTCCACTTTCTTTTGATGAAATCACCGGCAGCAATAGCCAGACTGAATAGCAATTTTAACGCAGCCTTCGACGTTGCTCGTAGATGTGATCAGATAACCCATTGCTACAGATGCGGCTCTAGGTACGGATTCCTAATCGTTTTTACGTAAGGCTAGGTTCACCTCATAAGCACGTGGCGTCACCGATTAAGAACTAATGCTCTTCGGTAAATCATCACCTCGCTTCTACCAATATGCATGGACAGGGTAACATAAAAACGCCCAGGATTAAGGGATCGTAAAATCCCGAAGTTCGGGTTTCTGAAGTAGTGGATGCGCTGACGCGCCCATGCGTTTGCAATAGACAACGATGTTTTAGTCAGGAATAACTGGGTCTTTGGTGTGATGTCCAGAGTAAGATCCGCGATGTGAACATTGATAGAGGATTAGTTAGCCAAGGAAAATTCAGTAACTTTGCGACAGCTTTTAACTTCCAGGGTTCTTCATTGGAACGGGTTGACTATGTCTTCGAAGCAGGCTCAACCCCCGATACACAGGGATAAGAGCAGAAAAATGACATGACCGTACCCACTCTCGCTGTGGCCAAACAAATACGGTTCACAACCAAGTTTTGATGCAATCCGTTCGCATCGCCATTTGACGGATAACACTTTGCGCGTGCAGAGTCATCTCGGCAGTGATGCCACATAGCGGCAAGGATCCTTTCTTATCCTATTTATTTAGTCTTGTATGAAATCGACTGCGATAAACACACATGCACGCTTGAAACGACTTTCCGCATCGGATTAAATGGGCAACCTTGGAGATGGAGGATGTGTGGTCTACTGGTATTAACGGACTTGTAGCTTAGCTCAAAGCCTCGAAGCCTCGGAGCCTGACTGCAGCAGACTCTTACTCATAGTCATATCAATCCAACCAAAGGTGATACGTATATGATTTAATCACCGAGCGTTGATCTTGGTTGAAGGTTCGAAGATATTCATTATTTCCGTCATGACGTAGCCTTCATACCAGTTCCTCGCGTTCAAGTTTGCGCATGGACTGGGACTTTCCAATGCCAACTAGTAGACACCTAGCACTGAAATGTAATCTTCCTCCACCAGAAGCATTGATCTGAGTCAAGTGCTTGGATCCTGTGTATCGCATTAGCCTTCAACGTTGTGCTGACATCAAGTCTTTCCAACTTACACAAATGTCTCAAAGGGAACTCCCCTAATCTTTTCCTTTCCATCTTCATCAACATCCCATGGGTCTGGCTGGAAGCTCACATCTGCCCATGAAAAGAAGAGCTCCCTCCAATAACATGCTTCTGCAGCAGGTGTAAGATACTTGTCCCGAAATGTTGCGACACTATTCTTCACGATAGCTTTTGCGCGTTCTGGATTCCGCAAAAGCTCTTGTACCTTTTCTTCTAGATCAGAGAAATCACGCTCTACCTCTACAACGTTTTGATTTGGTCCAGAAGGAATGTAGAGGTGTGAGTGAGGCTCGACCCATTCGGCTTTGTGCTTTATCATAACAGACGCGCAGTTAAGAAGGTATTTTCCCCTACCAGAGTAGCTACGTCCTGTGATTTTATCGAGATGTTTAGTTTTTCTTTATTTTGGCGGCGGAGAAAGGCCATCTTACCTTCAGTGTGTATGAGAAATTGGTACTTGCAGTGATCCGTAATTGGCAATGCAGCACTTCCCACAGTCACATCTTTCCTACTCTTCCAAGTCACTTCATCCACATCCGCCCAACCCTTTTCTCTCGTAACCCTCATTAATGCACCTCTTACTTCCTTGTTAGTCTTAACAGCACCTCGCCAGAGTGCCTTTGGAATTTTCTGCTCCCAATCTAATTCGCTGTCCAGCATATCACTCCGTATCTGCTGGTACTCGCCAACCAAATCGAGCGGCCATGACCAGTAGCCAAAGTCTGGCATCACCCACATTTCGTTGTCAAGAGAGACATGTCGTGAGAAAGCCCAAAGGGTATGATGATTGTGAGATTCGTCGGCTATGTCGTCTACATGAAACGAGAATTCTATCGGGGGAAGGGGTGAGGGGGAGGATGCTATGGCACGGTTGATTTGGTGAAGAGTAGCAAGAAGGCGGGGTCTTTGATAGCCTTTTCCGTCAAACTTTGAGTCGATGATGTAGAGCTTAAGAAAAGATTATCAGCTTCCGTGTCGATGAACAAATTAGGAAGACAGGGAATGAAGAATACCTTGTGATTGTATATCATAACTCGCACCGCCCCATACGGCTTCCAAGAGAGATCGACGTCCGCGAGGCTGACATTTCCCAGTTGCCTCCTTAACACGACCGAACGGTCTAACTCGTCAAATAGATTGGGAAATTCGGTACGGCACTCCGTGTGGGAGAGTCCATAATCTGATCCGGTTGTTGACAACGGAGGATGATGGGCATGTGATTTATGAGCAATTTTTGGTACAGCTGAGGTTACTGGGTCTGATGTCACAGGCACTGTGGTTTGGGTAGGTTTCCATGTCCCTGAGAACAGTCGAGAACCGCTGACCTGGACACGATAGCGAAGAATGGCTTCTGTTATGAAGATCATGAGAAGGCAGAAGATGCCGAAAGAACAGAACATGAACTGGCGAAGACTGCATACTCTAGTCATGTTCTCTGGTATTAGTTTAAACTGTTTGAAGGTAAAGGATTATAGCTCGACGTTGCAGATGTGAATTGCAGAACGCACGACTCGAATTAGAAAAAAAGGCTTTGAGATACAAAAGCTGTGTGATGACAACGAAAAGTTTGATGACAATATGCAATTCGAAACTGAAAATTCTAAGCGCAGCATAACTGGTGATACGACGCGGTTTAGCGAGGCGCAGCGGAGTGCAGTACGAAGTGCAGTCCCTGAGGATGATCGACCTACCTATCAGAGTTAGGCGCAGGGGTTTAAGAGGAATAAACGCCAAACATTTCTCATTTAAAAAGCACAACCGCTCGTCTACCCACTTTCGAGCATGGGCTAAGCGGTTGCCTAAAGCCTTCAGGATTGATCCAGTCACTTTGCCACACAGTAACATGCCTAGAATGGTGAAACACCCACTTCGCCCCACTAAATCCTACAGCCTAAGCCACTCACGTAAAATAGCGCAACAAGCAGAAGTAGATGCCAAGTAGGGAATTATGTAACTTGGCGTTGCTCAATGGGTAAAACGATCTTGGCATAGGATTCCTTACTGTGCCGCAATACATAAGTCAATCTGGACCCGGCTCGTGCTCAATGCAATTTTTAAGGCAGCCAACTAAACTCTCAAAACAGGGCTAGCTAGACAAGACTTTTCGGTCACAGCGATTGGGGTGCAAGGTAACTTACTGTGCCGCATCAGGCAATCGCATAAGGGAGCTGTAGCACATTAGGACCGAGTCCAAGGGGAAGTCGTAGTCTTGGCCCTAGTAACCTTGGCTTCGCCCTAAAAATAACTTCATTACTGGCTTTTCTAGTCAAACTCCAGAGTACCGTTTTCCGTGTTTTCAATTATTCGGTCGTCATTAATACTCTCTTTGCCAAACACGAATCGATCATATTAACAAGCAACGGATTATAACCTAGTAGAATACCATTTTCGACCTCAACTAGTAGTTAGTATTATTAGCCGTTCGTGCGCTACCCATAACTTTACATAAAAACAAGGACTAGAAATATTATATTATATTATTAGCGTTCCTGCAAGAACGTCCCGTAGCGAATAAAGACGGGTGAAACGTAGGGCTTGTAGTAGTAACGTACTACCTCGTTTACCTAATCTATAAATAGTTGTACAATACAGAGCTTTCGGGTGACAGCCACTCCGCCTATTAAGTGATTGTACCAGAGATATGATAGGAGTGGCTTAAAGTAGGTAAGGTTCAGATGTAAAAGGCTGATCAAATGTGTGAAACCGCAAATCCGAGTTTGCTTCATATAATGCCAAAACCCCGAGTATCCTAGAAAGAAAACATTCCTCAAAAACCTTTTCGGCACATCATCTACGATTACAACAGGGATCTTAGTGTCTCATTTTAGTTCCGTAGAAAGATCAGCTGCAGCACATTCGCAGTAGAGCGTAGGCAGTGGTTATGTTTCCTTTATTCACAATGGCATGGGTTTTGCAGGCGTTGCAGTCTTGATGTTCTTTTGGGCGCCAACGCTACTGCCTGTGGAGCTGCTGCGAGGGGTCGAGGTTCAAATCGTGATATGTTTATTGCACTAGCTGCGTCTATCAGATGTTGCAGCGATGACACATAGTAACATTTGAACTCATTCATATGCCTCTACATCTTGCTTGTAGACTGGCGGACGCCGTGAAGGTTGTTGGGGTGTCAGCAGCCGCTTCACAAACAGATGGTAGACATCAATTTTGTCCGATAGGGTACTCTTCACCTTTTTGAAGTTATTCATATGTACATTGCGATAAAACAACGCCTACGTATGAGTAGCGTATAATACAGATTGCATCCAGCCACGCTACCCACCCTCTTTTCTCTATCCTTGTACATTCCTTCCCTACGCACAATTCTCCAGCCCTTCGTCGCCTATATACCTAGCCTTGACCATGAGCGGTTTCTTGGCCCATAGTATATAAATCTTCTGGTCAAGCCAATTTTCACTCTCAGGGCATAGATCGAATTCAAAGTTCCACAAAAGCGTCGCCAAGATGATACGCATCTCATGATATGCTAGGCTGCATTGTATTATGAGTGAATTTGTTCATATAGTTGAGTCCCTGACAACATAGGATGACTTACTTCTGGCCAATACAGTTGCGCGGGCCGACTGAAAATGGGTTGAGCACGTTCTTGCGGTCGCTATCATAGCCACTATCAGGTAGCCACCGTTCAGGGATGAATGAGTCGGGATCCTCGAAGTTCAGAGGACTATGGTATGCGGCATACTGAGCTACTGCAACTAGGGTCTGGTGTGGTTGGTCAGCTACTTTGTACTTCAGTTAAATCTCTCTTAGCATGCTCACATCTTCTGGTATCCACTCTCCACAGATTGTGTTGCCTCCCTTGGGAACCGTGCGGAAGAGACCAATTGCAACAGGCGGGTAAATCCGAAAAGCCTCTGATATGCAGGCAGACATGAAAGGTAAGTGAGACAAAGCCTCAATTGTCAATTCTTCCCTTTTAAGAGCACGTGTCTCATTCTGTAGTCTCTTCATGTGTCTTGGGTGTTGAAGCAAGAGACACATGAGGCCGCTTAGTAACGTAGCTGTTGTCTCAGTTCCAGCTATCATAAACGTACTTGCATCAGCATTCATCAAATGCCTTGGTAGATTGATCTTTTCGCCCCTTTCCATGACAAGCTTCCAAATGTCAGGCTTTCCGATATCAGTGCCTCGCGCAAGTCACTTCTCCACTCTCTCAGCAGAGTGATTGTAATGATGATGCGCAGCCGTTACAAGCGACTTGGGAGTTAGTAATTTGGTGATATAAGCAAGGAACTTGTACTGCAAAGCTACGCGAGTGATTGATAAGTTTCGGAGGTTCAAGAATATTGAGGCGACCCATGGGGTGTACTTTGACTGTTGAAGAAGACCAAGAGGCTCTCCAAACGTCAAATCCGCCATAACGTCAAAAGTCGTACAGTTCAACAGTTGAACGAGATCCATTTCAGAGTCCGGGTTGTTTTTGATGTCGTCCTTGATAACTTTGGCTAACAAATCGGCATAGCCGCGGATTAAGGGCTCCTGCGTTTTCAAGGCTTTGTCGCTGAACGCATGCGCGTAGATTCTTCGTCGTGGCCTATGGATTTCTGAATCAATCTCTGACACAATGGACCTATGACCATGGATGTTTGGTGGAAGGCCAGCAGGATCTTTTCTGTTCTCAGCTCGATCTCCTGTCTTGTAACCAGCGATGTCTTTCCAGGCCTCGGGTTTAATGTACGTCAATCGGTTAGGTCCAATACGGACAACCTCGCCATAATTCTTGTGCATTGAGTGTTGCCATGCAGCCTCGTCCCCGCAAAGTGTTTTGTAAGTGAAGAAAAGTCCGGTAGCGGCAGCGATCTTTGGGCCAGGGTCTTTTGTTGTAACTTAGTTGAGTATCCTATCCTGACTAGAAGACCGAACATACATTTACGCAAAGGATGGAAATATACATTGTAAACACAAGTAACGAGAAATTTCAACACAACCTATGCTTGGGTCAACAAAGTTTTGGACGATGTGGTGGGCAGTAACATATACTGACAAATGTAGGGATGGCGGCAAGTATCAACGATATTCCCCTAATTTGTAGGAGAGAAGACGTCATTCTGTAGTAACTGTCCACGGGAGCATTGAAAATAAACGAACAATTCAATGTTTTGGTGGCACAAATGTAAGATAAGGCAATATTGTCTTTCTAACAAGTTCAGTGTCGGGAAAAGTGATATTTTGGAGGAGATGGGGCTAGGCAGCTTTTCATATGTACTTTGATTCAAGAGGGTGCAATGAACAAACAGCGCAGCGCTATACGCTCCCCACCAGCCTAAACCTCTCCTAGAAGCTACGCTGTGCAGAAATTGCAATGCAACACCGTATGTGGGTTGAAAAATCGCAAACCCCTATCAGAAGCATAGTATAGGGGCGATTGTATACTCGGAGGGTCGGAGGGTCGGGCTACCTACACACCGGCAAGTTGGTATTAGCAAGTCGGAAGGTCCGAAACCTGCTGGGACATCCTATAAAAGTATGCTTTTTTACCTTCGTACCATAAAATGATCACCTACTCTATTCGCCACGAGACCTATGGCATAATATCTGAAACGCCAAAAATGCGGTTTCAATGCAACTCCACAGCATTTTTGGTCGACAGGAATGGTGATGTCCCCATTTTTACCCCACATTCCGCGGAACAGGTTGAGCTTCGCACGAAGCATGAAGACTGAGCTCATTGCTCCTTCTCAATGATACCATTTCGGCAACTATGATGGTTTATATTAATGCCATATTGTGATGCACATATTGCGAGTCAATGGTGGGGCATGATTTGCGATCTTCGAGCTAGAGTCATGTTTGGCAATCTAGAAATCTTGCGCGTCGGTGATGGGCTAAGATGAGCAACAAGAACTCGAAAGGCATTAGCTACATCTTGCAGTGATGGATTTGAATGGCCCAGGTGTAGGTTGCTTGCACGATACAACTCCAATACGCTAGGATCATTCAAGATGAATTTTTGCCGTGAATGGTGGGATTGGAGGGGATAGATAAGAGATTGAGATCGACGACTTCACTTGGCTCGATGGAAGCCAAGATAGCAGAGTTCTCAAGCTTGTCAATGCAGCCCATGGATATCCTGGCGACGAATAAGATAGTTTCAAAGCTTCCGTGAAGTCTACCGCAGCTTCCAATTTTTCTTGGTGTTACGTGTTCTGTTCATATCCCAGCAACTGAGTTTGTAGCTGTCAGAGAGTAGATAATGCAAAGTCTGCTGCATGCTTACCAGCGCACAACCCTATGTTACGACAAGATTTATATCTCTGAGAAGGGTTGTAGTCGGAGATCCTTGCCCCCTGTGGCTCGGTGTCAAATCGGATCATTGCCGACGAAAGAAGGTTCGCATAGCATGTTCTCCAAGAAAGTTCGAAATATAAGCTTATTGTGACTTCAGCAAACGTTTTGGAGTTTCATGTGGCAAACTCTATGTAGTTTATCGCTGTTCTCGTACTCTCTGATGCTAAAGACATCTATGCGCAGACCCTCCTCACTTTTCAAGGGGTTTGTATCTGTGAGGCAACCCTAGTTGATTCCTTCAGAACTTGGCAGGTCAAGCGATTGAGATCCTTAGCTCTCGTGGGTCATGTCTCGGCCGAAGCTTGTAAGGAAGTCTCAATTGAATTCTGCGCTAATCGGAGGGTCAGCTCGTTTGCATTAGCCTTGGCGACCCTTTAGTTCTGGTGCTGTTTGTGGCAGTGTCTGATGATTGACACTCCGTGTTGCTATATTACACAGCTAGCACGGGGTCAGTAACAATTTTGGCAGCTTTCCCCTTCATCGCCTTTTTCGCCAAGGCCCCTGGCAAGGTTGATACACGTATGCTTATACGACGATTGTCAACTCGTCCGAGACATTTGCAGCAACATGCCAGTGTTGACGTGGACCTGACGCGTTTAATAGTACACTCACTACGCTTGTAACAGATACCGGTCTAGTAATGCCCAGGTTTGGGGGTTAAATGGGCAAATTTTCACAAAACAGGGGGTCTTGATTAGAACCGGACTGGCCTTGGGCAAGATGAGAAAGCTCGCCGCGGACACCGAGGTAGTCAGCCGTATCACATAGTTATTCTGTATTATATACTGGTTACCTCTTCTCTTTCCTGGCTTCTTTCATGAGGCCTACAGCCTTATCCATCCCACTCCACCTCCTCACAATGTGTTGTACACCGAAAGGGAGCACGCCCAGAATCTGGATATACTTTGAGTAGAGAGGTAACGCGATCTCCCCGCTGTCGCCCTTCTCAATCATGCGTATGATGTCCCTGCCGATCTCGGCAGGCGTAACGATGGGTGCAAGAAAATTGCTTGGTGTTTTGAGGCCTGCAAACATCTGTGTGCCCATCTGCCCAGGCGTGACGAGAATAGTCTTGATATCCTTTGCGTCGGGGTTCTGGGCGAGCTCAGCGCGTAGAGATTGGTGGAGCGCTAGCAATGCGGCTTTGGATGCAGTATAGGCGGAGAGGTTGGCTGCGCCGAGATGCCCAAGGACTGAAGAAATAGTGACAATAGTGCCTCGGCCTTCTTTCAGCATGTGCGGTACAAAGGTGCGGATCGTGTTGAAGTGCGCAAGTGTATTCACACGGAATGTCCTGTTTGGCACGTCAGAAGATGCTCTGTCTTCTCGAAGCACTACACATACCTCTCTACGTCTTCAGCGGTCGAGTCAAGAACCGACTTGGCCTGCATGATGCCGGCATTGTTGATGAGAATAGTGGGAGGCCCAAGCTGCCCTTGTTAGCATTCAATTTGAGTCTCCGGCCAGTGGCAATGCTCACGTCTTCAACAATCTTGGCTGCAGCGGCTTCGACCTGCTGCGCGTCACTGACGTCACATTCGTAGTACAGCACGCCCGTGTTCTCGGACACGTCTTCATCCACCTTCTTCGTGTCCAGTACGGCGACGTTGGCATTGCGCATGCCGTATGTCTCTGCCAGGAGTCCACCAAGTCCTTCGACACCGCCCGTCACCAAAATGACCTCTTCAGCCAAATCGACCTCGCGCGATGGTCCAAAGGCGATGCGGTCGCTAACAAGGCCGAAGATGCCGTTGATCGACATGAGCATGGCCCAGGCGGTAGCGAGGCGCATTTCAAGGTTTTCATAAGGCGTGTATTGCGCGCGCAGGCACAACACAACGACCCATGATACGAATGGGTGGAATATCGTGTATCCAAGGATGTACCATATCAGATCCAGGGTAAGGTAGTGGTGCCAGGGCTCATCGGGGCGATCGGAGCTCTTTGGTAGCTGTACTGGAATTTCTTTTATCGCTGAAGGCATGGCGGGCATGTCGATACAGGAAGCTTGTCGGCGCATGGAGGATGGCGGGGCGCGAATTGGCGCGTATTCGGGGCTTAGACGCGAATCGGAACTCTATACCGGGGCTGCAATACCAAAGCTAGCGAGGGAAAAGAAGCGAGTTAGAGGTAAGTAAGATCAATGAAGAAATCTCAGAAAGTCCAGTATCGAGGGGCGTATATGGGGCCATGGTGTTCTTATTCTACTGTCGCTGGTGCTGAGGGTTGCAGCGTTTCATGCGCGCCTCAGGTCTCTAGGCCGCTAGTCCTCAGAGTTCCGAACTAGTTGTTAGTCAGCATTCTGCCCCAGACAAGCACGAAACACTACTCTTTCGAAGCTTTTCACCAGGTGGACAACAATTAGAGACACTCGGCACGGGCTGAGCCTCACCAATTTCACTACCAAAGTCAAAAATCTATTTTAAACTTCCTAATCCTGCCAATACACAACTCCACTAGAACATGACGACTTTTTAGGAAAGACATATGGATCTTCTCTCACTATTCTCAAATGCTATGAAGGACTAAGAAGAAGAAACGTAGAAAAGGAGTAAGAGAAGTGGCTGAGTATCGACACGAAGAGCAAGGCAACTCTGAGTTATGTCATTCTGGTCTACCGGGTGCCTTCTTCGCCCACGAACTAATAATTTACACTTTAGTTAGATTTCGGCAATCAGAATTCCAGAAGTAATCGAAAACTAATACGTGTCAAGGCTACTTGCGATTGTAACAACTCGCTAAATCCATATCACGTATATGTTCCAATAATTCATTGCACCACAATGGTAGCGGCACGCAAAAGCATAAGGCATGCAGACACTACCTAGCTGTATGCCTTGATTTAGAGGTAGCTTCAATGTCAATACCTCTAAATTGCTCGTATTAGCCGTGGAGGACAAGACAATCCGACTGGATTTCTATGGCTGTCGCAGACTCAACAAAGGGTTTTTCAAAAGTGGATCGAAAAAGAATTCCGCAGATTGAGCTACGACTGATAAAACACATGAATAGGCATGAACTTCCAAGGGAGCATGATGGACTATCGCAAGGAATTCTGGGTGGTCGCATCGGGCCTCTCTTACTCTGGTTGTCGATATACGGGCTATTACGATCGAGACCGACAGTTTCGACTGCTTATTTGCTGCAACGCAACTGCAACGCCGTCTAACAATAGGAAAGAGGAAAGTTGTTGCGATTGGTTCCTGCAACATTGCATGATGGTGCCCGATCAGACACCTCATAAACGCACCCCCATCTCTTTGTCCCTCCATTTCTTTTCCCTCCTACTTTGTCTTTGCTTCCCAGGTGAAATCGCTTCCAAAAACTGTCCGCGTCAGCACTTTCTACCACATCTCTGTCATCATGCTCGGCCACTTCCTTGTTGCGGTGCTTTTCTTCGCTTTGGCGCAGGCTCGAGCGATCGTCACCAACGAATGCCAGCATAAAGTGTGGATCTGGTCCATCCCATTCGTCGGCTCTAGTCACACGGAAAACGTTCCCATCAAGCCTGGAGGCCAATATCAGGAACCCTGGCGTCTTGGAGCGTTGGGAACTCCTGGTATCGCCATCAAGATCTCGACTCAGCCAGACGGCATTAACGAGCTCGCTGATGAGATTGATTTTGCCTATTTCATCAGCAGCGAGGACAAGTCCAAGATATGGGCCGACCTAAGCTCGGTCCGTGGGGAGCATGTGTACAGCCAAATCTCTTTCCATAGTTGCGTGTCTGCGTACAACTCCGCCAATGTTGAGCCGCATGAGTGCAATGCGACCGATGAGGTGGAACTAGTGCTTTGCGGTACTACCCGCACCATACCCACCACGGACAGTGCGTCACTCGAGCAGATCCAGGCTTGCTATCAGCCCAGCAACGATGGCACCAACGAGATCCCTGGCGAAGAACTCGACTACCGCGGATCCTTTGAGGCATTCCCGACAGACTTCGAGGCAGGCGGATCCGAAGAGCAGGCGCAGAGTCCTCAGTCTATGCTGCCTTTTAACTGTAACACCTACTGGTATAACTGCTCAGCATGCAGCAGTGTAAATGCGAAGCCATCCAATGACGAGCAACGATCCGAAAACAAGGCACCAGTCAATAACACACCTCCACCCAGTGAGGAACCATCAGTCAATAACAAGCCACCGCACAATGATAAGCTACCAGTCGTCAGTCGATGCCAAGCCAAGGTAGTCTATCCTGCAAGACGGAACATGCGCACGTCACCCATACCACGAAACACACCGGCTGCTCCGACCCCACGACTCGAGCAGCCAGAGCCGCTGTGCCAG
This sequence comes from Curvularia eragrostidis, assembly GCA_020744315.1. Taxonomy (NCBI): domain Eukaryota; kingdom Fungi; phylum Ascomycota; class Dothideomycetes; order Pleosporales; family Pleosporaceae; genus Curvularia; species Curvularia eragrostidis. The sequence continues at coordinate 342,850 of JAIRCK010000015.1, read as the reverse complement.
ATTGTGAGGAAATATCACCCAGACGTCAAAGTCTGCGACGAAGAGGCCATGAAAGCTTACGCTCGTGCTCTGTATCCTCGCCTCTGCGAGCCTGAACATCAGTCGCTGTTGATGGGCTTTGCATGTGAGGCCGTTGCAAGGGAGCTCAAGAGTGTATATCCCGGTGTGACAAATACACCCGAGGCGACTGGAGAGAACAACAACGATGATGACGATGATGATGATGATGACGATGACGGCGACAAGAGGGAATGTCTGTCCAATTTCTGCGAACCAGCCGTTCCCGGGCTCGATTGTGCGGAAGCTGCTCGCAAGCTTCGAGCCTTGATATCGCACTCTGGTGCTCGCTACGCAGACATAATCAACGAGGATACTGAGAATTGTCTGCCCACGACGACAATGGCGCCTGGTGGGCGCCCGGTTGTCTACATTGTGAAGCTCTGCGCCTTGCTCAAGGTTGACGACAAGTGCGAGGATCTGAAGGGGTTGCTCAAGCAGGGTGCCAAGGGCTTGCTGAACAAGGATATTGAGTTTAGCATCAACGAGACTCTTTGTGACAACTGAGATATGCTGTAAGATGGTGTGTGGCGTAGACAAGGCGATGTAGGGCATGGGTGTTTAGGACAATTAGTGATGACATGTATAGACCGTGTACATAGCTTAGACTGCAGAATGAATACTACTTCATGCCATGGAAATGATTGTATGAATGAACTCTTGAGTGGGCGCTTACGGCTGTGTACTTGACGTGACGTACATTGGGGGTGCTTACTAACCCCTGTCTGGAGTCCAGCATCCAGGAAATGGGAAGGAGCGCATGAAGGCACGAACGATTCATGCACGCCGTTGCTTTGTACTTTGACAGGCATGCAAATTGTATTTCCCAGGTTGACACATTTCAGGCCCACGGGTATAGAAGTGTCAGACATGGATCGTCGTTCTTGGGTAAACGATGTCAAGATGTCGGATGTGAACGGGTGAGAAGATAGGGTAAAGGCTGTGGTGTTGAAGGCGCAAAGTAAGACAGAGTGAGATGATTGGTCGCGACGACGCCTTTGCTTGTATCAGCAAGGCACCATGTACTCGGGGAAGTATGTAACTGCAAAATCATTGGACATCACTTCTGTCTTACACCGGCAAAAGGCAACTCGCTGTCGCAGAAGACAACTGCTCACAGCGACCCGTCTCCAGACACGACAAACCAAGTATACTACTGGTATATCGACCAAAGACACCCACCGGATGAAACAAACGTCGGAGATTCCAATCAAGCCCTTGCTTATGCTAACCCAGCCCTGGTCCGGCGCTAAGCCAAGAAGACAAAAGAACCAATCCCAAGATGAAACACGGGCAGCCTGGGTTAGAGATGTAAGCCGTTGTACGTTTGATCTGCACGACACCACAGACTCAGTCTTGTGCACAGCGCGGCTGGTGATGCAATGCAACGCAATGCAGCGCAGTGCCGTGCAGCGCAGCTCAACGCAGCGCAGTGCAGAGCGCAACGCACGGCAAAAGGGGGGGTCAGGCGGAGGTGGTGTTGCACACGTTTGATGAGAAAGCGTGTGCGCCTTGGCTGTCTAGTGTGCCCGCAAAGTAAGTCTTGCTGCCTTCTGTCTGCCGTGCTTGCCGCGGCCTTGAGCACTGGTGTCCATCGTGAATCAGCCTAGTCGCTAGTATACGGTAATACGGGTCCCGTTAAACATGGGACGGAACCGTAAAGGATTCATTGGAATTTTTTTTCTTCTCCAACGGGTTTGACGAAAAGCGGCAGACGCAGATCAATCAATGGTAGTTGAAATTAGCCCAATGTGGCTGCGCATGCGGGACGGATCAAGGAAAAAAAATTCATAGGCGTAGTGACACAAGGCAGAACGAGTGGATGACCAAGGCTAGCTGCGGAGAAACACTCGGGTCATCTACACAGCAAAACTATACTGCACTTAGTCTGCTGAGACATGTCTGCGTCTTGTCATCGGTATGTCTGTAGCCTTTCGGGCGCTCTAGGCACGAGTGTGTTATGTCCATATCAAGGTTGGCCTTCAAGGCTCGGTATATTCCTTTACGTCGGGGCCGAAAGGTTGTAAATGTCGCTGTGCGGTGCTCAGGCTATGTGTGACTCGTGTTTGACAAAGGGTCTACCAGAGGTCTTAGCGTCTCTTGCTCCTACATGCTCTTTTCGGCTCTGGCACCCAAGTCGCGTAATATAGATGAGTCGCGCATGGCCAAATGCAACAGCTGTTCCCACTAGTTCGATAAAACACCCTAGTCGTGCCGTGCGATAGATAGCCGTTGGACCCTAGCGCGCCCCGTCAGATGCAATCTACCGAAATTGAAACTCCAAGCAATGGGCGTCATAGTGTTTTATTTTTCGGGAACCAAAGCCGTTTCGCGCACCGTCAAGTCACGGAGAAAAAGGCACATGCGTCGGGTCGAATGATTGGAAAATGTTTTAATGAATTTCATTACTCGCGCCACCTGCCTCAACAAGGACAGGCAGCGGAGCGAACCTTGAACTGATGATCGGTCGGTGGGCCGACATAGTATTGATGAGATGATGACTATGATGATTGACAACGCCGATTCCATGCTGTGCTATGCAAATGCTGAGAGATGAACGCCTTCCAATGCAATTTGTGACGAGATGGGCGAAGAAATGTCCCATCCAGTGAGCATTTTTCGTCAGATCATGTCAGCCGTGTTTCCCCCATATAGACCCTTTGTGCGAAACAAAAAAAGAAAATAGTAGAGAGCTGAAAAAAAGAAAATAACGACGGAACAAAACCAAGGTTCTGGTTAGCGATAGTGTGTTCAAAGTAGTGAATGAAATTAATAGGTGACCTGGCGGCCGGCATACGCGCCGGTCTGGCCGAACATTCTGCTGAAGATGCCAGCTGCTGACGTCTTGGCCTTTTTTGAGGGCTGGTGCTCGTACAGCGGAAGGGCATGGTGGTGCTTGGGGGCTGCGTACGGGATAGGACCATTGATATATACAACGTTGGCGCCCTGGTCCGCGTCGTAGCGGTGGAGGATGGCCTCGGCTGGCTCCTCGTGGAAGCTGGAAGGAGATTCCGATGAGACTGAGGCCGAGGAGCTTCGGGTAGGAGGCGATAGTGATGGGGTGCGCGAAGGTGCGCGGGAAGACGGGACGTATTGCATGCGATGCCTCTGGGCACGGGAAGCGTGCGAGGACATGGACGAGTTTGATGCATAGGGGTGGACGGAGCGCGAGAGGTTCTCGGTGGTGAGCTGGTACTGCTTGCGGGCAAGCTCCTTCTCCTTCTCGGCAAGGCGGGCCTTCTCGGCCTGACGGGATTGCCAGACACGGATGGGGGCTAGGAAGGGCTCGAGGTGGTAGTAGAGATCGTCGGTGTTGATGCGGAGATCCCAGTCGAGCAGGAAGAGCAGCTGCTTCTCCATGAGGTTGACCTCGGTGATAGAGAAGCCAAAGCTTTCGTAGCCGCGGACCGAGCTGTACTTGGCCCAGTGCTTGTTCTTGGGCGATGAGTCGTTGAGGTTCTTAGCCGCAAGGATGAGCGAGGCAAGGAAGATGCGGTGGACGGTGCAGCGCATGCCCTTGGCCACGGGCGGGAGGCGTGACCGTAACCGGCTGAGGTAGATGAGGGAAGACATGAGGGTGGCAGTCTGGACATGTGACCTCTCGACAATGGAAGTGATGAACTCTTCGACGGATGGGAGTGCAGGTTCTCGCGAGTGAGAGGCCATGTGCTGGGGAGGCGAGGCTGGTGGTGTAGGCGGCAGGTTCTTGTTGACGCATGGCTCGCAGCGAATGACTTGTGAGGCCTTTTGTGCAAGATATGAGATCATGTCACTGGACACTGGCAGTTGAATGAAGTGGTCCAACGCAGCCTGGTTCTCGGCGGCAAGATTTGGTGAGTAAGGCATGGTGATGTGTGTGTGTGTGTGTGTGTGTGATGGTATAAGCCCGGTTGGGGTGGTGGTAGTAGAAGTCTTTTTTTTTTTAAAGTGAAAGTGGTTCCGGTCTGAACAATGGTAAGCGGGCGTCCAATGCTGATTGCGTGGTGGCTTGGTAGCAGCACGACGAGGTTGAATTGGCAAGGCAGCAAAGGTATTAGATTGATGGGAGTCCGAGTCCAGTCGGAAGGCAGGAGCGAGGGGAATATTTTTTTGTTGTTTGTGTTTGTAGAAGGGCGTGAATGGCGCTGCCAACAAGGGATATGGGACGGTGGAGGAGGAGGAGGAGTAGTAGTAGTCACTGCCGGAGTGGAGAAGGGACCTGCACCGCTAGGATGGCAGGGGAGGGGTGAAAAAGAAAGGGAGGATGGAAGAAGTGAAGAGCAGCACTGACAGTGTGTGGAAAATGTATCAGAGGGGCGTGAGTGCGTGATACTTAATAGCGCGGGCCCCCCCTGGAGGGTGGATGCTAAGTCGAGAGTCGGACAGTTGAATCCTGCGGGTTTGGGTGGTTCGGCGGCTGGTGGTGGGAGCCAATGGATTGTGGGTGCGGGCGGGTGCGAGCGACGTAGCGCGCCACGGCCTTGAGCTGCCAGCGGCTGTATGGCCGGTTTGGGCCGGGGGCAAGATTGCGAGTGGTGACGAGGGCAGGACCCCAGGAATAGAGCGTGTTTCAAGTGCAAGCCAATGGTTTGCACGCAGCCAGGCGACAGGGAGCGAGGGCCAATCAAGGCGTGCTGCGAGTCGCGTTTCGACGGTGGGCGAAGATGTTTGAGAGAGGTGTTGGAGATTGATGACTGGGCGGCGAGACGACCAAGAACGACAACGACAACGACTGCTGCTCGCTGCTCGCTGCCGGCCTGGGCGTGGCGGGCGATATGTATCTGCACACGCGGCCGGGACTAGACAGGTCTGCTGGCACCTGGCCTGGGTCACGCTGCCGGGCTGCGAGACTGAGGGCGAGGCGGTGAGGCGTGTTAGAGTGGAGCCGACTGATGAATAGCAGGCGACCACGCAGTAGCAGCACGCTTTGCAGAGCCTATCCCGCCTGCCAGCACCACAGTGACGCACCCAAGCAGGGAACGCTGCCCTCCCCAGCCTCTCTGGCCGGGATGTGCTGCCACCCGCGTGTCACGGGGTCGCCTGGCTGCGAAAAAGCATGGCGTGTTGCGCTGTGCGCTGCAATGCGTCCAAGTACTCGACTGTATTCGACTGTACTGTACTCTAAGTACATGCATGGTGTTGGCGGCGCCGCCGTCGCTACGCCTGCCCTGGGCACTCACTAGCCTCTGTGTAATCGTCCGGCCAGGCGCGTTAGTCATCCGCGCCGGCCAAACTCGGTGGCCACCTGCACGAGTGCCAGAGCAAAACCGCTGCTCGTGGCCATGTGTAGAAAAGTCGGCCCAAGGCGCATCGACGCCAAGGTCCGAGGGGCGATCAACAGCGAGGCGGCTGGACGGTGATTTGTGGAATGGGCAAAACAGCACAGTTTGAAACGGACAATGGCCTGTTTGCAATGCGCGGCAGCCAATCGAAACAGCATGTTGCAGGCAGGCCCTGCGCATGACAGCGATCGATGGAGTGGAGCAAAACGAGCGTGGAGCACCATCTGGCCGTCGCGACGACACGCTGTCATGCGATGGATTGACAGATGGCAGAAGGCCGCCCGCACCATGCCAGCGAGCACCCAACCCAGCCGTCTTGCCCTAGTGCCGTGTACATGTACATGCTGGTACCGACACGGATGCTGCCAGGTGCTTTCTGCCGTGGCGGTTGTGGTAGTAGTCGTAGTCATAGTTGTAGTCGTGGTCACAGTCGTAGTCGTAGTAGCCGTCGTCGTTGCTGCAGTCGTCGCGGCCAAGCCATCTGCAGTTCGAGAACTTGGACTGCCAAACCGGGTTAGAGCCTCAACAGCCGCTGCACCGCCTCAGCCTGTGGCGTCCAATGACAGCCTGAGCATTCTACCGAGACACCAGCCGCCTCTGCAGACAGCACGACACCTCGATAACCACCCATGCCACGCAGCTCGCAACTCGCGCAATTGGCCTTGGACTTGGCCACTTGCTATGCGGCGTCCAGGCCGCCGTGGCTTGTCCTACCCTCTTCCACAACTGGCTCCTTCGCGCTTCTCGAAGCCGCCCCCCCTGCATGGCTTACATAGTACACTTGGGTAGCCGAAGCGCCAGATGAGGCTCTTGTACTAGTCGCCCAATCCACCCAGCGGCTGCTATAACGAGGCCCGGGTTCGTGCGAGCCGCCCGCCAACCAAGCGCTCGTATCACCCTCACCAAAAATGGCATCTTCGGCTCGCGCCCTACCCGTAATACCGTCCACAATGCGCTGCCGTTTCCAGAGCCGCCTGTGTTGCTATTCACGGTTTTGGGTTCTGGTAACAATGTCGCCGTCCAGCCCGCTGGCCGTGTAAGCGGTCTCCCTCGAGGGCCCAGCCTATGAGAGACCCCGCATTCGCTCTACGCCCGCCCTAGTGAGACCCCACCATACCCAGTCGTTTCATCCAGTCCAGACCGCACCCCAGCGATAGGATAGGGCTAACGTTCCCAACCGGCCCAAGAAGGCCCAGTCGTGCCTCCTTGGCAATTCGCCATTCGCCCTCACTTTCCCCAGGGGGCCCAGAAGAAGGCTTCCAAATCGTCGTCACCCAGATGCGGCGCAGTTTGCATCCAAGCCCTTGGCTCCACGGCAGAATACTACCCTGCCTTGCATGCACCATGGTACAAACGTGTATACAAGACAGTACCGTACGGCACCGAACGGCACTTGCGCTGCCCGCATGGTTCCAACGCATGATTCCAGCCTTGCGGCCCACGCTCTCCCATTTTTCTCGCGTCGACGTGTCGGTTCAAGTTCGAGTCATACGGTAGTGCCAACGCCTATCTATTCATCCGTATGTCATGTCATGTCATGCACGCCACCGTGTACACCGAAAGAGGCAGTTCGCTACTTCTGGGAGTCGACTTTGTTTACCCGTCCAATGTACATGAGAGATAAGCATCAAAATGGAATCCCTCTCCGACTGTGCAATATGTGCAAAGAGGGTATCTATGGCATAGCACAGATCAAGCCACGCCCCGCCTTGTCCAAAGAAAGATGCATGACGTATACAAACTCATGCCGGTTGCTTTAAAGTGATCATCTCCTAGCCTACTCTTCCCTTGGGAAAATAACAAGGTTCCCAATTCCCAAAAGACACTTCTTTTCTCCTTCTCGCTGTAAAATATGCTCTAATCATCCCCCTCCAAGTATACTGTTTGAATTTGCACAATCTCCACCCTCTCCTGTGAATTAATTACTGGCTTCTCAAGTTGTCTGATGCTGCTCTCTGACACCGTCCAGAACGATGTCCATACTAACATTGTCAACTCTGCCTTCTTCCACTAACATAACGCCAAACACCAACACCAACCTTGACACTGCCCCCACCTACTCCATCATCCTTCGCTCAACACGTCCAATTCTCGGCGGCGTCTCGTTCATCGTTGTCCTATGCTGTTCCTCCTCGCCGTATCGTGCCACCACATTCGCTTCCTCGCGCCGCATCAGCACTTCATCCCCGACATTCTCCTGGTCGCGCTGTTCGGCTCGGATGCGCCGATACGTCCGCGCTGTCGCCATGGGCGCAGCCCGCACAAGCGGCAAGTGCGCCTGTCTGCTCGTGATGCCGCTACCTTGTTCCAAAGAAGCAAGCCCGCTCAGAGGACCCTCGCGCCTTGGTTGCACTCGCAGAGCGCCAGACGCTGCATAGTAGACACGTGGGCCTGGGGGCTCTGCAAACTCGGCGCTGTGCTGGCGGGAAGACTGGGTCTGGCCTTGAGATGGCCTTCGTGGCTGATGCATGCCAGACGAGCTACCAGAGTGGAATACCTCGCCGTCGTCTCGCATACCCGTAATTGTGGAATCATGAGACACATGATTGCGAGCTCGGTTGGATACGTCATGTGGGGGGTTTCTCGATGGCACATTGTGACGGGATGATACTGTGCCAACGCCTCCTGCACCCCCAGCGTACGTGGTGTGGATAGCATTCTGTAAGCGTTCATACACTGCTCTCTGCGTCTGTACCTGGCCATGACGAGTCCCATCACCCTGATTCAGTGGCGCCGATACTGGTGCGTCCTCACTCGATCGCTGTTCCAGCCTTGTATACTCACCCATCCTGGAAAATTCACGTGAATTACTATACGCATGGTACTCAGCCGGACGCTGCTGATGAGATGCACCATCATCTGAACTAGTTCCATCCATTGAAAAACCTACAGCGCTAGATATTGACGGATTCGCGTGCGTGGCAAGGTTTAGTAGGGTATGCGGAGCCTGCTGGCGGCGCTGGTAGTGCTCCACATATGGATCAAGCGGTGATTGCAAATCATGGGTGGCAGCAGTCGTGGCCGCGACATGGCCTCCTGAAGCCTGCCTAAGGTGATCAGATGGTGGCGACGAACATGTCGAGTCGGTCTGAATGCGTGTGTATGGCATCGACGGAAGCGGGGACAGTCGATGAGGGTTGGCCCTCACGCCATCCAGCTGAGGGCAAGACTCCTCACTTTGTGACTGCTCGCTACCCGGAAATTGGGTGTCCGAACCTAGTGATCCATACCAAGAATAAGCAGCACTAGCGCTGGTAGCACCGCTACCACGGTCTCTCAGTCTGGGGCTTGTTTGGTCTGATTGTCTCAGCGCCTCCATATTGCTTGAGTAATTTCTTGCACTAGATGTACTGCCGTCTTCACTGTACAAGTTGGACGGACCTCTACGGTGTCTCAAGGGAGCTTGTGTCATTGCTGATGTTACAGGTACGTCGTTAGATGGGTCTGCCAAAGTTGAAGTACTCTGACATGTGACACTGAACGATGGCGCGTCCCCGGACGAGCGACTGCGGGTGACGGCTGTCTGGCGGCCACTACTGCCTCGCGGCTCACTACTTGGTAGATACTTACGGTCATAACAGCGTGTGTTATGGGGAGCTTGAGCCGAGCATTTGTTCGAGCACAGCGTGGAGTAGTCAATGCTAGGACTACCTGATGATTTGGTAGGATCGCCTGGAAACGCGGGTTGCGTAGGCGAACTGAGTCTTTGCATCTGATTCAAGGGTGAGGGTGCATAGACAGGACCTTGGGTAATGTCGCGAGCGCGAGCCAGACTCACTGGGCCTCCTCCACCTCGCAGTTCCGGCGTGTTTGCAGAAGGGCCCGCTGAAGGCGGTGGTGTAGGCTGTTGATTACCATTCTCAATGTTTCTAGGCGGCGCTGGCCCCGCTGGTCTAGGCAATGGGTTTGGGGACGTAGGAGTAGTACCTTCGGCTTGTGCATTGGAAGCAATTCGCGCATCTCGCGCCTCGAGGGCCGATCTGAGCCGCAATGGCAGCTGTGTGGGGTGGGACAGCAGAGCAGCTGGGGAGCTTACCGTGGCATCGTTTCTCTCGTAAGCGGAGTGAAGCAAGGCGGCGCGACTGTTGTCACGAGCAGGCAGCTGAGTTGCTTCTTCGTCGGACACGGCGTTGCCTTGCTCGGCCGGAGTGAAGACGGCTTGCTGGGGCTGCGCAATAGGAATGCCTGGCATAGTGATGGCATCTCGAACCCGTCTCTGGGGACCGCGGCGCAGAATTGGTCGGCCAGGCTGTCCGGCCGGCCTCATTGTGCAGTTTTGTCGTGCTCGTGATGTCTGTCTGAGTGCAATTCGACGGAACGTCTCGTCGACGTCGTCGGGCGTGAGGGTAAGTTCAGATGGGCGCAAACGCAACATGCTACGCCAGGTCTTGCAAGCAAACGGCGGCCAGACAAAGGACGATGCTGGGGGTCCAGCAGCAGAGTGAAGCAAGATGCATGGGTCAAGACGATGGACCCGCGACGCGTTGTACGCCTGCCGTGAGGATTGCCATTTCCTGCTCTTGCACTGCGTCTTAAGGAGGCTCCATGGGCGGGCACTGCTGTGTCGACAGCGGTGGGAGGCAGAGGCCGGGCTGCCTGCCGCAGCGCCCCGGGATCGCTGGCGGCCATAGCAGCAGCAGCAGCAGCCGCCGCCGCCGCCGCCCGAGGGGCGTGGGAGGCGTGCGGGCGTGCAGGCGTGGAGATGGGCGAGGATAGACGAGGCGTGGTGTTGAGCGGCAGCGCGTCAGCCCGCCAGCCCGCCAGGCATTTGCCGAGACATGGCATCACCGAGCGTCTCGAGCATCACGGGCAGCAGCGCTGCAACCTCACCTCGCGATACCGACGACGACCACGCCGCCCCCCAAGCTCCCCATCGCCTGGCCCCCGGGGCCTCTGCCATGCCGCCGTTGCACGCCCGTCTCCCGCACGCTACTCGAGGCTCGTTTGACTGGCTGCCTGCCACCCTTCGCTCGTTTACCGCCAGTGCAGCCCACCGGCCGCCACGATGAATGGCGACCTGAGCCTGTCGCAGACGCTCGGCGGCCTGCGCATTGCCAATCCAGACGAGGACGACGAGCCCTCACACTCTCCTCCTCCCCCGTCCCAGCCCCAGCCCGAGGATGCCGCTGCCAGTGCCCCAGACGCTCCGCCGCCCCAGCCCGCGTCATCAGCATCGCCGTCGCGCGCCTCGTCGTCGAGCACCGTCACCGACAGGCCACAGCCGCAGCAGCACCAGCCGCCCCCATCCCACGACGCCTACGCGTACGCGGCCATCGACGAGGAGCCCACGCCCCCAGACTCGCTCGCCGTCGCCCACAATGCCTACGGCACCTCGCCCTCGGGCTCCCAGGCCGCCTTCCCCTCGCCCCTAGCAGAGACGTCGTCCATGTCGTCGCACTCGCCGCGCCTGTCCCATCGCCAGTCCATGTCCCTGGCCCAGCAGCAGCAGCAGCAGCAGCAACAACAACAGCAGCAACAGCAACAGCAACAGCAACAGCCCGCCTATCCATCTTACGCCGCCGCCCCGTTACTGCAGCAGCAGCGGAGCGCCGTGCCCACGTCGCAGCCCATGCGAGAACGCCCCTTGTCAACGAGCATGTACCAGCACCCCAACCTCTCCGCCTCGTCCACCACCGCTCCCGGCACCTACCGCTACAACGACGAGGCAATGGTGACCGACATACGCCGCACCGCCAGCTCGCGTGTTGCCCCGGGAGCCATGCCGACCAGAGAACAAAGCAGGCGCGACCCGTACCGACAGTCTGCCCAGATGTCTGCTATCAACGGCCCTCTTCCGCCTCGGAGAAGCTCGCGACGGGTCCCAATGGAAGGCTCCCATCCCGGAGCATCCCAACTATCTAGCTCGCCCTACAGCGTCGAGGGCGGACCGCTATCGAGCAGCGAGGAGTGGAAAGAGCGGGGCGCTGCCGTAAGCACCAGACAGGATGTGGACCAGAATGGCAGACCAATTACTCGCGTGGTGAAGAAGGGTGTCAAGGACTTCAACTTTGGCCGAACGTTGGGCGAGGGCTCCTACAGTACAGTGCTGGCGGCAACCGACCGCCAGACACTGCGAGAGTATGCAATCAAGGTGCTCGACAAGCGTCACATTATCAAGGAAAAAAAGGTCAAATATGTCAACATCGAGAAGGACACACTCAACCGCCTGACGGAGCATCCCGGTATCGTCCGACTTTACTACACCTTCCAAGACGAGCGCTCGCTCTACTTTGTCCTCGACCTGGCATCTGGCGGCGAGCTGCTAGGCTTCCTCAAGAAGATGGGCACATTTGACGTTGAATGCACACGATTCTATGGAGCGCAAATACTCGACGCCATCGACTACATGCATAACAAGGGTGTAATTCACCGAGACTTGAAGCCGGAAAACGTGCTGCTCGACGATGCAATGCATGTCAAGATTACAGATTTCGGCACCGCAAAGATACTAGACCAGAAGAGATCCAACGGAGTTGGGTCTGGCAGCGGCGACCCCATGGACGGTGCAGAGTCGGACCGCGCGCAATCATTTGTTGGAACTGCAGAGTATGTGTCTCCGGAGCTGCTGACCGATAAGAACGCCTGCAAAGCGAGTGATCTCTGGGCCTTTGGCTGCATAATCTACCAGCTGCTTGCTGGGCGACCTCCATTCAAGGCCGCAAACGAGTACATGACGTTCCAGAAAATTGTTGGACTCGAATACTCCTTTCCTGACGGTTTCCCCCCACTTGCAAAAGACCTTGTTGAGCGACTGCTGGTATTAGACCCGTTGACCCGACTGCCCATGGAGCATATCAAGAATCATGCCTTCTTTGATGGAATCCAGTGGGGCAAAGGACTGTGGAAGCAAAAGGCTCCACGCCTAAAGTCGTATAGTCCACCTCTTCAAGAGCCGATTAAGCTCAATGGTATGTTTGATCCCTTAATGCAAGATAAGGAAGCAAGTAACACCCGTCCAGGTCCTTCCACACCCTCAGCAGCGGCTCCTAGCCAATCCCAGGCACGACCGAAACCACGCCTCATTACTGAGTTACCACCTCCTTCCCAGCTCGACATTGATTGGTCTCCAGTACTCACAAAACGAGACGAACGAATATTGAAGCTTGGAAACATGTTTGTCACCCAGCATCCTGCTGGCCATGTTGTCGGTGGAAAGGAAGAGACTCCGGAGCCACCCAAAAAGTTTTCGCGCTTCTTCGGAGGCAGTACTATCAAGAAACGACAGCGGCTTGTAATGATAACATCCAATGCGCGTGTATTAATGTGCGCAGCAGGCACAAATGATAAGAAGCTGAAAGAGGAGGTGTCATTGCTCTCGGCAGGCTGTTCATGGAGATCTTTCCAGGATTCTAAGGGCCTCACTGCTTGGCTCGTAGAAACAGTACGTCAAACAGAGGCTCCAACTTCGTAATCATGGCTAACATGCTATAGCGAGACAAGCAATTTGTCTTTGAAGATACCAAAAGCACTACAAGCGATCCCGAAGGCAGCAAATACTCTACCCAGGAATGGCTCGACAGCATCGAACAAGCCAGAGATTACGCCCTTTCACAAACCATGACGAACTCGTACTCTGCCGATGCAGGCCTGAGCGAGCTCGTCTCGAACCACACCACTCCCACCAGTACGTTGGGAGCAGACTCTGCCCTCGAGGGCGTGAACATTCCCGCCTCCCGCCATGGCCACCTTCGCAAAGATCAAGGCGATGCTGACTCAATGAAGGGCAGGAAGCGCTTTAGCAAACGCCATTCGAGGAATGGACTGGCAAACTTTTGAGAGCAGAATGCAACAAAAGCTCAGAACTCATGGGTATATGCAGACATGCCCGCTGCCGGGTGCTTTATTCGCAATACCATGCACCAAACATGATGCAACCACTCTTGAAACCACTCGTGCGTACACTATGACTGGTAGAAAAACTGCATTTAGCTCCAGTGCAAACAAGGCTCATGGGACTTTCTCGATACAGCGTATGGCGTTTGTGGCGTCCCTGTTTTTTGGTCCTAGTGTCAAATTATCCACAACTCATCACTATCATCAGTCTCTTTTGTTTTTTTCCCTTCTACAGGTACAGCATTTAAACATTCATCTGCGACCAAGCGATACTAGTATTGGCTCAAGTCTTTCTTGCATTTAGCGGCTTCGGCTTTTCGCGGCGACTTTTTTCTTTTTCTTTCTTACTTCCACAAACACAAACACACTAACAGAGAGACATACATGTCTGGCTTGGAATTGATTACAGAATCCGACCTTTTTTCTTTTTCTTCAATTGGGTGTCGCTCAGATGATGCATGTGAAGCGGCGGCACTCTATTTTTCCTTTTTCTCACTTCTTCTTCTTCTTTCTTCTTTCTTATCTCTCGTTTCTCTTCTTTTCTTATACAAGGTCAGCCCGAAGAGACGCCCGCGTTCGCTAGATTGGACACGGGAACGTATTTGTCCTTATAGTTGAAGTTTCCGGGGCCCAGTGACAAGACGGGGGGGTGGGAGGGACATGATGTGGAGGCGATGAAGGGCGAGGAATCGACGAGAGCAATCAAAGCTAGTTTGACATATACGCACCCCATTATTGGCGCTCAGGGAGGGAGGGAGGACAAATAAAAGACAACTTGTAATGCAGATATTCTCTTTTTTTTTTTGGCTGGTTGTATGTAGACCAGACGCGTTTTCATATTTTACTTTTTTGAAGCTTGGTATTGGCAAACTGTATTGGTATCAGTGATAAAAAAAAATATGTGTGAAAGATCCTTGCTCTTTTATTTTTCTTGTCTTCCAAAATAAAGTCAAACCCCCTGTTGTTAATTTTTGGAAATAGTGAAAAGGTTGAAAGAAAATTTATTTTGACAGCTATAATGTGTGCTTGCATAAGGTATATAAGAAGGAAAAATAGAATCGACAAATGTTGTAGTATATCTATATTGTCATTCTTGGGATAGCTAGGGCTAGTTTTTTGCTTCTATAAAAAAAATTATTTGTTTGTATGTATTTGAACGCATGCACGAAAAGCCAAGTCATCAGTCGACCGCACTCTATGCTCATTTCAACGTACTATACTTGTAGTATCGTACACTGAGCTCAATTTGAAGCAATGTAAGGAAAGATCAATATCGTCACTCTGTAAAGCCACAATCATATCAGAAGACAATTGCAACATCAATTTCCATTCTCACTTGAGAGATGAAGTCGAAAATTAATCACGTAGCAACTAACACACATATTGCAATTGGATATTTACGTATCGTATTCGTCATCACGGAGTAACTCGTACTCTTTTGAAACAAAGGAAAAGAAGACGTTAACTAAGATACAGAGCATGCTGCTTGTCTGAGCAAGATTGAGCTGCAACAAATGTTGCAAAGAAAAAGACAAGAGGTACATAGGTACAGGTATAAAAATAGAAAAAAAAAGATCATAACCGAACCCGGCCAAGCAGGCGGGGTATATATATATAAATATATCATCACTCCATTTCCCAACAAACCAGTTAGGAAAGGAAACCGGCAGAGGCCAAAAAAGCGCTAACATGCACGATAAAAATATACACAGACACAGAAATAGGCATACATACCCATCTCCAGCCAAAAATACGAAATGACGCTTAATAAGCATCACCAAAAATCTCCTTCGGCGACTGCACCAACTCTTCTCCCGCCCTGCGTCTCCTGCTGTCATTCTTCTTTTCCATCTTACGATCCCTGCGCGTGGTCAAGTGCGGCGTCACGGGAGTAATGGGCGTAAAAGGCATATAAGGGCTATATGGAGTAAATGGAACACCGGTCTTGGGTGTTCCCAAGGCGAGTCTGTCGACACGGCGGTCGAGCACGGTGGTTTGGATGCCGGGGGAGTTGAGGGGCTCAGCAAAGGACCGGAAGGGCAGGGAGTTGTTGGGAGACGAGGACTTTTGCTTCGAGGGTGGTGGTGGTGTGGAGATGGTAAGGCCAGGATTGTTGGAGGTGGCTGAGCTTCCGCGGCGATGGGGGGCAGGTCGAGGTAGCGGCTGTACTTGGTCGAGGCTTTCGTCGCCATCGTAGGGAGTTGTTGGTGAGTTTGTTTGGGTTGGGGGTGAAGGAGGAGCGCCAGGGGCGTAGAAACGCGGGGTCAGAGGCCTTCGGGCTTCGTCATCAGCATCTGCGCCGGGGTACTTTGCAATGGGACCAGAAATGCGGAGGTTTTTGAGGTTGAACCGCGCATTCTTGGTGCCTGTCGTGGCATTGGATGCTTGTGAGCGCTTAGAAAGAATACTGCGGGGACTAGAAGGAGGTGGCTGCTCTGCACGGAGACGGTCATGGGTGTTTGATGCGGTTCTTGGTCTTTCCTGGTAGCCTGGAGGATAGATGGCCCTAACAGGAGAGGCCGGGCTGTCGCTGTTGTCTTGGAGGTGTGCAACATTAATGGCAGATGGTCTTCTCCGTTCGGTAGGTGGTGGAAGAGGTTCCGTTTCGTCTACGCTGGCTCTGGCAGAGTGTTTCTTGGCGTCAAACTCCATGACGGCAGCATAGAGGCGCTCCATATCGGCTTGGGCCTGGTCGCGGTGGGCGTCAAGGACCTTTTGGTCGAATGAACTGGGCGATTGGAGGACAGGGCTCTGTGGGCTGCTCTGAACGGAGTCGGTCTTCTTAAACTTTCTCAACCACGAGCGTGCAGACAGCGGCGGTGAGGTGAGGCCAGGGGTCTTGATGGTTGGTCTTGTTGGTTTGTTCTCGAGTTCCAGCTCAAGCTGCTTGGGTGGATCGAGTGCCTTTCGTCTCATCCTTCTACCGACGGTGAGGAGCAATACTCCCCAGATAAGTACTGTCAAGAGGTAGCCGCCGACGATGCCACAAATCTCGTAGGGTAAAACGCTCTTGTCTCGGATGGCGTGATATGAAGCAGGAGGGCCGTCTTGAGGCGCTGGGGCGGGGGTGCGATAGTTGTCTAAGAAGTTGTAGGGTGTAGCGGAAACACGAGTTGCAACAAGCAAAAGGGAGAGCAGTGCAGGAGGGAGAGGTCTCTCCGGCATGGCGCCCAGTGGATCAAGGAGACGCAAGCAAAGAAATAGGAAGTGGAGGGTAAGTGAATGTTTTGTCGCACACCCAGGATAGGCGAGGATCCAGAGCTGCAATTGCACAGGGTAAATGCCCACTTCCCGACAGTGAGGAACCGGGTGAAAGGCAGAGTGTAACAGGAGGCGACATGGTGATATGTCGAGGGATTCAATGCGGGTAAGTACTCTGATCGGCGGTCTGCAAGTGGTCGGGCGCAAGAGGCAGTCGACTGGGTGTGATGGCTTGGAAGTGAGCATGGGGGCTGTGATTGGTGTAGCGGGCTGGTGAGCTACAAGCGGGCGTCCAGTGGATTCACTCAATCAGCCGCTGAGGCGGGGTCGCTTGGACGCAAGCTAGCACCAGTTGGGATCGAGACCGATAATTGCATGGCTTGCGGTGCCAGTCGTTTATCCTCGTTTTCTCCGAGTGGCCGTACGAGAGTCCACTGTAGCGAGGCGGACGAGGTGAGCATGGCGGCCGGCGTGGTGGACGTGGTTGCGTTGTGTCCGTGAATCAGGTGGGGTGGAAACAAAGAAACACGCCGAGAAACATGTTTCCGTAGGCCCCAACGCTTGCAGCAACGCATTCATCATTCCCAGGAGCGAGGGAGATCTGCTGCCAACTCGAGGCACAGTCAGCGGGAAGAGACGGTCCGCATGCATGAACGGCGTCCCCTGCAGCCTGAGAAATGCTCACGCATCCACGCGCTCCCATTCGCCGGGCAGCGGCCTTTCTAAGCGCCCGGCCCAGCCAATCAGCGCCCCGCCAGCCCCAGGGCACTAGCAATCACACCAGCCCACCAGCCCACCATGGCACCAGACGGCCAGGACCACGACGTCGAGCCACGGCATTTGGCCTCGTGGAGTGCAAATTCTCCGCAATGCCCGTCACATCTCCCACGTTTCTGTGCAACCATGTGCCTCGCTTCACACCAGGCCCCCCTTCACACGCCCCAGTCACCGCTATATTGCCGTCGCCGCACTTCGCATTGGCTGCACCTTTGTCATTTCACGATTCATGCACACCTCCGGCACATCAACGAGACGCCCTACGCGCGTCCAACTTCACCATGCTAGGTCACTAAGCAAGTCGTCAGGGGAACTAAGTGACCGCCTTGTCACAATCACTACCTAAGCATGCATCAGGTCGATGCTAGATTAGCGAATGCTAGCACACATATCTGCCCATCACAGGCTATGAGAGCTTACCCTGCCAGAACCCAACCTCCTAGCTGCATCGCCCAATTCACCCCTCACGACAAGCACACCGATAATGCCGTCAGCTTCACTTGCCCTCGGCCTTAGCAATGAGTGCTTCGTCCAATCCGGTAATCTCCCATAAGCTCTTATCTTTCTTGTTTTGCACCCATAGAAAGTCTCCCTTGAGATAGGCCACGACGCCTCCACGCCCCGTCGCGCTTGCTGTGATGCGGAAGAGCGGCAGACCGGTCTGATCGTGTGCTTCACGCAATGGAATCAGCAGTAGATTCTCCTCGGCACAAAACTCTTCTACGGCGTCCTTGAACGTCGCTTCTTCCATCGGCGGTGCCGGACGCGGCGGTGCCTCGTTGTTGATTGACTTTGACAACTTCGCCGTCTCTGGAGAAGGCCCAGTGCTCTCAACTTGGGGAGCCGGTAGATCAGTCAACCTCGCGTCACCGAGATCCACTGCCTGGCTGATAAGGGAATATGCTTCCTTCCATCCCGAAGCAACAGAAGGCAGGTTGTTCATCTCATCTTGCAGAATATCGTTCTTCCACCACGCAAGCCACGCCTGAACCTCCTCAAACACCACTTCTTCGCTCGACAGCCATTGGTGAATGATTTCGAGGAACTTGGGAAAGAATTGCGCCTTGAGTATTTCTCCAATGGTGTCGTTCGCTATGAGCCCCTTCCATGCAAACACTGCCTCCAACGGTCCGAGGTCTTGCTGTTCTGCCGGGTCAATCTCAAAGTTGTCTCGCAAATGAGCTGCCAGCCGCGGCACCATATGCGAGGTAAGCAGGTGGTCGAATTCGCTCTTGCCAAAAAGCCTTCGCCACTGGTCCATTCCTGGTAATGGGCCCTTGGAGACATCCATAGACTGCAGTGCATGGCGGATCTTGCGCTTGATCTCAGCAACGAGACCTGAGCCCTTTGGATCCAGATCAGCAGGCTTGAGGAACGGAAGCCATTCCATGACCCATGTGTGTGGGCTCTTCTTGAACTTTCGCGGGTTCCACTCATGAATCGAAGTCGAGAGCTTCCGTGTGACCTGCTCAAGCACTCTTCTGCCCACAAATGGCGGCAGAACTGGGGTCCATACTTCCACTAAATGCAACATGGCACGCGGATGCTTCACATCCCATTGCGTTACTGCTGAGCTAACTGGAGGGAGCCAAAGCTTCAACATCATAGATTCATACGCAGACGTAGTCCCACGCTTGATTGTGTCTTCCTCTTCGACTGCGTTGCGACTAACCAGTGCTTCCGAAGGATGAGTGTAGGCTTGGGACACAATTCTTCTGCTTCGAGGCTGAATAGTGTCGGCCAGTTCTGCAAAGGCTGCTGCCATGTCTTCAACCGCGTCCTCGAGTGGGTCCCATGATGCGGTGGCTTTGGAAAAGTGTGGATGGATGAGGGCAATGGATTCGCGATGCAATGGCTTTGCTGGATATGCAGCGCGCAGGCTCTTCAGTCCTTGGCAGACACTGTCGAATGTGCTAGTCCGTAGTGACTGAATTCGTGAATGCAGATCCTCAAGCTCATCCATTTGTCGCTCCAAAGCCTCTAGCTCCTTGTGCAGCGCATACTCTTGGGGCGGGATGGACTGCGACTCGATTTGCAGTTGCTCAAAGGCTTCCGAGAAGCTGTTCAGGTCTCTCCGTACGCGTGCTTGTAGCGAGTTTTCGAAGGGGACAATGTCAGGTCCGCGGAGCGACACGCCTGAGGTCGGAGTAGAAGCGCCCGTCGTCGCATCGATGATGGATTGCAGCACGGGGGGCACATGCATTCCAGCCGCTTCCAGCTCATACAATGTTTTCTTGGGCCGCGGTGCCGCGGTGCGCGCCTCCCCTCTGGCTTTTGCTTTTCTCTTCTTCCTCTCTTCGCGCTCTTCTTCAGACGTGTCGATATACTTCTCGCCGTTCTCCTCAGCCTTCCGTCGCTCTTCCCGCTTTTGCTGCTCGCTCTTTTCGGCCACCGAACCAATGCCTCCCTTGGTCCCGCGATTCACCACCTGGATAGGCTCCGAGATACCGGATCCCTCTTTTCCAAGACCACCTTCGCCCTTGTAGCCCATCTTGGCGAGCATCTTTGCGCCAAAGCCCGTCTTGAGCGCGCTTCCATCTTCGGCTTTTGCGCGCTTGTTTGGCTGCTGCCTGAAGCTGTGCTTCCGCTTGCCTCCTTCTGCGTCCATGGTGGCTGAAAAAGCGAAGCTGGTGTAGCCTTGTCGTTTCCAAAGGAAACCAACGAACGACGGCGGGTCGGTGATGGGTAGATGCGCGCGCGCCCAAGATAGTCGAAGTGTTGTGCCAGGCGGCTGCTGCAAACGTCTGTGATGTCTCGGGCGGTTTACGCGATCGTACGACGCCGTGTGTCTAACCAAGCAGGCGTAGGCAATGGTCGCATCCGTAGTGGATAAAATTGCGGGATGCGGAGTTAAGGTGACTGCACAACCATAGCTGTAACGTGACCGCGCCAAGGAAACCGTTAGCGTCGCGTCGCCGTCCCCTTGTTGGTTACGCGTGCTATTCTTGGAAAGGGCCCGTCACCCTCCCATCCATGTCGCTCGGTCTTCGGTTCAACAAACATCGCCAGATTCCCCTTTACGATAACACCACTGGGCGAAGTACCCTCTCCCACTGTGCAGCAGCCTTCCTGCTGCCGGCCATCCGCCATGGCCTCCACGCCTCCACCGCTACAGCCGGCTCCCATGCGCTCCCCCGATAAGCGCAGCGTCGACCTCCGTCACCCAGTCCCCGATCTCCAATCGATGCAAGGGGCATACATCGGCAACATCGAGCGCCTCGAGGAACACGCCGAACGCATGAGCGAGGCTGGCTCTGACCTACAGGAAGAGATACGCAAGACGTACTCGGAGTTGAAGCTGACAGACAGTCGCCGTTCATCGCTGCGCTCTCTCCAGACCGGTGAAGAACTCACCAGGCATCTTAGCAACCGCAGTCGTGGCGTCTCAATCAGTTCTCACGCCAACTCCATTGTCGACCTCAATGGCAATGCACGATGGGGCGGGTACTCTCCAGCAGGCTACATTACATCACCCGCTGGTTCTTTGCGCTCGGGAACCTGGTCCAAGCCTGCGACGTCCATGCAACGCCAGCGCTCAGAATCCAAAGCATCACGACTGGGTCAGGTTGTACATCCAGACGAAGTCCAAGTTAAGGGAAGATACTATGCTACCCAGGCCAAGTCTCCCGCATCACCCCAGTCTGCTCCAGCTCCTGAGGACCGTGATTCCGCCTCGCCCCCACAACGGAAAGTTTCCTCTTTCACTAGATTGTTCGACGACGTCGCAAATGGACTGCCAGAGGAGTTGCGCAATACCGTCTTGGCGGGCACACCACCTAGACACTCAGAGGAGCGCTATCCTGGGGATATGCAGGACGAATACCCAGATCACCGTCACCTCCCAGACCGACCACCGACAGCAGCTTCGACTGATACCACTCACCAGGCACGTACACTATGGCAAGACTTTGACGGCGTTCATTGCCCAGATACAGTCAAGGAGGAGTCGGAATCATCGCCCCACAGCCGTCGTGATCATAGCCGGCCATCCTCCTACAGCCATTCATTCACAATGGATAACAACTCGGGTCATCATTCTTTTGCCGCACCACCCCCGGAAGAAGGCATGGTCTTTTATCCTGCTCCCGTGCCACAGATGCTCAATCTTCCAAAGCGTCTTTCACAACTACCCTCTAGTGATGCACGAGCCCGACGCCGAACACAGATTCTTGAATCGATGCAGGCTGAGCACAGGAAATCGATGCCTTTGGATGTGGGATTTAGTGGCGAATCTCCGAAGGCAAATAAAAGAAGGACCCGGCAGAGTTTGATGGGTCTTCCGCCTCAGTTACGAGCTAGTGCCTACTTCGATAATCAGGTGGCCCCCAAGCAGGAGTTTGCTGTCAAGGGAGAATCTGCCGAGGATACGCTTGAAAGCATCTTGGATGCGTCTGCACGCGCACCCGTGTCTGCATTTACTGATCACCCATTCGGCGGCAATGTAAGTAATGAGGTTTACGGTGTAGATCATAAGCGCAAGAGCTCCAAGCTGCCAGAAGTGCCACCCACGTTGCAGCAGACTAGGAGGCGGAGCTCATTCAATATACTTGACACGAATCATAACGCAAATGGGGAACGCCTCAAGAAGCTGAAGAAGCGTAACAGTTCGGCTGATATGAATCTCCTCCTGGTCAAGGCTAGTGAAAACAGAATGAGTCTAAGTGATGACCTGGACCATTGTGACGAGGAAGAACGGGGTCCCCATAATAAGCAAGACTTGAACCAAGACCAACACACCCATGAGAACCAAGACCATCACTCTGGGCACCTCGACCATGAAGAGGATCTTAGTGATGAGGAAGACGAGCGCCAAGGGGATGAAGAAGAAGAGGAAGAAGAGGAGGAGGAAGAACCAGAGCCACAATTTGGAGCACCAACCACTTTACTGGCCGAGCTACAGTTGCGCCAAGCGAAGCAAAAAGCAAGAAATATGAACTATGTCACCTTGATGGAGCAGGGTCTTATCGACGGCCGCCAAACATTACTCCAAATGAACGATGTGGCTGAGGTAGAAAAACAACGAAGAATCCGTAAAAAGGTTAACCTTGCCTGGGAAGCCCCTGGCGAGGATGATGATTCTGAAGATGACGTACCGCTTGGTGTTCTTTACAAACAGGCCGGAGTCCCACAGCATAAGCCACGCAAGATAATCGGACTTATAGAACAGCGCGAAATGGAGGACAACGAACCTTTGAGTCGTCGGCGAAATAGGCTCCGCGGTGTTGATCCGAGATATCGACAGGATCCTCATCAGGCACCACTTGCAAATCAGGCGAGCCCTGTTATTCCAGAACCCACGCCCGATCCTGTATCAGAAGAGGAGGAAGGCGAGACGCTAGCTGAGCGCATGCGTCGGCTCAAGGAGAAGCAACAGCTTGATGCAGCGCTGGGCGATGACATCCGCAAGAGCACGGTAAGCGGTGATTTTGCGGCTGAGATGATGAGCAAGTTTGGTGTACCTGAAGGTCAAGATTCAGCCCAGGACGCACAGAAAGCCACGGCTGGTCCAGATGCCGGAGAAGAAGAGGAGGAGACGCTTGGTCAACGCCGTGCTCGCCTCCAAGCCGAAGCAGCGGCCCGTGGTGATCAGATGCAACCATCTGGCCAGCGTCCCACGCTGCGTGGGGCGTCTTCTCTTGCAGACATCTTGTCTGTCAATCCACTAGATCCTCACTACCAAGCGCGCAAGGTATCCAACGAAGCCCTGATTTCCCAGCTTCCTCAGGGCAGCCTTCTGCACAAAAATCTCGTCGACGAAGAGCGAAGAAAGCAGCAACGTCTGACGGCAGCGCGACGAAGCTCTAGCTTCGGGGCCATGGACCCGTTGGTTAAAGGCGTAGGTGACAAGGAAAAGGACGACGACGATGACAACATACCTCTGGGCCAGAAGATTCAGGCGTACAAGGACCGGCTTAACCCGATGACAAATGGACAAATGGCTGCCAGTATCGCCAAGCTGAACACTCCGAGATCTCCATCCCCGCCAGCGCCGCCGTTGCCTCAACACCAGATGCAGCCGCAAATGCAAGGTATGATGGGCATGAACGGCATGGGCATGATGTCTACACCTAACTTGGGTATGCCCATGCAGCAGCCTATGATGGGGGGTGGTATGGGTATGGGCATGAACATGGGCATGAATATGAACATGAACATGGGAATGCCTATGGGAATGGGCATGAACATGGGTATGATGGGTGGGGGTATGCGCCAAAGCACCATGATGGGCGGGGGAGCAGGAATGCCCATGCAAATGAACGCCATGGGCGGGATGCAGATGCCCATGCAGATGCCCATGGGGGGCGGTGGTATGCAAATGGGAGGCGGGATGCCCATGGGAATGCCCATGGGCATGATGCAAGGACAGATGATGGGCCCGCCGATGGATCCGAGACAGAGGGATCAGATTGATCGGTGGATGTCGGGGATCAGGAACTGAGCACTGGCGCTGCCCTCATTTTTTTCTGTTTGTCGGTCTGTTTTCCTCTAGCGTTTGTTTTCTTGGATCTCGCTAGTCTGATTTACCCCTAGCTATTCTCTTTTGTGCGTTTTTTTTCTCCTGATATACGGCCTGGGAAGGGAAGGTACAAAGAGGCAGGTTATCTAGCGTAGCATTGCATAGCGTTTTCTGTTGTTCTACACATTTTTTGCTTTGCAGCGAAGTTTTCCCCAAAGTTATTTCTATGTTATCTGCACATCAGCGTTTGGGGTATAGAAGGGCACGATACCGTACATCTGCATATCGACAAAAAAAGGGGGGGAAGGGTTTCCATACTGGGATGGTTAAAAGCACAAGAAGTAATTAACGAGTAATGAACAACGGAAACGCATAAATCATCTTGGTTGTGAAATGTGGGCTGATATATTACTAGACTATATACGCTATGCACAAGGGCCCGGCGAGTTAGGAAGCTTTTGTCCTGCCGTAGCAGAGTGTAAAGCGCTTACTTGAAGCGCTTCTCTGCGGCCTTCCAGTTGATGACGTTCCAGATGGCCTTGAAGTACTCGGCCTTGCGGTTCTGGTAGTCGAGGTAGTAGGCGCTAGAAGGGAGTCGTTAGTCTACGTGCTGGAATTCTAAAAAAATATTTGAGCTTGTGCAAGAACTTACTGCTCCCAGGCATCGACACCGAGAATGGGACGGAACTGGCCAACGACAGGGTCCTGGTTGGCGTATGTCTTGATCTGGATACCGCCAGTCTGCGTGTCCTGCACAAGCCATGCCCATCCACTGCCCTGGATGCCCGCAAGCGCGGCGTTGAACTTCTCCTTGAAAGCGTCGAGGCTGCCGTAGTTGTTGTTGATGGCCGCGGCGAGGGCACCGGATGGGGGCTCACCACCGCCCTGGTTGGTGGGTGCCAGGTTCTCCCAGAAGAGGCTGTGGTTGATGTGGCCGCCGCCGTGGAAGTTGATAAGGGGCTGCAGGGCAATCTGGGCCTGGATGTCCTGCTTCTGCTTGGCCTCGGCAATCTGCTCGCTGAAGTTGTTGAACGAGGTCACGTAGGTGTTGTGGTGGTTCTTGTGGTGCAGCTCCATGATCTTGCCCGAGATGGAGGGCTCAAGCGCGCCATAGTCGTCTGTTTCGCGTGTTAGAATAAAAAAAGGCCCCTCTACTGATGGCGTGAGCAAGCGTACATGGGAGGTCGGGCAGAGTAGCTTTGCCGCGAACAAACGTGGTGCCGGCTAGCCCAGCGCGGGAGGTGACGGGCGCGGCCGCTCGGGCAGCCGAGCGCAGGGCGGATGTGCGGAGGAGAGCGGTGTTCATGGTGGTTTCAATTGAGGGGGGAGCTGGTCAATTGGGCGTGTCTGGTGGTGTTGTCGTGGTGTGCTGGCGTCGGAGGTCTGGGGAAGCTGCTGATTTATCGCAGGCCATTTCGTCATAGCAGATGCCGAGCTTGGGAGCTTCTGCAACGGCCGTCGTGCCCCTCCCCACCAATGACGCCGCGCGACCCGGGTGCCAGGTCAGAATTACATGCATCAGTCGCTATGAGCTGAGCGGTAATACATACTATGTGCATGTTCCATTGCAAACACAGCAGCTCGCCGTAAGGGCTCCCACCCGTCTCCAGCGACATGTCGCCAACCTTACGCGGCCGTTCTCGGGCAATTGGCCCCAGTCAACGAGCAGGCGGATGCGAGGCGATGCATTTTTTTTTGACCATCGCGTGCGCATCCAAGAATACCTTCTCATGTGCTCCAGCGAGGCAACATACTTTACGTACTAGCCATTGGCCCTTCGCCGTCTCACGCCATGTTGGGTGATTGAAGCGCGCCCTGCATCTTGTCGATACTGGCCATTGTCTGCGCTTCCGCTTGTCCATTCTTCTACCCCGCCAACGTCATCATGGCGCCCGTCAACGTCGTCCACCTGCCCAACGGCCAAAATCTCACAGTAACGCCGGTGTTCGGGGGTCTCTTCTTCAAGTCCAGCGACATCCAGACGCACTCTCCTTTCCCACCCGGCTGGACAGTTGTGCTCAACTCAGAAGATGAGGTCGCCACCGAGCAACAGGACCAACAGCTGCAGCCTCAAGAAGACGAGGAGGACCTGTTCCCCCCGCGCCGTGTCCACCGGTTCAAGCGCCCTACGCTCAATGGCGATCACCTATACATATCCTCCATCTCCAACCCCAGCAGCAGCGATTTCAGGCCGGCAGCGTCGCCGACCCGCCAGATGGCCATGATGCTGTGGGCAACCCTGTACTGGTACTTCCACCAGCCAGAGCCGACGCTCCAGGTCACAAACACATTCTCCAAGAACACAGCCGATGCAGGAAAGCCCAAGGGAGAGTGGCGGATCAACATCAATAGAGAGGGCGTGTTCAAGGGCAAGGTCGTGCTACCCAAGCTCGAGCGCATGGGTCTCATAGCTACTGAGGATTCAACTGTGGGCTGCGCCCAGGACGAATCGTCGCCTGAGGGCTGGTCGCGCATGTTTGTTAGTCGGAGAACCTTTTGGCAACTGGATCCCAGAATCTACCTCTTCACTCTATCCCCTTTGGCCACCACAAACTCACCTTTCCCAACAGCTTCGCCCTATCCTTCGAGACCAGCATCGCCCACTACTGGGACGGATCCCAAGAAGGAACAGCAGGCGGACCAGGTCTCACCAGGCCTATGGTCGCCCACCGCACCGGGGCCCTTTCACTCGAGCTCGCACCTACCGACCTACTATCCTCCGCCCCCAGCCCAGTATGTCTTCACAAACAATACTCGGCATCCTATACGTCCCAAACCCCCGCGGCAGGGCGAGATACTGTACACGAGATACATTCCCAGCGTTGGCCAATATCTGTCTTTCCGTGTGGCTTCGCTCTCTCCAAAAGCACTGCGTTATCAAGGTCCTGTGGGTAGCCACGTACCTAATCCGCATCGAACTAGTGGCACTGCCGTGCTCGATCCTCCGGTGCCTGCGGTGAGCAATGGCATGTCCGATGTTGAATACCTGCACAAATGGATGAATGATCCTCGCGTCGCGCATTTCTGGGGCGAAGCAGGCCCCCAGTCGCACCAAGAGCAATTCCTGAAGAATGGTTTACAGTCGAAGAATTCTTTCCCCGTCATCGGATGTTGGGACGGAAAGCCCTTTGGCTACTTTGAGATCTACTGGGTCAAGGAGGACAACCTTGGCAAGTATCTGCCCATCGTTGGTGACTATGACCGAGGCTTCCATTGCCTGGTGGGTGAGCAGGAGTTCCGGGGTCCGCACAGGATCAAGATTTGGCTAAGCGCGCTGGTGCACTATTGTTGGCTTGCCGACAACCGCACGGAAAAAGTCATGTTGGAGCCGAGGGTCGACAACGAAAAGTGAGTATCGCATCGCGACGCTACGCAAACAAAACACGAGACTAACGGCTGTAGACTTGCACACTACCTCCAAGAAGCCGGTTTCTATAAGGAGCGCGAGATTAGTCTCCCCCATAAGCAGAGCAACCTGTTCAAGATCAATCGCGACGTGTGGCGAGGACCAGCATTGTGAGTCCGCGGAAACGGGAATAATTGTGGAGTTGGGCAGAGCCGCATGAACGCCCGCTTGGGGGCTAGGACTTTGTGGAGTAGAGGCAGACACCACGGTCTAGACTGTGTTTCCGTACCATTGAAATACATGCATGAACGGGCGTGGGGGTGAACTCCGTTGGGATTTAGGTCATTTTGCTATGCGCAGTTTTTTTTTTACTGCGACTCATAGCATCATCTAATAAAGACCCCCAGGCAGGCGCCGACAAAGGGGGTCAAGCATTTGGAGGATCCTGGGAAGGCAACATCTCGTGATAATACAAACTCTTGTGAAGCGCGCCCAGCAACCCAACAAAGCCGTTGCAGAAATCTCTGATTGCTGATATCGCCCATTGGATTTGTGGACAGTACGATACTAGGACGAGATGCGGCAAAACCGACCATTGACGTGCGTTTCCAAAGGTGCAATGGTACATAAATGTGGGGTCTAGCGAGGTCCAAAAGTTTTTGACTACACGTGAGGTCACCACCGCCCAACAGGTAGAAGAGGATGCCGCAACCGTTGTGACCACTCAGTATATCTTGGCGCCTACAGCATCGTTTTTCTCTTCTTCTTCTTCTTCTCCTACATCTTCACCAGCATCACGAACGCACCCTCATTGCCCATTACTGCGAGCCTCGCTGCACGCTGCTACCAAACTTGGAAGACTATTCCCGCTGTCCCACGCACGTCAACCCAAGTAAACTCACAGGCACCCCGCCCACTCACCCACAGGCATGGCAAATACCACAGATTCTGCGCTCGACATCCAGAGCCGCATAACCACTATGAAGCAGTCTGGCGACACTGTCTTCGACACGTACCAGACATCTCTGACGGGGCGCTATTGCTCCGTTGAGATGTCGCAACTCTTCTCGCAGCGGAGCCGCCACTCAACATGGCGCAAGCTCTGGCTCTTCCTGGCAGAGTCCGAAAAGGAGCTCGGCATTGAAAACATCACCGACGAGGCACTGAGCCAGATGAGAGAGCATTTGATCGTTACCGATGAGGATTTCGGTGTTGCCAAGGTCGAGGAGAAGAAGAGGAGGCACGATGTCATGGCCCACGTTCACGCTTTCGGACAAGTCGCCCCTGCTGCCGCGGGAATTATTCACTACGGAGTAAGTTTGTTGTGTTAGCAGTGTATACTGCCGTACAAAAGCTGACACGACACAAGGCAACCAGTTGCTATGTGACGGATAACGCCGAGCTTCTGCTGATGCGCGATGGTCTAGATCTTCTCCTCCCCAAGCTTGCAAAAGTAATTTCCAACCTCTCTGCTTTTGCGCTCAAGTGGAAATCGGAGCCAACACTTGCCTACACACATCTGCAGCCCGCTCAACTCATCACTGTCGGTAAGCGCGCTGCCCAATGGGCACAGGACCTTCTCTTTGACCTCGAGGCTATCGAGAGCGTGCGCGAGAGCATGCAATTTCGCGGTGCTCAGGGAACTACTGGCACACAGGCTTCTTTCTTGGAAATCTTCAACGGAGACAGCAAAAAGTGTGATCAGCTCAACGAGCTTCTGTGCAAGAAGACCGGATTTCCCTCATGTTATCCCGTTTCTACTCAGACATACACTCGCAAGGTAGACCTCATGATCGCAAACGCCATCTGCGGCCTTGGTGCTAGTGCACAAAAGATCACTGGCGACATTCGTCACTTGGCTGCCTGGAAGGAGCTTGAAGAGCCTTTCGAAAAGGATCAGATCGGCTCTTCAGCCATGGCCTACAAGCGTAACCCCATGCGTTCGGAGCGCGTTTACGCCTTGTCGCGTGAGCTCATGTCTAAGCCTGCGTCGTTTGCCAACACTCTCTCAGACCAATGGATGGAGCGTACCCTGGACGACTCGGCGATCCGCCGTATCGATATCCCCGAGATGTTCCTCCTAGCCGACGCCATCCTGCTTTCCCTCGATAACGTCACCTCGGGCCTCGTTGTGTATCCCAAGCGCGTCGATGCACGCGTGCAAGAAGAACTCCCCTTCATGATCACCGAGTCCATTATCATGCGTCTTGTTGCAAAGGGTGAGTCCCGACAAGAAGCTCACGAACAGATCCGTGTCTTGTCGCACCAGGCGGGCGCGCAGGTGAAGAACGAAGGCAAGCCCAACGACCTTGTTGACCGAATTCGCAAGACCGAATTCTTCAAGCCCATTTGGGGTGAGCTCGATAACATGCTTGACAGCAAGCTCTATACCGGCCGCAGCCAGGAGATCGTGGAGAAGTTTTGCGGTGAAGGGGGCATCGTTGAAAAGAGCTTGGGCAAATACAAGGCTTACATCGACGGTGCCAAGGTCAGTGAGTTGAGCGTCTGAGAAATTGATACTGTATCTAGACCGTGTCTCTCGCTCGATTGGTAAAGCTGGAAAACAAGAAAAAAAAAACTATTCAACACCAAGGGGGGAAATACAGTACTAGGACAAAAGTTTGTTCGGGCAAATACAGGCCCGCCTCTGTCAGATCATTGTATCACCCTCCATTTGCTTATGTATGTCAAGTGAAATCGAATTTAGCGCATTTTTCAAACTGGTCTTGTAGATTCGTCCTCAGAGTGGTACCATTTGTACTTCGCAGGAGATAGATACAGTTTATTTAAACCGTCATTAGCTAGTCTTTGCGAACAAAATCAGTTTCGACAAATACAGCGGATCGCATTGGGCAACTCCATGGTTACGAATTATTATGTAATTGCAATAGAAAACGGGACTGTAAAAAAGGATATGCCATGATTCATCCATAACCATGCACCTCTATAAAACAAACAAGCTATCTCTCTGTCACTGCCACCAAGCACCAACCTGTATAAACGCCAAATGCTCAAAGTTCACTACTGGTCGTGTGGAAGGGAGGAAAATAAACCCTCCTCTAGAGATTGCGCCCGAAGAAAACAAAAGTGGTATAGAACAAGATGCAAAGATGCAAAATGGGTCCATGAAAAAAACATACTCCGCCATAATAGTATGCAATAAAATGCCCACACAGACAGACAGACAGACAGACAGATGCAAATATATGCACAGAGAAAGAGAAAGGGAAAGAGAAGGGAAGGTGGAAATGCAATAAAAAAGCAACATGGCTCTAATACTTCTTCCCCCTTCGGCGCGGCAACCCAGACTCCATACCCGCTGTCGCAGAAGCCGCAGTCTGCGCAATCGAAGAATGAGCGATAACCACTTTCGGGACTGGAATTCCCTTTTTGGGCGTCGCATCTGTCAGACCCGTGCGAAGGTTGGTATTGTTTTCTTTTCCCTCTACCACCGAGCTGTTACTGGTCAATTGTGGTAGGACAACCTTTTTAGGCGCTGCAAGCCGGCTTTTTCGCTGGGCTGGTAATGATGATGACAGTGAGGCGGCTGTTGCTCCCACACCAACAGGTGCTACCTCCAGAGAAGGAAGCTTGGTTTCGGATGAACTCGAGGAAAGGCTGCTGTCGATCGAGGTCGATGCCACAGTTATCTTCTTTGCCTTGGCTACTTTTGGCTTTGGTATTTGCTGGTGTTTTTGCTGCGCTGATTGGTCCCGGATTGTTTCCTTTTCTTCTTGGACTGCTTCTGGGAGGAGGGAAGAAGGTGCAGTCAAGCCCTTTGCAGGTGTGCCATTGGCAGTGCCTAATCCCCTGACTCTTCGAATCTTTGGTGTAGAAGTCTTGCTCGTCTTTTCCTTCTTTTTCTTCTTAGGCTCTGACCCGGTGTCCGAAAAGCTTAGCTCGTCTGGTGTGGCCAACGACTCTGCCTCGGCTAGAGCATTGGCAATTGTCTCTGGGTTCTCTTGGTAGTATGCCAGCTGCTCGTCCCAGCGCACATTCTTACCAACAACAATCTCCTTGGGTGTGTCGTCAATCGGGGGTAGGCTAGCTGCCTCCATCTGTGCTTTCATTAGACGAACAATAACGCCGAAAGCGCCTTGCTTGTTCTTGCGTGTGTTCGCACGTGTCAAGTCTGCCAGAAGCTTTGCGTCGTCCTTCCTCAGTACAACGACTTCGTTTCCGTCATTGCGGCGGATAGCTATCTTGGGGGCCGGTGCCGGTCCAGTCGATGCCGGTGCTGGTAGACGTGATTTCTTCGCCCGTGATGAGCGTCTTGTGCCTTTTGTGCTAGTTTCCTCTGAGTCTTCAGGCCCCACTGGGCCTGGTGTGGGTGATGACAGAGCCTCGGTAGGCGCACTTAATGTCAATGTCTGTGAAAGGTCAAGTGTCAATTCAGCATTGTTTTTGGCTGGTGAATTGGGATCCTTTTCTTCAAGAGCTTTCCTGGGAGAGGCCAGTGCGTGTCGGACGACATCCGAATCACGACGATTTTGCAACGACTCTCTTCTGTGGGTAGCAATGGCAGCCTTTTCCGCTTTGCTAGCGGCTGCGCGGTTGAGAAAGTCCTTGAGCATGGCTGTGTCGTCGTCGAAGGCGGCTGTCGTGGAGATATCGTTGGTACTAGAAGCAGGGCGAGGTGGAGGCGAATGGAGCTTTCGTGGCGTAGATGTGGCAGATTTCAATGGACTCAACGAGAGTACTAAGCCATCGGTGATGTCTTCAGTTGGTGCCTCGTCCATGATTTGATCTTGGGGTAACTGGTCCTGGACTGTTTCGCTGCCATTGGAAGTGCTCAAATCTTCGCGCAAGTGCATTTCTTGAGTTTCTGCAGAGTCGTCATCGCTTGTAACTTGATTGTCCGCATAGTCATCTCCGGAGTCATCCTCAGCAACTTGGTGCTGCTGGACATCCTTGGACGAAAAACAATCAATTTCTGTAGATACGGAAGAGCATTCGCGCAAGGCCGTTTGATAGTCTTTTAGAATATCCAGCTGCAGAGAGGCTTCCGTAAACTCTTCTTCTGGATCGCGTGCCTGAGGCGGATTCGATAGGTCTTCCTCACGAGATGGTGGTGGCAGTGGTGAGGGAGACTTGATGCTATTCACTGGGAGGGTGGGGTACTGAATCTCGGTAATGGTTTGTTGTTCCTGATTGTCATTTGCAGAGTTTGAGTCTTCCAAATCGCTCTTGTCGGCATTATTCGTCTCCTCAGGCTGCTCCATGATGTCTTCCATGGTTGTCTCTGGTTTCAGCTCGTCGTGATGCATAGGTGGAAGTTGAGGATAGTCTACTTTGACAGGCGAGCGGAATAGTGTCGCAAGTGTTGTATCCTCGGCAGATGTAGGATCGAAGTCCTGCTCCATGTCCTGGCGTCCGTCTAGGCTCTCGTGATCAGGAAGGTCGTCCGCAGCAGCCTCGCCCAGGCTGAAGGTAAAAGTAGACATCTTGCCGCTATCTGTTATGGAAAGATTTGTGGCCACTTCTTCCTGTTCTCGCATCATCTGGTCTGGCTCGTTGAAGCTTGCGCTATCGCCTTCGGTCAGGTCACAGCTGTGGTCTTCTTCCTCGTCGTCCTCGTTTGCCTCGTTCTCGGCGCCTGGTACTGGCTCAGTGAAAGGAGCATTTCGCTTCCCTAGAGGCGTGTTAGTAGTTTGCGCATGGCGATGTGTTGGTAAAAGGCCTACTTGGCAGCACGCTCTTCCTACGGTCCCAACGCGTCGCTTTGAAGGCGCGCTTCTTGCTATCTGGCCTGGTTGTAGTCTTCTCCATGGCCTTGGGGCTCATCTGTTGGCGCTTTTTAACCGGCCTGGAGCGCGCATCCTGCTCATCTTGGTCGGTGTCGTCCTGAGCGGTCTTGCTGGTACGCGATCTCAGGTTGAATCTCCGCCATATCTTCTTCTCCTTTCCCTGGCCAATCTTCTTAACCTCTTGCTTGCGCTCCCAGGCACGGGGTATTTTAGCGAGCGGGAGAGTGCTGGGATCGAAGAGGGCGGCATCGGCGTCGTTCCAGGTGGTGTTGAACAATGTTGTTGTAGCCGTTGGTGCGGCGCGTTTGCGCGGCGAAGGAGCCATAACGTCGACGGGCAAAAGAAAGCGATACGAACAAGAAAATCAAGGACGCGCAAACATGAAGACTGTGTTCGTGAGGGTTGTTAGTACTG
This sequence comes from Curvularia eragrostidis, assembly GCA_020744315.1. NCBI lineage: Eukaryota > Fungi > Ascomycota > Dothideomycetes > Pleosporales > Pleosporaceae > Curvularia > Curvularia eragrostidis. The sequence continues at coordinate 309,757 of JAIRCK010000015.1, read as the reverse complement.
TCGCATAAAGGGCGGTGGTGTCGTGCGTTGGCAGGGTGTTTGTGGTATGCAGCGTATGTAAACAAAGGTGACGATAAGACGCTAACATGGCCAATCTGCAGGGATGGCGATGGGGCAGCTCCGCACATGCCAAGAAATGGCATCGCCGCGGCGGGAAACTTTTGACTGGTCCGCTAGGACGACGACGAGAATAACGACGCCAACGACCACGACGTGTATCGCATTCAATTGCCATCCATCTGCGTCCCCCGGGTGAAATTCGCAAGCACCATGGTTCCAAAGCCCCAAGGCAGCGCCGTCCAGTCGGCCACGCACCGGCCGCTCCCCCCGCTTCCCAAGCTCCGCGTTCGACGACCAAATAAGCCAGAGGTGAACCCGTGCCTCGGCGCAATGTCATCAGTGCTGGGTACGTTGTGACCACTGGCTTCTGCAGGAAGAAGAGACAATGGCTGTATGAATACAGACTAACACGTCTGCCACAGGATGCTGGGCGTCGTCCGGTTACAGCATGCAAGCCTGCGCGCAGCTTGAGCAGAAATTGCGCCAGTGCATGGATGCACCAGTACGTGCACTTGCTTCTACATGCCCCAAAAGGCTGGTGTTTCTAACAATTCTTCTAGCGAGACCCCAACCAAAAGAAGAACAACATCAACTACCATCTCTCGAGGATGTACCCCAAGATTGTGGGCCCCCACAAACGCAATTAGGCTCCCCACGTCTCATTCTCTTTGTACACTACCCATACCCACACGACGGACGTCGTATAAAACAGCATCACGGAGGAGTTCTATCGCTTTTGAATAATCGCTTGGCGTTATGGGGACGACGGCTGTATATAGGCCATACTAGAAAGAGTCAAACTTCTCTTTTGCGCATGCCATGGACGACATATTGAATTAGGCCAATCTCCACTTGCGACCGTTGCATACAATCATGTGTTGATTACAAGTCGAGCTATCCGGCATTAGATTAGTCCAGGTCATCTACACAGCCAATCTTACGGGCACAACCCTTACCAAGCGCTGCTTTCAATTCGTGTGCAGGCGATGCCACATTCTCCCCACATTCTGCCATGTCAAAAGCATACGGTTGTATAAAATACCTCTTCTGTTTGCAAGTCACAGCCCCGTAAGGCTTGCTACAAATCCCCTCCACACTGCCGAGAGACTGCAGCAGCAATACTTTTTTCTTTATTGCTTATCAACATAACATACTCCATGGACTGAACATGCTCACTCCAGGTATATCTGCAGCCTTAAGTCTACGTCTCATGCACACTCAGTCCCGCTAACTGTATACACTTTACCAGTACTTCTGCCAATGCACACGGAATACCCAGGTTGTGTGAATCTTACGCTTGCCCTGATCCGTATATATACATATATTACATTTTCCATGAGAAGTCTGACATACGGCTGTTACGCTTAAAACGAGACGGTCTAGCTTCTTGCTCTGCCATGCAGGTCTAGTTCAGCATTGTCCATCGACCCACCATCCTTTCCTTTACACAAAGGCAAGCAAATCACACTGTCAATTCCGAGCATACTACATCCACACGCTCCCTCAAGCAACCCGTTGCACGCACACGCAACTTCCCTACCACAACAAGTCGACCTCCTCCATCGCCACCAAGTCATCCACGGTCAAACCACTCTCCTCATTTCCCATTACCATCTCAGCGCGCCCCTCGCCATTTTCCACCGGCACCAAGCTTCCCAGCTGGCACTCCTCAGCCGTGTAATGCATATCATACTTGAACTTGCACTGCTTCGACCCAAATCCTTTCGGCTTGGCACAATCTACCTTTTGGCACAGATGTCCATAGATGCAGTCTGGTTTTCTACATCTGCCTTTTCGTGGGCATGGAATGCGTTTTACCACATATATGAGCACACGCAGTACTTGTGGTTCTAGGTCGCTGTGGTCGAACACGCAATCAGCTACTGTGCAATTTCTCTCGAGCTGATAGGCGTTGCACGGTTTGGATTTCTGGAAACGCGCATTGTACTCTCTCCAGTCGTGCCCAGTGGGTTCCGGCATGTAGGGGTCAAGCCGCTGAGAAAACTTGTTGAGCGGAATGAAACCTGGTACCTCGTCTTGGGGCAGACATGATTTAATTTCACTCCTGTCCACCGTCGCGTCTTGAGAGCGTTGAAGCGATGCTGCGGGAGCCTGTGCCGAGGATGATCCCGAGACAGATTGCAATGTCGGACTAAGAAGTGGCTTGGAGACTTGGCTACCATTGTCATGGCCGTCTAGGCTTTGAAGATCGTGTGGAAATTTACACTTGCTGTTATAGCGGCAATATCCCCTTTGGAAGAACTTGCATACGGACGCGCCGTTGGATGGTCCGTTCAGTACGCTTGGTGGTGCTTGGTCACGTGGGGGCGGACTGTCCCATCTGGCGGGTTCGGGCTCTTGGTCAACAAAATCATTTGTTTCTTCAGGGGACGAATCGCCAAATGCAGACTCTGTCGCGCTTGCAGGGGCATTGCGCCTCCATGAGTCTTCACGGGAGTTCTGTAGTACAGCTGTCGGTACAAGAGCCAATTGGCTGGCTGCGGACTCTGCTATGCTTGCAGAATCATTGCGCCTCCACGACTCCTTCTGCAAAGCCAATAATCCAGGTTTCGATATGGGCTGTTGCACAGATGCTTTGGATTTGGTCGCAGCAGGCGCAGCCGGCTTATCGACTGGTGGTATTCCCGACCAGCTAAAGACAGTTGGAAACTGGGTCACCTCAAAAGTGAATTGATGGAATTCCGGGTTCCATCTGCTGCCTTGGACCAGCGTGATCTTGTCGCGTGCGCCGTTGTAGGATAAAAGTTGAGACAGATAAGCCGGGTCGTTACAGGCTGCGAAGAGCATGTGGCTACAGGCCGGATCCTCAGAGGCAATTTTGAACTGTTCTATAGATGGTTAGTCATGACTTCATGGCATCCTTGACAATTCAGTGGCTTTACCTCTAATTTTGAACTTTGTCCCCTCCTCGTCCAAGGTATCAATGAAGTCAAAGAGACTCATTGCACGCGTGAAACCCGCCGTGAAATCCGCTATAGATCGTTTCTCCTGCCCTGTCAACTTCAGTTTCCCAAGTTGCTTCGACAAATTGGTGACGTTAGCGTAAATGCGTACGATTACGCGTCTAGAAAGAGCCTTTGGCACATTTTGGTCTAGGTATTTATCTATTGCATCATTGAGCTTGCGGGCAGCGCGCATGCCGCCCTCTTCCCTATCACAGATGAATTCATCATTAAACTGTGCAAAGTTAGTCAGGTCTTACCATCTAGAGTTGAAGACGCACAATGTAGTCGTTGCCATCGACTAGCATGAGGACATATGAGTCCCGTGGCCGTGTTATTGCAGCTACGTTTGACGTAGCTACTGAAACTGGTTTCGCAATAGCGTTGGTAATGTTATCCTCATGAGCTCGTTTGAGTACTTTGTACTCGTTGAGCAAGTGACGATATTCAGTAAGGAGGTTCTAAGTGGGGTAAGTGGATATGAAGGGAGCAAGAACATTGCGATATTATCTTACGTGTAAATCAGCCTGTCTGCCTCGATCTTGCAGCTTGAAATGCTCCAAGTGCGAGTCGAATGACTCGAGCTTCTTGTCCGGGAGCATGGCGGTTGTGGTGCACCTGTGGATCTGCTTCGGAAAGATAGCGGGCGGATTAATTGATGGGGTGTAAGCACCAAAAAACCCAGAACGACTAGAGGCTAGGACACCCTCCTTGTTGTAAACACGCTATTCATATTTTAAATGTGGAGCGAAAGTGTGTCGGCGCGCCGGATTCTTCATGTAGGTAGATGGTCCGTGCATTTGATAAAAAAACAGCCGGTGGTTAGCAGGCTCACCGAGCGTGCAGCTGCATACGTCACCTAGTTGCTGAAAAGGCTATACACAAGGTGAAGAGTCTTGTAAATATCCTCGCATGACTGATATCTGTGCATTATCGATTGCCGCAGCGATCGATCGTGCTTGCTCAAGCAGGGTCCTATCAACTATGAGAACCATAGCTTTTTACATTCTACTTAGGGCTTTGTATTTTCAACCCAAAGACTAAATCCTCGCAATGTACCTCTCAACCCTCGGCGCTACATGGCTGCCACCAATCTGAGAGAAAAGAGCCAGATCGATCTGTATTACCGAGGCCATCTGCAGATCTCAGGAGCTTAAATCCTCTTCCATTGAATGGAGTAGACATCATAATTGTCGTAGAGTTGTGTTGAGTTCGTGAACACGTGCAAGATCGAGCACAAGCAGTCAAAATTGGAAGCTTGGATTGGTATTTCATTCATGAGCTGTATGGAGAATTATGCTGTCATCAGCTCCCTATAGTAAGCCTTCCAAAATGACCCTTTGGCGGATGAAAGACTTAGTTTGGCACCTATACATTGATGGTGTTTTTGAAGCGCCTGGAGGCCACACTTGTACTAGTGTGACAATGCGGCTGATATCATTATCCCTGCTGCCGATCACTGGGCTTCATATACCACCTTGATACGACCTCAGAGCATTCAGCAAGACGTACACGCATCAGTTACCCAAAAACCCTCTCAGAGCACTTTCGACCTGCTGGTCGTTGTACCCCTGACTCTGCATCTGCTGCGCCATCTGCTGTTGATTGTTCATCCCTTGTCCTTGAACAACATTACCCTTGTGGTCAATCCCTACATTTGGTTTCACCTGGACAAACGAAAATTCACGATCAGGCATGCTGTTCGCGAAGCCTGTAGATGGAACGCTAGAACCAGATTCATCGGCAGTTTTAGATGGCTGGGGATGAGCGCTGTTTGGCGGACGGCCTAAGCCGGTGTGCGTTGGGAGCGACGTGGAATGACCTTTGGTCAAGGCTCCCTTCTCTCTATCTCTTTTTTTCTGCTGCACAAGTGTGCCCTTAACACCACGTAGATACTTGACTGCTGCATCCACAAGCTCCTTCTCCTCAGGAGAGCTCTTGAGAGCCTCCAGCATCTCGCGGACCTGAGTTTCGGATCGGATGTGCGGACACGTGCGGGAATGGCCATAGTGCGCTAGTCCACACAAACCACAGTGTTCCACGCCTGCGACTTTAAGCTCACAGGCACCTCTTGGATGGTTCTTGTGGCAAGCTGGGCAAACATAAGTATTATAGGAACCGTAAGATAATGCGAGCGGGTTGCGAATTGGTAGATGAACACGCTGGAATGGTTTCACTGTTGTTTTATTAGTCTTTACCGCATTTGGACCTGCTTGTGCTGGAGTTAAGGGAAAGTGGGCCACGACGGACGGATTCTGAAGAGGCAAGCTACGAGTAGACGAGAGAAGCAATGGCTCTGGCTGTTGACCATCGCCAGACTCCCTCGACGCGTCAAAGGAAGTCTTGAAATGGCCCGTAGGTGGTATAATGGCATTGGACGTAGACCGCAGAGGAACGGAGGCACCAGGAAACCTTGGGGGCTGATTGAAAGAAACATGAGACGCACCTGCGCCATTCTGCTTGTAGAGCGAGGAGTTGGCGGTCTTTGTTGTACTTTGACGACGATCAATGCCGAGATCTTGAGCAGCATCGACGGTTTCATGATCCGTCTCATGCTCTTCTTCATCGTCAGAATCAGCTTGGAAGTCAGTGTCGCTTTCGGAACCTGTTTTGTTCCTCCGCTTCTTGCTCGTTTTCTTTGTGGATGCTGTATCAAGGGCAAGACTGTTCGCCACATCGTTTTCTCCAACAGCAGAGACATTGTCGGCGTCCTCTTTCTCGGCGGCATAGTGGACAGCCTGTGTTAAGTTAGTTCTTGTTGCTACAAGGAGTAAGGCAACACGTACTGCTTTGGCTCGCCGACCCCTGCCCATGGCTTCAGCTCGTGCAAGAGCTTCAGCGGCCGCCGCAGCCTGCCTCTCCTTCAAGATCTTATCCCAGACTCCAGGATCTGGAGCGGCCTCTTCGTCCGCTATATCAAAATCGTCCTGCAGCGTGCCCTTCTCATTCACCCAAATACGCGCAAAGCCAAATTGTGACTCGGCCGAGTCATCGTCCCCAATCCTTGTTTTCTCAATCTGGCTGCGGTCTAAAAGTTTGTCAATTGATGCGTCGTCGTAGCGAATTTCGTGCTCTGCGTCATCCTCTTTGAAGAGTTCTGCTGCGCCATATTTGAGTATCGACTCTACGTCTTCGTCCTCCGGATCTTCTCTATCTAGATCTTGAACTACCACTTTATCTAGAAGCATCTTCTTTTTTCCCATCTGCATGATCTTTTCTTCAACTGAAGCCCGTGTTGCCAGTTGAAGACAAAGGACTTTGTTCTTTTGGCCAATTCGATGAGCTCTAGCGATGGCCTGGAGGTCCTGGTGAGGATTCCAATCTGGATCCAGGATGATAACAGTATCGGCAGTTGCAAGATTGATGCCAACACCACCAGCACGAGTGGAGAGCAAAAAGGCAAACAGGGGAGAGTCCGGAGCGTTGAACTGGTCGATACGTTTTTGCTTTTCAAGCGAGCCCATTGTCCCATCTAATCGTTGGTATGTAAGCTGCATACCATCGAGGAAGTCCTCGATAATATTAAGCATATCGAGAAACTGACTGAAGATGAGCACTCGATGGCCTCGCTCCCGAAGTTTCGGCAATAACATCTCCAGAAAGCTGAGCTTAGCAGAAGCTTCGACTAGGTTGCGATGAGATACAGCGGCGACTTCGGTTCGTTCCTCAATCTCGCGACTGTACACAAATGGGTGGCAAAGACATTTGCGTAGCTGCATCAGAATATTGCCGAGGTTAGTGCGTTCTCGGGGGTTGAGCTGCCTGCCAGTAGTAAAGAGGGCCTTGAGAAGCTCAGGACTCTTCGATAAGATCGATCGGTACACTTGCTTCTGCAAATGGCTCATGGATATTGGAACAATGATCTGACCCAGAGGTGGGAGGAAAGTCAGCACCTTTGCCTTGGTCCGACGAAGGATGAAGGGACGAATTTGATCATGTAGCTCTTTGATCTTCTCCGTAGTCATATCCGCATACTGCTCTTCAAGCCCAGCAGCATCAATTGTGTCGTCGAGAAAGTGAAGCAAATTGAAAAGCTCTCTAGCATTGTTTTGGAGAGGCGTGCCGGTCAAAAGCAATCGGAAAGGTGCGCGTACTGCAGTGAGGGCGGTGTATAGCTGGCTTTTGTCGTTTTTCAAACGTTGGCCTTCATCCACAATGAGACCCGCCCAGTTCACACTCCTGAAGAACTTCCTGCAACTGTCGTCGGCGGCCGCTTCATACGATGTCACGACAACATGGCATCGTAGGTCTTTGGTATTCTCGGGATACATTTCGTACTTGTAAGCCATTTCACGAGCTTTCGCTGATCCAAAGTATGCGACGACTCGCAGAGAGGGTGCCCATTGTTTTATTTCTCGCCGCCAATTGGCACAAGTCGAGTTTGGGACAACGATCAGGAAAGGGAAGCAACTGTGTTCATAGATGAGCGTCGCCATAAAGGCAATGACTTGGATCGTCTTTCCGAGACCCATCTCATCTGCAAGGATGGCATTCTTCTGATCGAACCACTTGTAATAGAGCCAATTAAGTCCCTCCATTTGGTACTTCATCAGTTCACCGCCAACAAGGTTCTCCGGCTGTTTTTCCCTCTCTAGCGTGGAAAACGGTGTGCTGCGAACCTTCTCAAGGCGTGCCTTGAGTGGCCCTTGTTTCGGGCACTTCACATAACGGGCCGCGACCCAGTCATTGTATGCAGTGACAAAATCTAGCCATCTGTCGCCGTCTTCTGGTGTAGGTACGCTTTCCCATACTGCGTCTTCGTATCCGAGTCCTTTGTACTTAATGAGAGCCTGGTCAACCTCTTTAATGCGAGCTTTGTCGATTTCTTCGCTACGAATTTCCACATAGCTGGTGTATTTAATTTCGAGGACAATATCGATACGGAGATACTCTTCGGGGATGGCGTCTTCAGCGCGCATTTTTGGACCGTCTTCACGTTTGAAGAAAGCTTTCCGCTGAACGCCTGCAGTGACACGCCAAGTCCATGCTCCAGGATGCCATACCGCCTGGAAGTAAGACTTGTTCTCCCATTTGATGAGATACTGCTTGTCGTCCTCACAAATTTGCTCGCACGGGGTACCTTGTCGATATGACTCTACGTCGGATGGACGCCAGGCAATGATTGCACCAACCTTTCGATCGTTCATCTCATCGCATTCTTTGCAAAGCCATTTCCTTGAGTATTCCCGGAATCGCTCGTCCGCGAGCTCTTCATCGTCGCGATTGACTTCCATAGCGTAAGGGGACAGAGGTGGCAAATGATGATAATGCCATGCTCGAGAGCATTTTGTGCATCGAAACATGACATTGTTGGCGTTGTTTACCAGTTCAGAGGAAACATCAACGACTGGATCATATCCGTCGTTCTCTTCGCGCTCCTTCATCTCTTGTTGGGTCGTTTTGCGACTTCGAAAAGGCCGACATGAGGCGCCAGGCACGGCGCAGTCCTGGCACTTGGACAAGTCTGGCGCAGTCGCATCTTTCATCTTATAAAACCCAATGCACCGCTTGCACTGCAAAACAAAATCTTCATCGCCAATCTTTGTGACAAGATGATCACGGTTAGATCGGTTACCAAGGCAGTTCTTGTGGTACGCAAAGGAACAGCCTTGACAGTAGATCAAAGGCGCAACATTGGGCCCGTCAAAACACACTTCACAACCTTCTGCGTGACGCCCACGGAAGGGATTACTCCTCGGAAGGTTTGTAAATGCCTCGCGAACGACCGAAACCTTCTGAATAGCAGCTTTTGGTTCTGAATCAGATCGGTAAATGTCATCCATGTCGGCTTCCTGCATGTTTTTTGTGGCTCGCGTAGCACGTTCAGATTGTCGCTGGCCTACTCGGCGGACATTTTCGAACTTCGCAGTGCGTAGCGACTGTTTTTTGCGCTTTCGACTGGGGCCCAAATCAGAGCGGAGAATGTCCGAAGCACTTGAGTCGCTTGTATCGTCATCTTCGTCTTCCTCTTGTTCAGAGTCCCGCACTGTAATTACCTGTCTTGTTGATCGACGAGTAGGCTGTTGAATCGCTCTGCGCTTCCGGCCCCTCCGCGTTGTACCAGTATCCTCAGATTCTTCATCGTTTGTGGATAGCGCAACTAGGGTGATGCCCACTGAGCGAGCCCTTGAAGATCGTTTAGACTGACCACCACGCTTCAATTTGTGACCGCGACCGTTTCGTTGTGTGGATGTTCGTCTGGTGCGCTCATCTTGGCCGTCGTCTTCCGAGGAAGAAATTGGGATCGTCGAGATATCTACAAAGTCCTTGCTGGCGGCCTTTGAAGATCTACTACGGAGTTTCATGTCGTCCAGGTCGTCAGCACTCGATGTTGCGCTGGGGTTGTCTTGCAGTTCAAAGGTGTACAACGCTTCTGGGCCACCGGGAGACTCGAGTAACTCTGTGAAGGAAAGCTGTGTTGACTTAGTAAGATACTAAAAAGTAAGGCGACGTGTAGCAAATCGATATATTTATGTTAGTAAAGAACAGTAAAGGCAGGAGGGAGCCACCGCCATTTAGCCTTGCGGACTGGTCTCCACCTTTACTTATGAGTGAATAATCCCCATATCATATCTAACTCACCTCCTTGACGCGATTTCCGGTTACTTCAACTTCGTAGGACATGTCTCCATCTTTGCCAGAAAACTCTCGGACAATGCGCTCGACCTCATCGCCCGGGTCGTAGTATGTGTACTCTGCCCTGTTGATGTTTACGGGTGGTATGCGCACACTGTGTAGCCTACGCTTCACTGGGGGGGTCTGGACACGTAGAGTTGATTCATTATCAAACGAGACCAATGGAGAAGATGAGGCATGTCTTGGAGGCTGATTTACAGACTGGAAATGTGTGACACTGGGCTCAAGATCACGGGCTGTCTTCTTTTTGAAAGCAGCCATGAGCGCTGCGGTATCCTCATCACTGCTCATGGTGGCGCAAGAATAATTGCGCTGGGCTTAGTGTAGTGTAGTTCTCGTGTAACAAGTCGCTGACGCGAGTTCATGAAGTGTCCATTGGAAATGCGGCGGCAAGAGCGTCGGGCGACAGAACCAAAGGAGTGTACAGATGTGTTGTCGTTATGGTGGGCTTTCGGCGGACGTGAGGCGCAATCCAAACCGCGTGATCACGCGTCGCACGCTAAACCTTAGCGTGAACGCCTGGCTTGGCGGAGTGGCACTTTTTCGCTTCACACGACAATGGCCGCTGTTAACACAGATTGCTATCTCTGCGGCAGCAGTCGGGATTCATTGGTATGACATACTCCCGCATCACCAGTAGCTCGCTGCTTTGGACGCAGCGGATAATTCTCCCACGTACTTTCTGTCGCCACAAATCCATCACTGCTGCTATTGAGAGGGGCAGATCAGGCGGATCAGGCCGACCCTTCAAACCACGCTCAAGAACCAACCAAAATGATGAGGAGTATTCGCAAGTGAGGGGCCGCCGCGGAGAGAGTCTCGAGTCGTCGAGCTCTTTGCGTAATGGTCCATCCAGAAGATCTCAAGAAGAGTGGTCCAAGAGTCGCAGACCTTCCTCGCTGGCCAAAGGTCGTGTCGTATCCCATGAAGGGCGTACTCGCACCGATCTAGGACCAGAGATACCTAGATTTTCACGGACTCCCCCCGACCTAACTTCTTACTCTGCACATGCCCGAAACACATTAGATGGGCGTTCTGAATCACGGCACCCTCATCACCCAGATGTTGGAGGACCATCACGGGAACGACTTCGTAGAGAACAATCTAGCGAGTCATCTCGAGCAAAGAGCAGCACAGATGTTCGGACGAAACCACTCAAGGGACCAGAATCGCTTCCCTATACCACTGCTGCTTCAGAATTTATTTATGGCCACTCGAGTGTTCTCGCTGCAATCAAGGCCAACCGGCGCAAGCTCTACAAGCTCTACGTGCATTCGCGGGGTGCAAGCAGAGATGACCTCATGTCTCAGATCAGAGCCCATAAACTTTTTGCGATCACCAAGGAAGTTGGGGACGAATACATGCGTGCTATGGACAAGGCAAGCAGTGGACGCCCGCACAATGGTATAATATTGGAGTCCTCGCCACTGCCCGTTCCGCCTATCACAGAACTGAAGACAGCGTCCATCCAGAACGAAAGTTTCAGTGTAGCAGTAGGCAGTCAAAGCGCAGAAGATTTGTCAGTCAACGGCGATCAGGAGCTATGGACATATAATTCAGCTGGCTGGAGATATCCATTAGTCCTTTATGTGGATGGTGTTGTAAGTAGACACTGCTCGTCACCAGATAATCGAAACTAATCGCATCAGGTTGATGAAGGCAATCTTGGCGCTATTGCACGCTCAGCTTATGTCCTGGGGGCAGATGCCATTATCACACCGACGCACCACACGGCAAATTGGAGCCACATCGCAGTCAAGGCCTCGGCAGGAGCTGCTGAAGCTCTTCCGATTTTCAAGGTCGGAGAACCTGCTAACTTTCTTGGTAAAAGCTCGCGGGCAGGCTGGCGCATATACGCGAGCGACGCAGTTCCTCGCGACCTGCCTCTTGCCTCACTGAGTAACGAATCTTTTGATTTAGGGTCTGGTAAATTGGTATACACCATTGCTCGAAGCACGAAACGGCTTCCCGCAGATCACAGCCCTGTTGCAGAGCACCCTACGATAATTATGATGGGTGCCGAAGGTACTGGATTGAGGACAAGCTTGATGAACCTTGCACACTATAAGGTGGGTATCCCTCATAGCCGTGGGGTTAACGAAATTGGAGTGGATAGTCTGAACGTCAGCGTTGCAGCCTCTATACTTTGCTACGATATGCTTCAAAAACCGAAGGTGCAGAATACTTCAACCGCCAAACTTTTCTGAAGTAGCAATTCTAGCGTAGGAAGCCATCTCATGAAAGCGATTGATTATGTGCTGCAATTGAACTTTCCATTTTGTAAGCTATGCTAAGTTCGGTCGATTCTTACCGACTGTAGGATCGGAAGCGAATCCTTGAATAGAGTTTATGCTCTTACTAGAATGCACTAGAACGATGTCTGCTTATGTTATCTATCATATATCCCAGAGCAGTACTCCATCTGAGAGCCCAAGCTCTTGTGTCTTACAATCACGCTGTATCTTATTCCTTTGTGTGCATACACTGCAAACTATTGAATTCGCCTGAAAGATCATCGAGAGTGCTGTTTGCACAGTCACAATGAACTTCTCCTGCAACGGCAATCACACAGACTATGTCGGTCCACACTATCTGGCATGCTCCGAGCAGTGCCCATGTCCTTTTTGCAGCCACGAAGCTTCAACTGTTCATCAGAAATGCTCCCAGCGTCATCAGTCTCAATCCTTTCCGGCCATACGATACGGTAGTGCCAGAGAAGGGCCAGCCTCTGTTCACGCTCGCATCCCCGCAAACGTTCCCGCAGGCTTTTTTGGCCACTCGAGAAACGGCTCTGTACCTCAGGAGTATTTTTGGTATGAGACGAACAACCTGACTCCATCGGAGCATCCAATTTGCCAGTGCGAGGGATTCGAATGCGCAACGTGGCCGCTGTTGCATCACGAATGTTTTCAGGGAATTTTGAATTTTCCTGAAGCCACTAACTCATGCGATGTTACATCCCCTGAGTTAGATCATTCGCTTTGCCTAGTTTCAGCTGGCTCTTCATCATCCGGATTGCTTCAAAGCTCGCTGCAAACAGATCAGCTTACCGCTGCGTCCGTAGATCGGAACACGGACGTTTGTGAGTCCGCGGAAACAACAAGCAAAAGCTGCGCCCAACTCACGGAAGAACTAGACTCGGTTTTTGAAAGCTCTGATTCCTCGAGTTTGACTAGTCCTATGATGTTCACGGTCCAGACTGAAGGGAACGTTCACACCATGAGCCACGATGACGGAATTTCACTTCAGAACCCCACGATCGACCCATGCAACTGTAACATACCGCCTGCCGATCCGTTTCCGTTCGTGGATAACGGTCATCCGGAATGTGCAACGCTTTTTCCCGAGCTCTCTAAGCCTCCCAACGGAGAAATGCCCACTCAGCATGTTCCTAATGATCCTTACGCCCTTGATGATGACTGGAAGAATGGATACAGCACACATCGCTCTGTATCGTTCTCAGAAGAGTTGGAGGGGTCAGATTTGGCGGATTTATTCTGCGACTTAGATACAAAATCATCGACCTTCCCACAGCTTGTGATAGAGGGCCCGGATGCCAGTTCGGAGACAATCTCGGACGGAGTACCTTGCACAGCGGTATTTTCCGACGCCACTTCAACTCTAGACGATCGTTCGACATCAAATCTCAGGTCTACATCATCTACTAATTCTACAAGCTTGCCTACGACATCGCCTCTGGCTAAGCAGCATATACCAAATGGGGCCACAAGCGTTGCTATCGAGGCTATCAGAACGTCAAGCATATGGGAAAAATCATCATTTCGAGCCTTGAGTTGTCCTTTCCCAGGTTGCAGTTCAAGAATGCTTTTCACACGTACCTGCGATCTAAACAAACATTATCGCCAGCATTTCAAAAAATTCTTTTGTCGAATCGAGGGCTGCCACATGTCAGAACAAGCTGTTCTCAACGGAAGAAATCAGGGGTCGTCCATGGGGTTTGCATTGAAGAAGGACCGAGCGCGGCACGAGACTTCACACGATCCATCTATCCGCTGTGAGGTCTGCGGAAAGCTTTTCAGCAGAACTGACAACATGCAAAACCACGTGCAAAGGATACACAGACGCTACCTGTTCGGTTGATCGAGCATATTAGTAAGTTAATAGTTTGGGAAGAACCGCAGGAATACGTGCGTCAATAGATTTTTTTCGTGTCCACACGGAGCACAGCCAAGATTAGTGATCTCGCGATCGGTCCAATGTTAGTAAGAATGACGGTTACCCTCAGAAATCGAAACCATAATCTGACGGGGAACAGCGGGTTCATCGAATGCCGTTAAGCTAGCGCTTGAGCTACGGTGGGTAGCGGGAGGGCGGGACGTTGCCGAAACAACCGGAAGCTGTTTCCATCCTTGTCAGTTTGTGGATCCTTTCATTGGATGACACGAATCTCTATGTAGTCTATTTTAAGCTTAGTGCCTACTGTATGTAGGAGCGGTACGCTTGACTCCGTAATCTCAAAACGAGAAGGGTCTGTGGCACGGACTTTGATTGAACACCGCTTGTGAGGGACAGCATCGGAGGAATTATGGTCGGATGCTGCATTCCGTACACACGTGAGCCTTTCTGCCACATCCGAATATACATTCGGGGGCCCTGGTCTGAGCAAAAACCAACTGAAAACTGCGTTATTTTTCTCAGCCGATGACTCAGTCACACAATGTCATTCAAGGGCTCATCTATACGTTCAGCACTGCTCTTCGAGCCTAATGCTCGTTCATATCCTATATTTGTGCATTTCGGTGCTTGCATTTTGTCTCTCTTTTTATTGACTCAGATGAAGCTGCTTGACAACGTATAGGTTGACTGGGTAAGCCACAAAACTGCCAGTCTGGCCTTGCTCGTAAAACATTAATGCATTCAGAATTCATATTCCCGATGCACTTGAAGGATAGGTTGTTATGCCGAATCCTTACCCCCAAGCATTTCAAAGCATCTGCTGGGGGTATTCATGTAGCATAGCAACTCTATCCGCTACTAGTGACTAGATAGCCAGCAGAAATTCAACACAGCGCTTCGTATAACCCCTGTAGCACTTTGAGATGTCCGAAGACATGCTTATCTTTGTAAGGGGTGTACGAATACATTACAACTGAACTTGGTATAGGTGCAGGGTCGGTTAAAGCCAAATTCTTGACCTCAACCCGGAATTCGCCGAGACATTAAATACGACGACGGCATGTAACCTCCACTGGTTCGGTCTGACGCGTCTTTGAAGAAGGGCCTATCGGCGCTTGACGCCACTAGAACATGTTTGAATACATCATCGACAGGCGATAACTATGATGAAGTTGTTGGAGAGTGAATGGTGTGGTGGCTCTGATAATAGCGTGAACCTATAGTGAAAGATGGAGGCCTCACACAGTATACCAACGAAACGTTGCCTTCAGGAGGAATTTCATACCTCAGCCTGTCCCACGTGGTCTGGTTGGACTATAAGCTGGATAGAGTGTAATCTCCACATGCAGCGTTCGGAGTCCTGACCGTGATGTGGATCCTGACAACTCCAACCTTTCATCTTACGTCTCTGATAGATGCCCGCAGCATTCGGCGACCTGGACTTCAAACCTTGGTCGCCTGTACTATTCCAAAGACACCACAACCCCTCATACTCCATCCGAATGAATCCGGCCAGAGGCTTGCCATGTAATAGACAAGGCGAATTTACTAAATGACCGAGTATCCTTGCAAGAAACGATATAAATGTAGGGCTTGACCTCATGTTCCTATCTTCGTTCACAAATCACTATCATCCATCTCACTCAAACAAGTACCACCTATCTTTTAACTACTACTACTATTACCTCTTACTACTTCTTCAAAATGAAGACTTCAATCATTGCTACACTCTTTGCTGTCATTAGCATTGCGGCCGCTGTTCCTCACGCTGAGGCTCAGGGCCCGAGTGGTTGCACTAACGATCCTAACACCTCTGGACCAAAGTGCCCTCCACTCGCTCGCAACGCTGAGGCTCAAGGCCCAAGTGGTTGTACTAACGATCCTAACACCTCTGGCCCGAAGTGCCCTCCTTGTACGTATACCTTATCTCTTTCACCTCCATGAAATCTGCTAATGTTGCAACTACCATACAGTGTAAGAGATCTAGCCATGCTCGAACTCGGTAAACAATTCACGGGCATGTCTGTCAAAAACGTTCGGGTGAATTTAGAACGAGCCGGAAATGAGAAACACGTTTGAAAAGGAGCGGTAGTGACTTGAGTTTGGGTATGACAGACAATATTGCTTGTTGAGACGTACTAGCTATAGTCATTCTTTATATTCAGAACAAAATAAAATTGTTTCGGGGATTTGATTCAACCAATCTTCTCTTCGTGAATGATTTGCATCTCACCCAGCTGTCCAACTGGAATCGGTACTGTCTTATGCGGAGATGTCTGGGATATGGTGCTCTATGCTATTTGTCTCAAGCTCTGCAAGTGTCTTCATTGGAGTGGTTTTGTGCGATAGTCTAACGCTGATATTGAGTAGCACGGAAAAACGAAAGTGAGCAAGATACGCTCCAAGCCTTACAACACATATTCAGACCAACATAATAGATTGGTAGTCAGTAGAGTTAGTTGTAAGTTGAAGCAAATATACAGTCACCTAACAAACGTTTATTCGTGCAAGGTGCATGGGGTGGGTCCGTATTTGCTCAAACAGACTTTTGTCCTGGCACTGTGATCTATACCAGGTTGGTCATATGAGCTGGATGCAATCGTGCAACCTAAAAACATTCCTCAAAACCCGATTGACTGCAGAATGTGATAATGATCTCAATATAATGAGATGAGAATGAGAATATTGCCTACTGAGCTTTTGTCAGAATCCAGCTTCCTGTATCGCTTCTACATTGCAGGGTTGTTTCACGGAAGAGAAAGAGCTTGATTCCCTTTCCCGATATTCTTGGTGGCTGCGGTAATGTCTTAAAAAGATATCAATTATATATGCCTAGCTAGCCAAGCATCGACGCAAAAGTGCGCTTCTTCTCCGAAGACCAGAGCGTAGTTGCCTGGATACATCAAGCACTAAGTAAAGCAACATCTATGCGGCGGATCGCAATACAGAAATGAGACACTTCTCTGTTTCAAATTTCAGAGCTTCGGCTTCTACAGCCATTTTTCAATCACGTGTACTGCATCCTCCCTGTGTTTCTACAAACATCTACTTCCGATACGGCCCTGCCTCTACAAGTCCTCCCCCACTTGAGCCGTCTCCGACTTTGTTACATCTAGGATACAGCACCTTCCCCACCGCCCCCATTTGGTCTTTATCACCCATGCCGGCCAAGAGTACCTTCTGACAATGTAGTGTGTGCCGCCAGTTCGCCAGATGACTGTCAATGTACCCCAGCTCTGCGTACGCCCGATGCATCTGACGCCACATATATGTGCAATGAGTGTAATGGTACTCTTGAGTAACGTAGATTTTGTGTTCTCCAGACATTGCAACCGATAGTGGTACCTCATGTCGACCTGCAATGTCGAGGAAGAACTTCCAGGCCGTAACCGTAACATCTTGATCTTCCGGTTTTGTGTCTTGGCCTTCATGCAGTATGTAGTCGTGTTGCATTTCGGATGTATTGAAGTATCTATGATGGGCCAGAAAGGCAGAGGCAGTAGCATGATCAAAACATTCGTGTGTTTGCCAGGCCATAGAGAGGATATCGAAGTGACAATTCCGGCGACGCGCTTCTTCAGGCGTTCCCCCACAGTCTTCCCAGCGCTTCAATGTTTCGGTTTGCTCAGATGCTGTTAGGGGTGATGGAGTGGAATCCTTTACAGGAGATGTAGCCCGTTGAGTACTCAAGGATAGAACAGCGATACCAATACAGACAGCCGTAAATAGTAGTATGTAAAGGATGATCCTGTTCCTCTTACGATTTCTGGACTCTCGGAACTAGTAGATTTTGTCATTAGTCATATAAAGCCAATTAAATGGTTAGGAAGTCAAAGAGATACCTCTTCTTCTTCAGTATCTTTCATCCACCGTAAATTCATCTTATCGATGAGATGCTCTTTAAAGTTTTGCCGTCCCATGGAAGTCTTGACTATGTTAGTCATCAAATGTCTGAGAAAAATGTGTAACGGAGAAAAGTACGTGGAAAATGAGATGACGAAAGGCAGATACAGCATCCTGATTACTATTACTCCTCTCGCTCTAACCTCAGGGACAGCAGCAATTCGCTCTGAACAATCCAAGACAGCTGGGGTAGTGCCGTGCCGCTTAGTGTTCTTATTTGCTACTCGTCATTGGTTCCATATTCTGAGACCTACCCGTACCATGGGCATGCTGCTATCTAGGGTAGTAATGGTAAAAACCAGGGGTCTTTTGGTATTGCAAATTAACTGATTGGGCGAGCTTGCTATTGATGACGCAGCTTACAAGGATGTTATGCAAACACAGCATAAAGTTACGTATCAAATTAAGGACGCCGCGGATCGATTTAGGGCCACAACGGATCGAATTACAGCCGTGGTGAACTTTATATGTACTTTTTGCCATACAGGGTTACTGAAAGATCTTGACGATATTGATATTTATTGGCTGATACAAGCGACTCCTCTGAGCCATGCACTGTATGTTGTGAAGCCCTGCTATGTAGGAAATGCAACAGGGTAGCACTAACATCGTTGGTATTGTCCGAGACGGAACCCTGTTTCAAGTATTGCTTCCATCCTCTTTGCTCTCTATTACTAGTATTGCTTGTAGCTTCTGTCAATAAGCAAAATGAGACTCTTTATTTTAAAAAAAAAAAAAAAGTCCGACGTCAGAAGCTAACAATCACTTCTGTGTAGGATAATGATTACCACAGAGCTCGCGGATTGCATGTCACATGGTTGCTACATACATTGGCAAGACATCTGAAACTAGCTTTACAATCATGCAGAGGTACATGGGTAAGTGACGTTGACAACCATTTCAGGACCTGTTTCGATCCGCAATTCGGATTCTGACTCGAATTAGTGTCATCGCAAGCAGGATACCGCTAGCCTCTTCCAGCGTAGTTGGAGATAATGATGAGATGAATTCCAATTTTGAAGCCCTAACTAGGTTCAAGGCCTCCAACTGCTGTTTCACGATTAGCTATACCTCTTTGGGCGGGCCGTAAAGTATACTACAGCTGGTAGACGCTCAAAACGCCACTAGCTTGTTCAGGGAAGTGAAGTTTAATTCTGACTTGAATATCTCTCCTTAAGTAATTGCAATGAAGCACTGTTGAGCTATTGGGGGTACAGTGCGCTGATCAAGTTCCAACCTCGCAAAACGAATCGAAGTTGGGAGCACGAAACTGAGCAAGCCTTAAACTTAATCCAAAATACCATATATAGTAAGTTGACTAGGGTATGGATAGCTATATACATACTATGATTATAGCCTAGCGGATTGTAATGATGGCTGATGCTTCGCGTAGCTAGGATCTTTTTTGGGCGCTACCAACTTTCAATGATTACAAGGGGTAGGTATAGTAGTGCTGACAGCTTAGTAACCAAACTCCAGGTAGCCCCCAGACCTATCTATAAAAGAAACAAGCCAATGTTTCCCACCCATGTACCTCGTATGAACGTGTCTTGATACAGTTCGGCTGTACTTCGATCCGATGCATTCCGATCGTGCTGCAACAAAGCCAGGTGCAAATTCTGAAACCACCGATGCTAACTCACACGTATAACTGAATTTATTCTTGCGTTGCGAGGCCAGTTGTCAGTAAATACAATCTTCGATGCAACACGTCTGAATATTTTCTTTGTTACACTCTGTGCTATCATGGCCCTCTCCAAAGCCGGTAGAACATGTATCAACCCTTTGCTCTTCCTTAGTCTCCTCGTTCTTGCCTTCTCCTACTTCTGGCCTCAAATCTTAGGGATTTTAGCAAAACACTCAGAGCCACGTTACTCAGTTCGCATCCTGTCCTATGATCCTCTCTTGATACATCTTGAAGGGTTTATATCTAAATATGAACGTACATATCTTATGAATTTAGGGTGAGTGCTGAAATTTTGAAGCATACTGAGTTATGTCAGCAAGCTGATCGGTATTTAGGAAGGATCTTTACGAGAGATCACAAATCGTGAGCGACGACCCAAATGGAACCGTATCAGATGTACGCACAAGCGACTCTGCTTGGCTTCCACGCCATGACCCTGTTGTTCAACGTATTGTTTCCCGTGCTTCAAGGCTACAAGGATATACTCCTCTCGAGTATCACGAACCCTTACAGTTGACGCGGTATAAGGCAGGTCAACAGTACAAAGCGCACTGGGATCATTATCACAACCAAGCTGTACCAGTGAACGAATCCCAAAGAATAACCAGCATATTTGCAATCCTTGAAGCCAGTTGCGACGAGTGTGGCACTAATTTCCCCAACCTCTCTGTGGATTGGTCAAAGGAAGATCGACGGTGGTGCCAGTTCGTCGATTGCAATCAGAAGGAGATCACCATACGACCTATTCCGGGTAATGCGCTCTTCTGGAAGAACCTCAACGAGTCTCACCTTGGAGATTGGAGGACTTTACACGCTGGCTTGCCTCCTTTGAATGGTACGAAGATTGGACTCAACATATGGACACGTGAGAAGGCTCTGTATCCCGTATGACTGTACTGCGACGGTGATATAGCTGCGTATCTACGTCGCCTGAATGACTTGTAGTAAGTCTGGGATGGGAATAGAGTCTTTCAGGAAAACTTAGCTGATGTAACAACCAGAGGGTGAAATGCTTAGTTCGGCGATGCAAGCCTGTGTCCGATGCATTTCATGCATTTGTTGCTCAGCTTACCAGCTAGGCCATTCCCTACCCATATGCTCCCATTACATCTGTCTCTCTACCCAAGTCTCTTGGCTGGTGCCCTCTGAGAAGCCCCTAATACGCGCGACAAGTACCTTGGGAAGAGGCAGATACGAAGTAGCTCTTTTAGATTGTAGCTTAACATAGCATCATGTCATGTGTGCGCATCGTGTTACTGTGCCTCTTGATTATTCTGCATTTCCATGTCTTCCATCGGTCCTATTTTGTTTCACTCCGGCCCTTCTTCGTTCAGTTGTGGTGCTGTATCATCCCTAGCTCAACCATATCAACGTTGGTTTTTGTGTACTATCGCAGGGTTTTCGTGTTTAAGTATATAACACGGTTGTCAGCTTCAGCTCGGCCCTGTCTTCTTTGCTGTCTTTCTGCTTTCTCGCTCTTGCTATTCATGCAGACTCAAACTCAGATATACTTACTACTCTGATGAGATGAAAAACAGTTCAGACCTTGACCAAATCAAGATTGAAAGTTTGGGCTCTCGAAGCGAAGGACGTTCTCGAAAGGGAGATGAGGGAGTCGTTCTATTTAGTTATCAGAATGATTCGCGGATGCGGAGCAATACACTTCTACAAATCCACCGACGATATCCAAGGCGACGCCGTTGCTCAATGATATGTAGCGCTCCTGTCTATGACACTATAGATTTGGATAATATATGAAAACTGCCATTCGTGGTGCGAGGTAAACCAACAAGTGCTGGTGTGGCTATCGCATTGAAGAAGCAATGGCCAAAGGCTGTCATCACATCGATGCGACAACAAATCAGCTCTAGAGCTCACCAAAGCCGGACCCGTACCTCCTATCAAAGTGGGGTTGATCACTGATACAGACGAGATTTACTGAACAATGGCTGATTCGCACATTTTGCAATGCATATATTGTTTGATAAAGCAGTATCGGGCAAAGACAATCCGGGTAGTAGTTGAGGACAGTAATGACAACGAATACTTACTAGTGAGATCTTTACTTCGTAGGCTAGTAGATTGGTTAGCTTCGTGTCGTCGTAATCTTAGTACACCTTGCAGTATGACACGAAGAAGGACATTATGCTTCTTGGCTTTGTTCGGCATATGCCGCTTCGATCTCCACTATAGTGAAGATGCGGACCCTGGAATCGGGTCATAAGCAAATGCATAGCCAGCACGGCATCAGGTAGGATGGATGATTAGACTGAGGAAGAAAAACACTCCTGCATATGCGTGCGGGACAAAGGGCCGAATCACCATGTCCTCAACACCAGAGGACTAAGCAGCTACCGACAGAATGGTCATATCCATTAGCGAGCAGGCGGTGAGCAGCAACAGCGGTATTACAATTCCCCGACCCTGACATGCGGGCCGAAGACGGGCTGGAAAGCTTAAAATCTTACACTAAAATGAGGCCTCCAATGATCCCTGTCAAGACTAGGGTAATCGGACCCTCAATATGTCGGTAAGAATGTATTGCCTCGTAAACAATAGGGGGTAAGACAAAAGACTATCCGCCTTAGTACGTGTCCCGATGACGTGGACTAAGCTTCTCGACCTGCCCATCTATTTCGGTGGCAAGCAGGGTGATTGCTACTCATCGCTGGATGAAGGCACCTCGGCGACTCCTAAGGAACAGCATCATGTGTCTTCTGGGCCAGTCTTCAAGATGGACATCCTGATAGTCTCAAGAGTACCTTACATTATGGTTCAGTATTATTCTCTGTGGTGACAAGTAGCTTTGCTAGCATTGCGGACGTGTCTTCCACAAACACACGGACCTGTACCTTCATGTAAAACACCTAGCCCTTTCCTTTGCACATGAGTGTATTGTCAGTGTATTTGTTGATATATTCGACCAGTCGCAATGGAAGTGATTGAAATAAATGTGATACCTGAATCTCAGAAAGAGCCAAAGGTGGCTTTCAATGCAGCATGGGCATCAAATATCCCAGAGCCAAATGAGACAGCACAACTCGAAGAAAGCTTAACAGACACTTTTAGCATAGGCCCTAATCAGATACGTATAGCACTGGGCAAATCGTCGTGAGGATTGGGTTGGACATATCAGTGCCATTACCGGATAAGTCTCCTGTCCCAATGAGAGTTAAGATGTATGGAGATGTACTTTTACTTGCAAATGGTCCCAGTTGACTTTTCAGGAAAGGGTTTATTTGGCCTTCTCCGCCAACGACGGAAATGTCTCTACGCGAATGTAACAAATGATCATCGAGCTCCAGAAGAATGACCAATCGTTAGCTACATATAATCTATACAGTATCCCCCTGCTTACCCAATTGCTGCATGAATTACTGTTCAGCGAGTCACTGCTTTGAGTCACTGCCTTGATTAAAGTCTTCAAAAGGTGATTTGCGACAGTAGTATGACCATGAAAGAGAAGCGACTTCGAACCCACAGCATTCAGGTCTCAGCCGCGTGGATAAACATGGGTTCCTCAGTACTGTACTGGTCACAGCTATTTCGGAAGTTCAGCATACCACAGCAGAAAATCGAAGCTCACCCATGCCAACAGGTTTCGTTCGCACTTTATGTGTAGTGATCAACTTTTTGGAATGGGTTCGTCAAATTTGCGGGTAAGAAGCGTGATATAAAAAGGAAAAACGTGCTCCATGGATGAGTCAGGCATGCGACGTAAAGTATACACAAGTGATGGGAATATGAAGTCTGTCTGATCTGAATTGTCATCTTTGTTGCAATCAGCTTAGACAGGTGCAAGACATGCGATAAGGAATGACCTAGCAACAAAATGGTCACAGCAAAAATAAGATCTTGAGTACTAGGACAATGGCGTGTACGTGTCGTGTCGATTGTAAGATACCTTATGGTCCTTCCAAAATTGATGCGGTTAACGTCCCACTCGTTCAACTTCTGGTCAGTGTGGAGTTTTCGAGGCAACAGCGCCCCATGAACCTCTTCAGCTACTAGTGGCTACGGCTGTTCCCTAGAAAAGTATCTGCATCGCGAATTTACTCTACACTATTTGAGAGGAACGAGAGCCTCTCACATAGTGAACAACTGGCAATCAATCGGGCTCAACTACGCAATCATCTCCGCCAATGTGGAGAATGGGAGTGAATTTGTTATGCCTTTTCAGCCTTTGAACACTGCTACTACGGCTAGTGCTGCTGCTGCTGCTTGGCTGGATATTCATGAGAGCTTCGGCCAAGCAACGCACCCGCCAATCTATCTACTGTGCGATCACTCTTTCTCTTTACGTCTTTCCCGTCCATCATTTACTGCTGTATTCATACGTAGTAGTCCCTGCTATCGAAGACACGAAGCACAAAGTGTGTCGTGCTACAAAACTTGTTCAACTGACCCTCAATGTACCGAGACCCGCCAACAACAGCCATTGAAGACGCGTAGCATTGGTTGTAAGAATGTAACTTGTTCGCAGTCCAAAGGGTGCCGTCACAGTAACAGCTGACATGACGCTATCCAGTTGACTTGATGGCCAAGCCCGTTAGCAAAGTGCATGTTTTCTACAACTCGACAACGATGCGTTGGTAAGAGCGCATGCCAGACTTGCTGCATCAACAGCATCCGTCAATACACATGGTTCCAAACCGGACACTGGGGAGCAAAGAGCGTCGATAAACTCCCCGTCCGTCATGCATTGTAGCCCAGCGGGGTGGGGAACCGCATGCATGCAGACCACTAGACTCAGGGGGGGTGCGCAAGGTCTTGATGTGCCATGCCGATGGGGCGCCTTTGCTGGATATTCTAGCACTAGAGAAATATGTTGGGAGGGATGGTGATTTCAATATTTGCACCAAGTGTCGGAGCTTTGAGCAGTTCCAGTACTGGCTGTCAGAGATGTCAGCAAGCAAGCCAGATTGAAGCTGATCAATTTGGCGATCGATCCAAGCCAAGCTAAGAGTGCAGTGAATTTGCATCAATCTAGCTGGCTGTAGCTAGCTCAATTCATAAACACATTTCATAGAGGAACGATTCCTGTCACATAACCAATGATATAACAGTCACATAGATAGTTTCGTGATACTCTGTATTCTTGGTGATATGAACATCACGTTATATGCTAAGGTTTCTTAAGAGATTCTCCTCTAAAACACTTCATCTACCAAAACTAATGATTGGGTAACAATTAAGCTATCAATTCTAGCCAGTCAAGCCTAACAATCAAGCCCGGTTTTCTTCTCTGCCAAGCCGATAAAATCAGTGACACCAGCTTGGATTGGCTTGATTGTTGACATATCTGCTAGCTAAGGCAGAATAAGAGGATATTGTTTGCCGAATTGGCCGATGATACTGTGTAGGATTGAACAGGAAGGGTTATATGAGTACAAAAGACTTTTTCCCTTTACCTGTCCAGTGATTGGTTGGAGAATGAAAAAAGTACGTTGTCTTTATACCTGTTCGCTTTCTGGTTCCTGTTTCTAGCCATGCAAAAGTCACATCTTCAGCCCAGTGGATAGTGTCAAGCATGTAGTATACAGTTGCATACACGCAACCTTAGAGCCCCTTCTCGTGTTAGTATTCACTGTTCATTGTCGAGATACTACATGCCATGAGCGGATTATGCTTGAAAGACAGCCAGAGTGTGGTGCATGCAAGGATGCGCATAGAATATTGTACCAAATCCAGGAGGCCAAATGGCCAGTGAGATCAGCCGAGCCCTCGGCCTGTTTTACGTAGTAATCGTAGTCCTTTGGGGGAGGTTCTCCAGGCCATGAGGTATGAGGCGAGTTGTGGGCGAGAATGGAGCGGCTTACGAAGCAATAAGGGTGGTGAAAGATGTCGAGCAAGGCCATAAATCCGCCACTATGTCCATACTGCACGTGGACGGACCTAATATTGATGGTCGTCTTGAACCCCTCGGCACGTGGTACGGTCATGTGATGGATGTCGGGTAGGCGAATATCTCTGGACCAGGGTGGTCTCAGTAGGTGTTGCTGTGCCACAGGGAGTTGTTAGAGCGTGTCAACATGAGAGATATCAATGCCGTCGGCAATGGGAGCTAGGGCAGTTAGACTATTGGCTGGGAGTCAAGCTCCGAGTACATAAGATAAGCTTATAGTACATGGGAGTATGGGAAGAACATAGCCTATCAAACTTGTGAGGCCAGTGGGAATCTTGGGCAGATGTGGCTAGTGCGAAGATGGATGTCAAGACACATTTTGCAGCAATACGTACTGTAGATAGCTGCGCATTAGTGGTCAGCGGCATCGTAGCCCAGGTCGTCTTCGTCGTGGAGTGTTGACTGCAGCGAACCATGATCAGACATTGGTAGGAGAGTCATGTTTCATGTAATGCAGAGTGCGTGATGTATAGGGTGCACTGGAAGCCAGTTGACTGGTGTATAGTGAAGGATACTAAAGTCAGGCCTCTACACAGACGTGACCAAAGGCATTCGCTCCTACGCCCGGTCTGTGGCCATCCAACGACATGTGGATTTTGGCCACCTGAAAGCCAGTCGGTTTTGATGGGGCTGAAGCCATGGGGTGGTATCCATGGCCAGTCGAGGCTCTAGGGCCGCCCACGGCTGCAGTGTTATCAAGACGCTAGACGCTGATGGGCAGCACATCCCAATGGAGCAGTTGAGTCGGGTACAGCAGCAGCAGGGTCACAGCCATGTCTGCGGGGTGCAGCAGCGCCGCAGGAGTGCGCTACGAGATGCTAACTGCACGACAGCCGCGGCCAGGACACAAATATTCGCGCACGCCCGGGCTTGTTGCTACGTCGAGGATAGCGGACAGGCCCGATCAACGACCAGCACGAGCAAAATGCCGCATATGTGCACCGTCACGGCCAAGCGACACTGAGAGCCCCACGAGTTTGCCAGAGAGAGCGGCGACGGCGATCGGTAGGTGTGGCTGCACGTGTGACCAAGTCGTTATCTCTGTCTGCGGCTGCGACGCGTGATAGGCAGGATTTTGGCAGGGAAGCGAATGCAGGAGGCTGGCAGGCCATCGGCGATCCGACGAGGCGGCAGCATGGAATTTGACACCGCCATTTGACAATGCGATGGAGCACGCTGGCGCGGAGGCGGTTCCATGGCGTGCCTGTGGCGTGAGTGACTTGGGGGGAGGCAAGTTGAGGCAAGTTGAGTCGAGTTGAATCGAGTCGAGGCAGGTCACGGCGGACGGTGCGTTTGCTGGCCAGCGGTGAAGAGCGTGTGTGTAAGAACAAGGCGCGTCGGCAGGGCGGGGCAGGGCGGCATGGCGTGCCCCTGTCGTCATCGAGAGAAAAGCTGGCCTTGGCGCGCCTCGGACGACGACGCAGTCAGTAACGCGGCGAGTCGACCCTCCATCGCCATTTATTTCACGCTACATGCTATTTTACACACCACATACGTACATACACCATTACCATGCTACTGCTCCTCTAGCCTAGGCCCCCGGCTTCCCCCGTCTCCAGCGCCCGTCCCCGCCTCCGCCTCCGCCTCGCCTGCTGCGCACTGCACACCACCCGCGCCGCTGCAACCCTTTCACGTTGCACCTCTAGTCGCCCACTCCCGCCAGCCTTAACCGCCCCTCCCCCCCAGACCCATCCTGCTTCTCGCCCTCCTCCGCCGCCCGCCTTTGCGCCCTGGCCTGAGGTCCTTACTCTCTCTGTCTCTGTTTCTTTGCCTCGACCTAACTGCTGCCTGCTGCAATTTTCACGACATCATGACGCGACCAGCAGTATACGGCGCGGGGCTCGTCCTCACACTGGCCTGTGAGCACCGCACGCCCTCGAGACTTGACCTGCTCCGAGGCTAACACGTTCCCAGGCACGGTCATGACCATTGCCAGCATCTCGATGCCGCGCTGGGTCAGCTACAGCCCCAACGGCGAGCGCCAGTACTCGTACGGCCTCCACACGCGCTGCTCCGCCGTCACGGGCACCTGCGTCTCCTTCCCCAAGTCGACCGACTGCACAAAGGACCCCTCCTTCTGCAACATGTGGCGCACCGTCGGCTTCCTGACCTCGTTTGGCGTCGTCGTCGAACTTTGCGCCATTGTTTCCTTCATCGTCATCATTTCGGGCGGTGTCCAGCGCAGGGCCGCGGGCTGGCAGGTGGCTGCCGGCGTCTTGTCCCTCAGCGCCATTGTCCAGTGTGCCGGCATGGCCATTGTGGTATGCTGTCTTGCTCTTTTGCCTCGCCTCCCCAAACACAACACTGACATGGCCCAGGCCTTCCTCTTCGACCACGACGACCGCTTCTGGGACGGCTGGCACCTCGACCTCTCCTGGTCTCTTTGCACCGCTAGCTGGACCATCCTCATCTTGACCTCGATTGGCATGGCCGCCTCTGCCTTCTATCTGCCGGCCGAGGGCGACTACGAGCTCATTCCCGAAGACCACTACGGTCCCCCAGACGATCGGTGAGCGCCCTCACTTCCGGCGGCCGTCACACACATGCACGTATGGACTGTTTTAATCGTGGCCTAGGCTTCTTTCGCGCATCTCGGCTTGGGACAACGGCTTCAAGGGCCCCGGTTCAGGCATGCAATACAGCTACCAGCGTGAGCAGGACAGCATGAGCGACGTCGTCAGCATCGCCGCCAGCAGCATGGCAGCGAGCATTCGCCGGGAAAGCGATGTCAGAAAATAAGCAAAACGAACCACGGACGACCGATGCAATGCATCTACGATCGACGCATACCATGACCGGCCATGTACGTAATGTGGATGGAATCGAAGTTTTCTTTTCGTTGCGTTTCTTTTTTTTCGGCGGGAGGAGTGCGGGCGGCATCTTATGTGGCTTTGGCGTCAACGGCAGAGCATGGCGGGGTTTTGCAGCGCGGGTTGATATTTGATTTTCGACGATACCCCTGCCATCCACTGGTGGTTGGGCAGTGTACCTTTTGGCTAAAGTTGGTATAATAATCCAGGACCCGAGAACCGAGAATATAATGTACTTGATTACACCACCTGTCCGACGACAGTTCTAGGCTAGCTGCCTCCAGTCAGTGACCAGGGTTGGGCCTGCTCAAAAAAGAATGTTCATGAAGAACTGACGAATGAGGACATGCGCGTGCGCCGTGAACAATTCTGATTCCATGTCCATTTTGCGGGGACGCGGACGGGACCATTTTTAGCGCCATCCGTAGGGCTGACCTTAGCGAAGCGCTCGCACATGGACCGCGTCTTGAATTCGCGGCGACGACTACATCACCAACCACCATTCTAAAATGTAAGACATTGCACGATTCGTGCCATTGAAAGCATATGTAGTGTTTCGCGACCACATTTCTGACTTGGTCGTTTTATAGTCTCACGAATTCCTCGCATACACACAAAATGGCCGACCAAAAGGCTTCCAAGTACTATCCCGCCGAGGAGGAAGCGCAGATGAAAAAGGTACGTCAAAAGTAAATTGTGACAACTGGCGAAAAGGCAAGGAGACAACAAAAAGTAAAAAGAGAGTGAGGTCCAAAACAAGCAATTCGAATGGGACGACACTTCAACGAATCCTAGGTTAACACATGGATTTCTTGCAACAGGCGCGCAAAACCGCACACCCGACCAAATATCGCGACTCCCTCGCTCCGGGCACCGTCCTCATCCTGCTCTCGGGCCGCTTCCGCGGCAAGCGCGTCGTACTGCTGCGCCAACTTGACCAAGGCATACTGCTCATCACGGGGCCCTTCAAGTCCAACGGTGTGCCCCTTCGCCGCGTCAACCACCGCTACGTCATTGCCACCTCGACCGTCGTCGATGTCTCGGCCGTCGATGCTGACGTGGTCGCCCGCGTGAGCGCCGATGCCTACTGGGCGCGCGAGAAGAAGGCCGGCGAGAGCGGAGAGGAGGCCTTCTTCAAGGATGGCGGCGAGACCCCCGCCAAGAAGGACGTCGATCCCCAGCGCATCGAGGACCAGAAGAAGGTCGACAAGGCCGTGATGGCCAGTATCAAGAAGACGCCTGATCTAGAGGCTTATCTCAGCGCCAGCTTTAGCCTCAGGGGGAACGAGAGGCCGCATGAGATGGTTTTCTAAAGGTGGTAAAGAGAACTGGTTACGTGGGGGAGGGAAGGAAGGAAGGAAGGAAGGGAGATGAAAACGATATGAGAATGGAAATGGACACATGCAAAGGAAAGGGGAAAAAAAGTTTGGCTCATTTTTCTTTTCTAGGCGGACACTCTTGAATGAAGAGTAATATCTGAAAAGACGCTTACTCTCCCACCCGCATGCGAGTTAGCAGGCACGGTACGATTTCATATGTAGATGAGATACCCATGACATGAAATACACACATGCACAGATGACGACTCGGAAACACAAGATTGACCATGGAGATGTGAAAGAATGTATTGACAAGAAAAGAAATTGCTGCTACAAACAAAAAAAAATCGTTGGTTGATATTCCAACATTATCATCATCATCATTATCACCACGACCAACACCACCAAGCAAGATACAACAACCCAGCCAGGACCCGCACCCCAAACCCACCACCACCACTCCCCCTGCCCAAACTCGCTCTACTCACCGCCTGCCCACCACAGCACGACCCAGGGCGATACGTCACGCCATTCGCGGTAGCCGCCACCTCAAACACGGACCCATTGAAATTCCCAAAATTGTAGTAATCCACCAGAATCCAGTTGGGCGGACGGTCCCACATGGTCGTGCAGTCACGCACATTGAGCCCGACGCTCGCATTGCCCGACACGGCGTTGACCTGGTCGAGCAGCGAGTAAGCGGGGATGAGGATATTGGGCAAGCCACCGAGGCTGACTTCGATGTTGAGATTGTGGTTGAGCATGTACATGCGGTTGCGCGAGAGGGCGTCGGATTGGCCTGGGGGCCGTTGCTCGGTGCAAGGGAAGGACGGGTCGGTAGGGGAAAAGGGGGTTTGCCATTGGTAGTTCCACTCGTTGAGGAGCCAGGGGACTTGGGTTTGGTCGGCGTTGTAGTCGAGCATCACGACGACGCGCTGTCGCTTGAGGATCATTTCGCTTAGTATCGGCCAGTCGCTGAGGTTCATGCTGGCTGAGGACGGCGTCCAGATGTATTCGAGGATTCCGGAGTTTTGGTACGCGGCTTCGTAGGCTTGTGGCGAGATGCGGGTTGAGTCGTCGTTGTTGTTGCCCATCATGATGGCAATGACTTCGAAGGGGTTCGCGTCCAGCCAGCTTTTCACTGTCGCGAGGTATGTTTCGAGAAGGCCGACGTCGAGGAGGTTGCAGGATGTATGACAGAGACGGATTCCCGAAGTCTCGTTGGGCATGTGTGTCTCGAACTGCACTGTTTTGTATAGTCAGTAAGACAGAAATCGATTTGGAGACGGCGCAATTCTCGTACAGCCTCGGATTCCGTCTCGCAACTGAGTCAACACGGGATAGATCTGGTTGCTTGCTGCATTGTGTGGCTTGACAAATGGACTGTTGTGGGCAACAACCATGGAGACGTTGGAAAACTTGCGGTCGCAGAACTCGACATATCCGTTGCACGGTTGGGTGTTGACCGTCGGTCGTGCGGCGACCGACGTTGTTCTTGAAGCAGTTGCATTGGCAGAATTCCTTGAAGGTACTATGCCCGCTATGTCTGTTACTTTGGGCGCTGCGCTCGATGTGGTGGTTGTTGCATTGGATGGTCTTGTGCTAGCGACATGTACAGACGCGCTTTGGAGGCGGCTCAGACTAGAAGTCAGTGCATCAGCACTGGATATAACGACGCTGCTCGATACACCACTGTCCAAACTTGAAGAAGGCGATTGCGAGTATATACACGGGGTAAGGAGAGCCAAGGGCAAGAGAAAGGCTAGAGGGACCATGAGGAACAGTGCAAGCAAAAAGCAAACTGTCTAACGAATATGCGTCGTGCAGTTAGCATACAGTCACTGTTGCAGACTTTCGCACATGGCAAAGTCGAGGCGGTTTTGATGTTTTAGCCATGTTACGTAGCTGGCGGCTGTAGGGAAGCACCATGACGTCTAGCTTGTGAGACGCGTTATCCCCGGATCTGCGCGGCGAAGCTAGAGGCTGTCGTCGACAAGTACACGTCCGCTTTGGGCAAAGGGCTTTGTATCAATATCTAGAATACGAGGTCTAGAAGCAGCCGCACTGTGGCTGCTTGCGCTGGGTGGCGTGTACATCCTAATGCACGCAATATTCCCGAGTAACCCCGACTTCAACATACACGGTACATTCACGTTATGATGCATTATAGGGCTACTAGGTGAGAACAGGTAAGTGCCGAAGTTTGTAAATGATGCCAGCTTGACTCAATGGTGCTTTGACTGTGTTGCAAAAAATAGACAGACGTGACGGCTAGGGACAGAAGCCTCGACTAATGGACAATCACGTGTCTCGGCTCTTCATAGCCTAGGCTGGCCATATGGTGACCTCCAAAGCCCGGCTTAGTACAACGCCCTAACCGTTCGCAAGTGTAATCAGAGCGTTCTTGGTTGTTTCATAAGCCGTCACCGCATATGTAGTAATACATAAGCTTTAAGGTCCTTGCGCAGCCAAACTAGTGCTTATTGCACCTCAACGTCAACAAAGCACATTGCCTAAAATGGGCCCTCACCAATCAATGCGTCCCTAGTTTCATGCAGCCTCAAGAAGAGAAGTGACATCTTGCGCTTGGAAAGGCTTGTTTTCTAAGCCCTCACTTCGTTTTCTTCACCTCGTCCGTCTTGCTATCACTGATATGTGAAATGGTAGCAATATGGAATGGAGCAAAAGCAAGGGCTTAGGCTTCAGATGCAGCAACCGATAGTTCAGCAAATATTGTTGTTCCTATAGGAATGAATAAGTAAAAAAGGGGGGGCTCTACTCATCTGGTGGGATGAGGGGAATTCAGTGTTGGGGAGGGGAGTGTGGCGGAGGCGACGGAGTGGGGAAGTTCAGTGTAGCGAAGGGGATGGGGGTTTACCTTTTTGGGGGCAGGGGACAGCGTGGCGGATGGGGAGGGGGATTTGACGTACCTGAGTAACCAGAGAGAATCGAACCTCGACCTTCCTCGCTGTACCGGTACAGCTCTCTTGCCACCGCGACGGCGACTCGGGCACCGCCGCGGGCGAGAGAAAGTTGAAATTGAGGATATTATATAGATCAATTGAAAGATGCATTGAGTTAAAGAAAGAAGCCACAAAAGCCTACGAGAGCGTGGAGGCCATGGCGGTGGTGAAGTGAAGGTGCACACAGACTTGCGCACATCAAATCGCTGCAGCTGCACGCAGAAGACAACATATCAACAAGAACTTGGCTATTTCATTCAACAAATACAATTACAGATTAGGTTTTGTACGTTACTCATGCATTACCACCAGTACAAGTCACTCTCCGCTCTCGTCTTGTCCGTCTCATTCGATCTATTATGCTTCGACTGCGCCTCCAAAGCCTAATAAACAAACATGCGCGTCACATTGACAGCAATACAGCTCGGGTTTTCAGGCTTGGCCGAACCCACGACCCAGGCAAGATTGTTGTATTGGTAGCTGCCGTAGTAGGTTTCGCAAGCATACCAGCGGTAGAACTGCTCGTAGCTGCCTGTGTTGTTGTCTCCGCGCACGTAAGCCTGGACTGTCAAATCGTCTTTGGAGTCGAATGCGAGCAGTGTAGGGTTTTCGCTGCCTGGGCTGAGAATGGGGAGTACGAGGGTAGAGGTGGGGTCATATTGAAAGGCTGCCGATGACGAGACATTCACGGTGCTCGTCTGTAGCTCCCACGTCAGGATACCTGGAACGCCGAGGGATGCTCCTGGTGCCTGAGAATACACAGAGGTATTGAAGTAGAAGTCTGCCGCAGGGAGCGGATAAGTGTTGCTGCTTGTCTTTGCGTTGCTAAGGCAGAGTGATTCCAGTGCTGCACCAACGTGGCATGCACTCAGCGTGTCATTGACCTTTCCATCGTTGGACTTTACAAGAAGGTGGAAAGGTTTGGAGGTAATGTTGTAAAACGGCTCGGAGACGGAGCAGTCTTGTGCACTGGTAATGGCAGCCGCGGCAAGGGACAGGATGATTGACAAGGCCTTCATGTTGACTGTAGTGGAATAGGTTGCAGGTGGCTCCCGTTGGTGAAAGGACTGGTTGTAAGAAGATGTAGGTATTGCTCGCGAGCCTATAGCTCGGGAAGCGGGACGATGGAACTTTATACTAGCACTCGCCCCTTGCGAGTTCTAAATACGGGCAGCCTCGTCGTAACTTTCCACTCTTGGTGCCACCCTGCACAACCGTCAGACGTGTGACGGAAGCGGCAGTAAGCCAGCCCTTAGCATTAACGTTCTGCTAGCCGGTGGTCTTTGCCACACCCGCAAACCCCTCTCCCACCCACCACCTGCCATTCGTATCCGGGCCGCCAACTGTCCTAATCGAGGGCGTCGCAGCCGAATCGAGGCAATCATAACTGGCCATGGCGCATTAGCGAGCGAAGTTCCCCAGACTGCGGCAGTCATGCATGTTGCCACTGGCGCGGCCTTATTCGTGTCTGCGACGTGGGATCTGCTGTCACTACAAAATCGATAGTTCAGAACCAGCCCTGCATGTGCAAAAGAAGCAATTACGCAGCAAAGGAAGACGGGTGCAATATGGGTAGTGGCGGGTGCATCTCGGTTGGTGATGATTCAGCGTGGTACGAGCTGGTACGAGCTGGATACAGCCAGCGCATGTAGCATGATTGATCCAATATACTCCTGCAATAGATCCTCCAGCTAGTGCAATATCCAGTATACACACGAGGGCCACAAGGACACTCCCGAGTCATTCAGAGGGTCAATGACGCAACAAGGTTAACCTGGACAGTCAGCCGGACTGCCGGCTAGGGCGCGAGCTTATCGATAATCACGCTCATGGAACGTCCTGCGGTCCAGCCTCACACTAGCAACACCAGCTAACATCGTGAAGACCCCTTGCTACCATCTCAGGCCTTCCCTGTCGAATGGTCCGCTTATGTTTCGCTACGACCAAGTAGCTCGAGACCGCCGGTACGAGCGCCAGCCTACTACCCCCCTGCACTTCTCTCACAACTGAGGCCATAACCACATCGAAGGATGTGAATACAAAAGCGCTGCAACGTCACCCAGACCACAGGTAGCATGGGTTTCAAAGTACCTACACGTGTATGCAAAACAAGATGATGCAGAAAGGTCATCTCGCCATCCGATAACACACAAAGTTCAATCAGCAGACAGTAACATGGGAAGCGTTACTCGCGCAAACGTCTGCATTTATGGTCCTCGTAAAACCATGCATACCTTTTCCCTCGCCCACGCAGTTGGATTCGATCGCTACCTCTACCGAATCTCAAACACTAGTCTTTCATTGTACCAAAAGCGTCTGGCCCACCGGTGTCTGGCCCACCGGCATAGCCACTAGAACGGACCACGGCGTGCGGCCTCTCATCTCTGAGGTGCTGCATCGGGCCTTTAGTGTTTCTTATATATCCTAACTGCACCAGATACCACAAAGACCAAGTTAGCCAGCAGAAAATGACATGAAAGCCGATGCTGCTCACGAATGGGTGTTTGCATAGGGCCCTCTAGATCACCGCGATGCCGCTATAGTTGTAGGTTGTTGCAGTTGGCCATAGGAGAGACTCGTAGCAAAACTGACGGGTACAGTCTGATCCAGTAGCATGTACTCCCAGATGTAGTTGATGCCTTGCCATATACCTTATCCCGTCAGCCACGGTCACTTGGACCATATGTGCCTTTTGGCCCACCGTTCTACTCAGCCATAGCCCAAGATTCAAAGCGAAGAAGACTTGATGTGAATGATAATGCCTAGTATTCCCTACAAGTACTGTATCCGGTATTTCTCTAAACAGGTTCGTCCTTTTCCACTACAAACCCCAGTGGTTCTGATGCGACTCAAGGTGATAATAGCTGCACCACAAGAGCCAGGTCTAATAGCTGGTATTGGAGCACTGAGGCATATGCGTCCCTGTTGTAAGTAAACTACGCTCAGCCAGCGCGTTAAACCATCAGACATATTTCATCACCAGAAGCCGTGCAAAAGTCAACTTTTGACATGGCTAGATTGTTTGATGACCTCGAAGACAACCAAGACAGCGGCAGCGGAGTATCTCACCAAACATGACAGCAATATAGCGTAAGCACAGGCGTCGATGTCGGATCCCTCGGGCGGAGGTTGGCGATGCCGTAGCGCTGCGGGGCCGAACGCTGGCGGGGCCATAGCGAGATAAAGTTTGGAGAACGTTGGGCGGCCATCAGGCATGCTGTGTTCACTCTCTGGTCTTGTCGAACCTGAGCCAGAACAACGTAACGTGTTGTGTGCTAACAAAGGGCTCTACTGCTTTACCGGCAATGTGGACTGACTAGCGCATTTTCTGGGGAACAATGTGCGCGAGGCGGTGGCTTGCCAATGATCCTGTGGCTTATGCAGGGATGGCCACTCTCCACAGCACGTGCTCGGTTGCCAAGGCGCCGGTCAGATCATCGTCATGTCTTGCTGTGGCCGTCTCATCGTCGAAGATTCTGGTTTTCCATCTTTCTACAACAAACCGCCTCTGCACCATTCTCGCCATCTGTCATACATCGTTGCACTCACTCGTTCCCTGACAGTTACCACTGCAGCTACTGCGTCTTCCGAGACCCGGTGATGTCACACACACGGACCATTTAAGCTTTGCAACCCGTTTCATTGGCTGCTGTTTCATCGACTGCACCTCACCGCCAGACCAAAAGCAACCGACGCACATTCTCAATAGCTTTTTCAAACTCAGCCTTCCCCCTGCTCCGGACTCTTTTCATCTGTCCAAAACCCCTCGGCCATGACTGACACGCCGCAGACCACTGCGGGCGCCAACCCTCAGGAGGCCAAGGTGCTCGAGCAGCATTTGGATCCTAGCTACGACTTTTCAGAGTTCGACCCGGCTACGCCACAGGATGAGGGACAAGGGAGCTCCTCCAACTCTACAGACCGTCAGATGCCAGAGTCGTCATTGCGCCTACAAGGTGGCGACATCCACCGTGACCTGTACAAGCTTGCGGCGCAGAACAGACGTCAAAAATTGCATCAACGAGCCAAAACTTTCTCGGAGCCAATTTACTATGGCGACCAACGTCGGCCTTCCAACTCTACCGTTGACCATGATGAGCTTCCCGTCCGGGACCAGCTGTTGCCAGGCGGACTAAGACGTCAGTATCTGCAACGCCAAAGCAAGCGTGTCAGCTACATCTCAGAACCCGTGACACGAAACTTCATCTCTTTCCTTGCACTCTATGGCCAGTTTGCCGGTGAAGATCTCGAAGAGTCAGATGACGAGTCTGCTGTGACCGACGAAGAGACGCCGGGCGAACAAAGACCGCTGCTGGGGCATCGTCAAAGCTCGAGGAAGCTAAGAGCCCAAGGTGATGCTAACCAAACCAAGACCTTCTTCACGCTTCTCAAGGCCTTCATCGGTACTGGAATCATGTTTTTGCCAAAGGCCTTCAAGAATGGCGGAATGCTTTTCTCTACCATTACCATGATTGTGGTATCTGCTGTCACAGCACTATGTTTTGAGCTGCTGTTGGCCACTAGGAAGCGATATGGTGGCGGTGGTTACGGTGACTTGGGCAGCATTGTGGTTGGCCCTAGGTTCCGCGCCCTCATTCTGGTCTCCATCACCCTCTCGCAGATTGGCTTTGTCTGTGCTGGTCTCATCTTTACGGCAGATAATCTTGCATCGTTCCTCGACGCTGTCACTCGTAACAAGGCACCTCTGTCGACGAACCAGCTCATCGGCATCCAGATCGCTATCTTGATTCCTATGTCGTTTATTCGAAACATATCCAAGCTCGGACCCGCGGCTCTGCTTGCCGACGTCTTCATCCTGATCGGCCTGACCTACATCTACTGGTACGACATCTCGTGGATCGCCAAAATGGGTGGCTTCCACCCCTCCGTCGAGCTCTTCAACCCTCGCGACTTTACCTTGACCATTGGCTCGGCAATCTTTACCTTTGAGGGCATCGGTCTCATCCTCCCCATCCAGTCGAGCATGAAGGAGCCCGAGCATTTCAGCAAGCTACTCTACCTTGTCATGGTCATCATCACAGTCATCTTCACCTCTGTAGGTGTGCTTTGTTATGGCACCTTTGGTGAAAACGTTTCCGTCGAAGTCATCACCAACTTCCCCCAGAGTAGCAAGCTCGTCAATGCCGTCCAGTTCCTCTACTCCATGGCCGTTCTCGTTGGCACTCCCGTCCAACTCTTCCCTGCCATGCGTAACATTGAGCTCAAGATTTTCGGACGCGCCTCGGGTAAGCAGAGCACCACAACCAAATGGAAGAAGAACGCCTTCAGGACCGTACTGGTCATTGCTTGCGGTCTCATTTCCATTCTGGGAGCCAGCGATCTCGACAAGTTTGTTGCGCTCATCGGAAGTTTCGCCTGTGTGCCTTTGGTATACATCTATCCTGCTTACCTGCACTACAAGGGTGTGGCGAACCGTCCTTGGGAGAAGATTGGCGATATCACCATGATGCTTGTTGGACTTGTTGCCATGGTGTACACTACCTCCATCACGCTTGCAAGATGGTCTGAGACGTGAGGAGTAGAAGAAAGAGGTGGAGGGAAGAAGAAAGGAATGCGGACTACACGAAACGATCGATTGTCAACGACACATCACTGTTGCATAGTATGTTTACTCCAGGCGTGGCGTTTTTTGGGCAGGTTAAGTCTATTTCGGAAAAGGTGGTGATCTTTTGCATTTTATCTTTGATGTTTTCAAGCGTGCATTTGGTGTTCACTTTTGTTTACCAAACTACGGTAATGACATGTAGAAAAGAAGATGGGGCCTTCTGGCCTTCTTTCACTCCTTCAATGCGAGCCCTAGAGGAGGATGGAATCGTGGTACCTATTACTTACAACGTAGAATAGGTAGCATTCCCATCTTGTTACTTGAGGCGATGCCGCATTCCCGCAAACCTATTACTCCACGACATCTAGTCTACATATATACTTTACACACTCGTACAAAACGCTCATATCGCGCGGACCCCCTCCTTCCCTGCCCCTCCTCCCTCCATCAAAGCCTCCATATGCGTTGTCTGCCACACTGCATCCTCCTCCACACACGTGACGCGAAAGCCATGCTTCTCCCAAAAAGCAATTGCCCCAGGCAAGAAAGGATGCGTATGCAAATACAAGCGCGCGACCCCCTCGTGCGCCGCGCTCCTCTTGACCGCGCGCACGAGCGCAGATGCGAGCCCGCACCGTCGGTACCGCGGAGCGACGAATAGGCGGACGAGCTCGACGGTGCGGCGTCCGTCGTGGTGATACGGTAGCAAGTGGCGGAAGCGGTGGTCGTAAGGCACGTACCCGATTGTGGCTATGATGTCTCCTTCGCTTTCGTCGTCGTCTTGATGTTCTTTTGGTGTGCTGCTGGTTCTTGCGCAAAAGAAGCGGCCTGATTGGATCCAGCGCGCAACGTCATCGTCTAGTTGGGCGCACAGCTCGGGGAACATGGCGCGCCGCGCGTGGTTGATGAAGCGAACGACTTCATTGGTGCTTTCGTGCGTGACGGGTTGGATGCGCCAGCATGGCGTGAGCAGAGGTTGTGACATGGTACATGAGTCTCCGACA
Source organism: Curvularia eragrostidis (assembly GCA_020744315.1). Taxonomy (NCBI): domain Eukaryota; kingdom Fungi; phylum Ascomycota; class Dothideomycetes; order Pleosporales; family Pleosporaceae; genus Curvularia; species Curvularia eragrostidis. The sequence goes on along the minus strand of JAIRCK010000015.1, from coordinate 270,804 downwards.
TGCAAGGCTGGCCAACGAGATGAACTGATCTTGCTCGGCTAGCACAAATGCAGTATTGCCTAATTCAGAGAGCAGCGCGCCGACTGTGATAAGAAATGGGTGAAGTTTTTCTTAGCACTTCTAATCTGCATCCTAACTACAAATGGTTCTGCTAACATACTTCTATTATGTACAGACACCATCCCATATTATCTTCGTTCTGTACAATCCCATATCTCTATGCCCTGTTCCTCATGATGGAAACGCCTCAAAGATCTATCAAATCACCCACACTCGTACCGAAGTTCTGCAAAGACTCCTTGTGGCTCTCTATACCACCGCCATTCTCGTCTGATGCTTCGTGTTCGTCATTTACCGCGATCCAATCCTCCACCCTAGGGTCGATCCCATGGTAGTCAACAGGCATCTTGCAAGGAGGAGTCGGTCCATCCTTGCAAGCTTCGCTGCGACATATATGGCCTCTTAAGCAACAGATATTGCGACAGTCACCGCCTTGACGACATGGCCATTGTCTCTGTACAAAACGATGACAGTAGCGTTCATCCAAGCTAATTGGACCATGGTCGTACATGCAATCTTTACGGAAGCATCTCTGTGTCAGATGGAACTTGTCGCAAAGCTTTCTTGTAGCAGTGCAAGCGTTGTACTCTTTCCACTGGCTGTCCGTAGGTATATCCATATGAAGATCGATGCGGTGACCAGCCACATTGATGGGTATAGTTCCGGGTGGACCTCTCACATGAAGCGATTCTAGGTAAGCTAAGGGCGAGTGCGGCGAATCGGAGCGGATCTTCAAGGTTCTCTTTTGATCACTGCTAGCAAAAGCAGGCTTTGAATTGGTGTAGTTTTCACACTTATTGCTCTGTTGTTTTGTCAACAATGTCTCGTGCCTATTGAAAGCTAGATGTGTTGCAGGCAAAGAGACTCGCGTGGGGGTTGATGTATAGCTCGTTCGCAAAATCGCAAGCAGCCTGAGTACTTACAAGAGGTTCAAAAACGTGTGCAAATACCACACTTGGAAGACCCAGGCTCATCAGACTGGCGTCTTCATCTCCTCGCTGAATAATCGTAACCTTGTCGGCAAACATGAGATACTCCCGAAGTATGCGTACATACAGGCTACTTCCGCCTGCAGCCACGAGTATATGGCGACAGTGAGAGTCCTTGATATTCGTTTTGAACAATCCTACATTGCGTTTAGCTACGCTGACCAGTACCGCAAGAAATTACTAACCACAGATTTTGTCCTCAACTGCAGAATTTTCAGCCACATCGACGTAGTCAACAGAAACATTAATGCTAGAGAAACCTGCGGCGAATGCCCCGAGGCTGCGTGGGAACGTGGGTTTTCCGAAAGCTGGATTCCGGGTGGCATACTGCTCTGCAGATTCGACGGACAGTTTCTTGATATTTGCGTATGCGCGAATGACAACGCGACAGGGAGGCATGCCGCGCTGTTTCGCAGTAATGTGCGCTAGAACCGCGTCTTTGAGTAATGTGGCTGCCTTGCTACCGCCACTCTCCGCCCCATGTACATAATTGTCTCTAAACTGAAGTTACAGTCAGTAATAGAACACTCGGCGCGACGATCGAATATACCTGGTGGCTTTGTGCGTCGACGAGCACGAGGATGTATTGTGCCCCAACGGCTTCATGGGTGTCGGATACACCCTGAATCTCACAGGCACGGCTTCTTCTTTTCAAATCCTCGTACTTCACAAGAAGCTGCTTATATCTAGTGGCTTCTGCTTCGAGTGCTTCGCCGAGCTTCGCGGTAGTAGCCTAGGTCGTACGTCAACAACCCGAATCAATCGGTAAAGTTCGTTGTAGCCACCTCAAGGTCTCGATGTAGCTGCATAATGTCGGCTTGTCCTATGTTACCGCTGCCAATAGGGCGGGCTGCCTCGATATTCTCCTCCATGTTTACAACGTGTCCGGAAGCAGGCAGTGTGGGAAGTTTGTTGAAAGAGGGAAGAAGTGAAGGACGTTTGTTTAGCCAAAACAAGCCTCTGCAGATACACACCGCAACCAGCATTACGTCATGTCATTTACCTTAAGGCCCTATTCAGAGGTGAATGTGAGTACAAGAATATAGGACCAATACAATGAAAACGGCCCAGCGTTCACTGTAATTGCTCATTTTTTCCCTCACGTCTAGATACATCGCTTCAAATCAGTCTTTGCATTGTTCTGCATATAAAGAACCAGTCAGATCCAGTCAGTGCAATCGATCTTTTTGTGGTTTTGTCAGAGCACATTTAGCATTTGGTTGTTTATACGTATGTGGTAGAAAAAAGCCAGGTAAGAGATTTCAGTTTAGTAGACAATTTGCGTAGAATGCCAGCTTGATACGAACATGAGTCCATTCCAGACTGTGTTGCTCTCTCCAGCAGCCGAATGGCTCTGATGCACCAATTGATCGAACAGGAAATGTCACAGTACCTTGAATTACTGCAGTAGAATTCAGAATGAAGATTGTCAGGGACGCATCCGTGACAAGGCGCAGCATAACAAAAACCAAGCATATATTAAGCGACACAAAGGAATTTTCTTTTCTTGGTTCAGGGTACGGTACAGCTGTCAAGCCATTCCCCTGGCATCGCCATCAGAATCGCGTTGATTCTAGCATCGTAAAAATCCCATGTGTATGCTATTTTTAGTTCACCCAGTATGAATACATCTACAGCCCAATTCTGCTCCTCACAATGTTAAATTCGGCAGTGCATGATACCCCAGAGTCAAGAGTACCCTGATTCATTAGGAGCCAGCGACTAAGCGATGATTAGGTCGAGGCACAGAAGCCGAGGCAAAGATAGCCTGGCGGTCAGTGTTGAACGGCTACAAGCGACCCCCGGTAGACATGCGTGCCTGTGAGCAGGATACCCAAGTACGAAAGACCCACCTCCGTCTGCAAATCTCAGCGTTTACGAAAGAGAGACCGTTCTTGATCTGCCTGAGAACAAAGGATGTTATGCAGTGAGATCCGAGTTGGCTATGCGCCGACGGATGATGTTGGTGTAACCGTCATCTCGAAAGGGAGAGGCGCGCCTTGGCGGCGCTTGGGCCAGCGCGATGTGCGGCCCACGCCGATTGTTTGGACTCGTTCCCGCGTCACAACATCGAAGACTCAACACACGCACGACCAGACGACCACTCCCCCAGGATAGCTCTTTTTGCCTTGGGCACAGCTGCAATTGACTAGCAATACTCTGCATCGACATGTCTAGCTAGCCTAGACCGCCCACTACCTTTACCTGCAACGCGACTACGACCCCCGCGACGCGCTTCAACCCTAAGACTTCTCCTAACGACATATTCGCCATGGCTGCACGCAGCAAGGCACCCACCATCGGGTCCGCTGGATGGATCCTGGAAGAGCGCCACCAATCGACCACGCTCGTCGCCCAAGAACTCGAGGATTTTGGCTTCTCTGTGCGCAACGAGCTGGAATGGCTTAACGAGCACATGTTTGACATACTGGCCAGCGACAGGCAGTACGTCGCGTCCCCCGTGCGAAAACGCGCTACAAGCTAACACACTGTTAGACCCAATCTCGATGTTTTCAAAACTCCTGGCAAGCTGCGCGGCAAGACGCCTCGCACTGCACGCAAGAAGGCGGCCGATCGCCAGGCATGTTCCTTCTCCCATACCTTTCTGTCTCGCATGCTAACACCAGGCAGCCTCTTGCCAACATTCAGTCCACGAACCTGCAGCAAATCTTGAGTCCTGCTGAACAGAGCCTGAGGAATGTAAAGGCTAGATTTCAGATTGCCGAGGACGCGGCAAACACAGTTCCACAGTCGCCAGTGAACCGCACGCCAATTGCGCGACAGCTCTTCGCCAAGCCTGAAAGCGCTGGCAAGGAAAACGTCAACAGTAGCTTCCATGCGGATCTCTTTGAGAAGCGCCAGGCGCATCCTATCGCGGCGCTGCGTAGTCCTATTCAGTCAACACAAGACACGGTCCTGTCATCGCAAGCCAGCGACGTCTTCTCACCTATGCAATCACAGGAGACTCAACCCACACAACCTACTCAATCTTTCAGGCACTCATTGGGCGAAAAGTCAATGAGCCGCGACACCGGTGATTCCTTCGTCTCTGCAGATGAAGGCTTTGCCAGCAAGAATTCGTCCCAGGATGACTCGCATGAAAAGGAGGCCAGTGCCATGGAGCTAGATGGCGAGCACTCGCGTTCGGACGCGCAGGACACCATGCTGCACCACGACATTTCTGATGCAGAGGACGCCGATATGGAAGACTTGCACGAGTTTCCCGACCCACCACGGGCTGTTTCAGAAGAATACAGCATCTCTGCCGAGACTCACGACGTGCTCAATACAGCAAACAGCCGTGCCCTTGCTCCAGAGCCCAAGTACCTTGCGTCAGAACAATCTACAACGCCCGCCGGTCTGCCGCCTACCCTCCCTGAAGCCAACGTTCACGATGATACTGTCCTCCACCACGATGTTGATGATCAAATGGACATTGATGACGATGTCCGCTCCCCTTCGGACAACTCCAGCCCCGTAAAGCCTCTCGTTAGGAAGAGCAGCCTTACGTTCTCTTCTCTCCCTGCTCGCGAACCACTACTCCCAAAGAAGAGTATGGGCAATCGTGTGTCGCGTACAAGTCATCTTGATCAAAACAAGGCCCGCAACAGCCACATGGCAAGATTCACTGGGGGCAAAAGCTTGGGAGGATCTCAGATTGCTTACCCTACTGAGATGCATCAGGAGGAGGATGATATGGATGTGGACAATGAGCGCTTAGAACTTACTAAAGAGGAAGCCGAGTCTACCAAAGCCCACAGCAAGACTTCAACACAGCGTTTGTTCGAGCGCATCAACATGCTCAAACAGCAGAACGAAGCTCCAAAGCGGGTCAGCCAGAACGTTGCTTCACAACCTTCACAATCACAGGGATTCTCGACACTGCCAAATGAGGATGCTGCACCTACACAGAACTCACAACCAGCATATCCAAGTCTCCCGGTTCCAGAGCCCGCACAGGAAGAGGATGACGATGACGACTGGATATCGCCAGTCCGGACGACAGCTCCTGCGCCCAAATCAGCGAGACCCGCCATTGGCAAGAGTCACACTGCCGAGGCCCAACCATCTCCCAAGCTTATACCCGCGAAGCTCACCTCAACCTCAAACCCAGATCTCACTGCCGATACTGAGTCAACTACCCCAGTTGGTTCTCCGACTAACAGACGATTTCAGGATGCGCCCATCAGTGCATCCAAGTCCAAACTATATTCAGCATTCCGAGCAGCAAAAGACAAGCTCATTGGATCGACTGCCACGAGCGCCCAAGCCAAGATGGACACGCTCAAAGAGAGCCCGGCAAGGCCCAAAATACCCTTTCAGGATTCGTCCGACGATGCACTCAGTAGCCCTAGGCGCGCTGAGAGGCCGGTTTCCATTTTCAGACACATGCGCTCGCCCTCCAAGGACTCGGATAACTCTAGTAAAAGCGGCAACATTTCCAGCAGTCCCCTCAAGAGTGACAGCCGACGGACTCGCAGCTCTACCGAGCGCGAGAAGCAGGAGAAGGAGACAAGAGAGAAAGAGGTCAAGGAGGCTAAACAGCAGCAGCGCACCGAGGACAAGCTCAAGCAGATGCGCGAGAAGGAGCAGAGCAAGGCCGCAGCACATGCTCAGAAGGCTAGGGCCATGGGTGCAAAGACCCCGATCGCCATGTCGTCTCAATCAAGTCTCAGGTTGCCGACCGCCACGGCCAATATCAAGACTCCAGTACAGGCAAGTCAGCTAGCTCAGCCCGCATCACAACAACCAATCTCCCGTCCTGGCATCCCTCGATCAAATACGGCACCTTCGAAAGAAGAAGTCGACTCAGCTGAAGACATGCCACCTCCCCCTCCACCAAAGAGTTTGCTGCCAACTACGAAGCCGACCAAGGCCCCTCTTCGAGAGCCCAGGAAATTGGCCAAACCGGCAAGCAAGGAGGCCGTCCCTAAAGCGAAGGCACCGCAGAAGATTATGGTCAATTTGAAGAGCAGTCACTATGGCCAAGCACCTCCACCAGCTCCACGTCCAGCCACGGCAGCCGCCAGGCCTATTTCTGCAGCACCCCAGGTTGCGGCCAAGGCTGCCACTACAGGGAGACAGACGCCAGGTGGAACAGCGCGACCAGCGTCCGCTCTTTCTCTCAAATCTGGGCCTTCTACCAAAACAGCACAGCCTCTTGCTAAAGCACCGGCTGCCCGAGCTGCCCGACCTCAACCGCAGCCTGTCGAGAAGCCCAAAGCTCCAGCATCGCAACCTGCAAGAGCTGACCTCGGTGCGGCAAGGCCTGTGTCGCGAATGCAGACTGTCCAGGATGCTAATCGCATCAACATTCCTCCGGTCAACCCTGCAAAGCCGCCTCCTAAGCGGCAATTCCCTGGCGAAGGTGATGAAACTCTGCACCGCCCAGCTAAGCGTCCTTCGCAACAGGCAAAGAACTTGAACCCGATCACACCAGCACACGCGCAGTTTGCAAAGGGCAAGATTCCTTTTGCGGAATCTACACAAGCGCCACAGATGCAATATCCCAATGGCGAAGATATCAAGCTTCCCGAGATCATGACGGACTCGGAAGACGAGGACTCTGACAACGAGTTTGAGCCCCCAAGCTGGGTCAACACGCCGAATCTGCGCGAGATGCTGAGCAACCAGCAGTTGATGGACCCCGAGCACATTTTCGGGCCTATTGCGCCGCTGGAGATGGAGAAGGTGTTCCCCAACAAGGAACGGCACAAGCGGTTCCGCGAGCGTACGAGCAGCGCGTACTGGGCGAATGACGAAGTGACTGCCGAGGAGAAGCGCAAAGAACGCGAGGCGAGAGAGCGTCTTGTGCGTGACGGGGGCTGGACATACAACCCATCGCCGCTTCCCAAGCAGTCTGGATCTTCTCGTTGAAGAGAGGGAGGGACACTGTGGTTATGAAACGGGGAGATATATTCTCCCCCTTCCTGCTTTTTAAGTTTGAGCATTGCGGGTTCAGCGTTTTTGCATGTTGGATGATTGCATGGTGCATAATTGACATGAGGTTTTTACACGAGAGAAAGCACTTGAGGCGTTCTTTTTTTCTTCTCTCTTTTTCTTTGGACTGACGAAGCGAGAAAACATTCTGTGGGTTTTTTCTAATTCTGTCTGGAATGAGTCGCTTGGTATCATTCTTCTTCGTCTTTTTTTTTCTTCTTCTACTTCTACTGGACTTTCTTACTCCATATTATCCTCACGGGACGTGGGTTCTTTTTTTGGTTTCTTAGCTTGGCTGTGTTTTGCTTGTATGCGCTGTCAACGATGGAGTGTGTAGTGCAGAAAGTAGGTTAGTCTGTGGTGTAAATATTCTTGTGGGTGAACACATTCCAGAGTTTTTTTTTGGACTTTGCGGTTGCAACTTTTTTTTTTTTCAAACATGGCGTTTCCGGGGGGTAATGGATGGAAGTTTAGTAGCAGGACCAAGGCAGGATAGAACAGCGTCGACCTTGCCTTCCTTACGTGCTTGAATGGGATGGGGACTCTGCAAGCTCTTTTTTTGTCTAAATGAGAATGGATGTTATTGAGTATCGTTTTTGCTTTAAAGATTAAGCGGAATGAAATTGATCGATTGACTTACTCGCATCTTTATTGTTGTTATAATCTTTTGGTCGCATTGGTCGTGGTGTTTTGTTGTGGTAATAGTGTGACATGGATAAAAAAAGGTAAAGAATAGAAAAAAAAAATTCGCGACCAGGCAACCAAGGTAGGGCATTGTTGTTGCATCATCAAGAATATATGCAAACGAACATCTTCAACGGGATCAATACAAATAATTGTGATTTGCGTCGGTAGTGTTATGTATTAGCTACAGGATGTATTATTACAGTCGCTTAACAAGAAAAATCATATTGCAAAACCGTGTCGCTCATAAATATAAAGACGTGTGTACTGGTATCCTTTGAGAAGATGGAAAAAAAAACCCCCTTCCTCCCATTTCGCTAAAACCCAATCGTGATCCGCATCAGCATCCAGCGCGATGTTCTATGTCATCCTAGCGTATTCAATTCACTCCAATCCATCATCATATCATACAAATTTCCGGGTTGTGCGCCTTGGTGAGCTGGGTTTTTGGACCAGATCAAACTGAGCTCGAGTCTGATTGCGTGTTCCAAGAGGCGTCCGAGTAATGCCTATAGGCATCCTAGACCTGGCTCATGGCGGGACGGCGGGGGCCACGGAGGTTGGCACCGCTAGCACGGCCGTTCATGAAGTTGAAGAGGAGGGAGGCAACGAAGGCGGCCCAGCCGAACCAGAGGAAGGCAGTGGTAGCCTGTGCTTGGCGGCAGTTTTGCTCCGTGTTTGCCGAGCTGTTAAGGACATGGTTGGAATGCGTGTATACCTAGAGCAGGGGGTGTTAGGTCGAGAATGTGTGTGCAGCGGATTTGGTAGACTACTTACGCTGTTGGAGCAGCTGTGGGCGCCAATGTATGAGGGCAGGGCGACGGCGGCGCAGAAGCCGAAGATGACGCTTAGTGCGTCGAGAGTCATGTCGACAATGGGGATGCTGAACTTGTCGATGAAGGCGGTGGGCAGGAAGTAGAGGAGGGTGAACAGCCACCACACGCCGACGAAGAGGGAATAGTTGATGATGGAGGCGGTTCCATGGTAGGCTCGGGCAATGTTGTTACCCATGAGCGCAGTGACGATGACAGCGCAGATCAGCTGTATGGGGTCAGTGAGGCTCGTTTGGGTGGTGGTTTGGGTATACATGCCTCCCAGGCACGGAGGCCGATTGACAGTGCCCTCGAGACCATGATGGCGGTATGTGTCGGAGAGAAGTGCTGTGGGTGGAGAAATGAGCTGGTTCAAAAGCAAAGATGTAGAGCTTGGCCTGGAGTTGATCGGAGGGTGGTGGGCTGAGAAAATATACCAAGTCAGTCGAGGGAGCGGGAGGGAGCGGCCCTGCAGCGTCATCGCAGAGCCCTACGTCACCTCATCCCAAGGGTCCTACGCCTTACCGGAACTATCGGTTACTTACTTTGCTAGCTCGGCGCCGATCACGAACGATGGGGCAGCGGGCCTGTGTGCTGTGGAGCAGAGGGTGCGAGGGCAGCGTTGGCAAGAAAAGTGGTGTACCAAACTGGGTGTTTTGCGGGCAGCAGACGTCTTTTATCAGTCGTTGTGCGGTTGTGGTCAGCGTTGCTGCGCAACAGAAGTGGTGAGGATGCGGACAAGGACAGGGATCGTCTACTATACGCGCCGTCAGCCACTGGCATGACTGCACCGCCGCCCGAGTGGTTTTTCCGACCGAGCCATGGACCGCTCGACGTAAACACCGGGGGCCTATGACATGCACGGGGCGGCCAGGCCCTCGACGACTCGACTCCCTTCGTTGACGACATGTGCTGCTGCTTCACGTCCATCTTCCCCGGATCGACATGATCGTCATGGTTACGCACAGGTGCTATGCAAATCGCCTCTGCTCCCGACTCAACCCGGCCATCTGGCAGAGGGTCATTATTGTCATCATTAACATCATCATCATCCTCTTTTTGCCCGGCCGCCTTGCTGCGGCTCTTCGGAGTATCAGCAAGTCGGCCCTTCGAGGCTTATGGCCATGCTTTCTCACGTGATGCTCTACCGTACGTACGCCTGGTTTCATCGGCCCGCCAGCCTATCACACAGCGTGGCGCTTGTTGTCATGACCTCGACGACACACATTGTGGCAAAATACAAAGGCCCAGGTGAATTGTCCATGTCACCTATGTAGTTGATCTTCAAACATTGTGTACACACTGCATGCAATAAAGCTCTCTGGCTCGTCATGTACAACCCGTATCTGTATTGCAAAGACAAGAGTCTTGGTCTAGGCGACTTTTAAAGGCTGCTCGTCCACTCACCCGTCGCCTTCCGAAAGCACGAGGGTGACATGGACTAATTCATCTTCGACTCTTCTTGACAATGCACCATCAACGGTGCTGTCCACACCCCTTTGTGCCACTAAACAGGCTTCAAAAGGGTGCAATTGCGTCGGACCGGCCCTCAACATCATGGGCCCCTGTTTACATAGCTTCCTGGGAGAATACAAAGCATTTGACATCCCTGCTCGTTAACAGCCGATACCATCCTCCGCCTACCTCTGCGAATATAAACAGACGCGACGTGTTGCTGCTGGATAGTCTGGTGTGATCTCATTGAGGCGGGCAGGTCGAACACCGCAAAGGAATTAAAGCGACGAGGAGAAATCGCTGCAAGAATCGTAGATAGCCCAATGCAGACCTGAGAGGATCGTGTTGCTTTCTCAAAAACACTCGAGGAGCTCCAGTCTCGTCGGCTGCTCCCGTGATAGTGTGTTTGCCCCTGTGAATGTCAATGGTTGCGGCGGAGCTCTCATAGTAGCCTCAATGCTCTCCGGCTTGACCTGCCTAACAACCGAAGCGCTTGCCGCAACCAACGAACGACCCTCCCCCGCCTCTCCTTCACGCCTACCCTTCGTTCCCTCATCATGAAGTATCGTAGAGGCTACAATACATACCTACCTCTTGACATCCCCGAATTCATACTGCGGGTGACGTGATCTCGACAGTCCCTTGGGCGCCTCCGTATCTGCGGGGATACATCAAGCCCTGACCGTAAACTCGCATTGCCTCCGAGATGTCAGTCACCCCACATCCACCAACAACCCATCGGGGCCTCAAAATCTTTCCCATGCTCAGGCAAAGGCCCTGCTCCCTGCTCTTTGTTTTCCACCGTTCTCCGAGGAACGTGTTTGATGATCCATGCCAATTGCGCTCTCAAGGTGCAGTAAGCAACCTTGAGAAAGCCACCTACCCAGCTCACGCCTGCATGATTGAACTGACACATCAACAGACGCATCCTCACCGAAAGGACTAGACCTGCGACCCTCTCCATCCATCAATCGGAACAATCGCCGATTTGCGCGGTCCCCACTATATACCATAGCAGCTGCACAAGTCTCTTTGGTACTGCCAAGAGCTGGATCACGGGAGCCGCCAGCTTGGATACCAAAGGCTGCTCCGCTGAGGCACACCGACGCTGGATACCCTCGACGAGATAGTCATAATACAGCAGCTGCTACGTATTCGTAGCCTTTGACAGCCATCGTCTTGGAAATTCCAAAGGCCGCCGTCTGTACCACGGTGAATGGTCGGTTGCTATGCCACAAAGACTTCGCCGACAGCCTCGCCAACAGCTTCCAGCAAATCCAGGTGCAGCTGAGAATAACACTGGTGTCGAACCTAAAATCGCGACGAACCAAAAGCTACCGCGCCCAAAAGCGGCAAGAAAGGTCCATTGCAGGATTGGCAGGGGCAGACATGGCAAGCATTCCTTGCATCAGTCACATGCACTCTGCGCGTGGCGGCGTACCGAACATAGAGCGAACACTTCCTCGGGTAGCTAGACACAGAGGCCAACGGCCTTGGGAACCGAAGAACTTGGGTTCATCGGCATCGACTAGAATTGAGCAACAGGCGTACATAAGTAGTATATCGCCGTCTGACCGTCTTCGAACAGGCTGCAATTCGGCCCGGAAACTCGACCAGCGTACAGAGCAGCGCGTGCCCAAACACGGATCAAACCACTCGCACCGAGGAGTTTGTCAGTGGGTGCTCACGAGACATGACATTCGTTGACGTGCTTTGTGCAATCAGTTACAAGCTCTCCCAACCTACCTTTGCGTCATCACAGGCGATGATCGAGAGATGTCTTCTGACTCCACCCCTCCCAAGAGAGGGGCTTTTGGTGAGATGATGGCCATTTAAAGAAGCGGGCGCGTCCTTGACTGGGGGCAGCTCACGGAGCTTGGCTGCCCTTAATAATACCAACGCTATGCAGCAAGAATGCGGGGTTAGCAGCCGCCAATATGCAAAACCCACAACGGGAATCTGGTCCTAGCAGCTGTGTCGTATTGCGTGTGCTCGGCACCGGCACAGAACGCATTGTAGCACCCTGTCAGTTTGCAGGCGGAGAACACGCCGCCAACTGTCCAAGAGCATCGGCAGCATCGTTCGCGACTAGTTCCAGGAACGCCTGCTGTACAGCCGTCAACTGTGATACGTACATCAAACACGACGACGAATAGGAGCCTGCCCACCAGCTGCACAGAAGCGCCCACAGGATCATCCCATCGAGCGGGGCATGCCGCAGGTGCGTCAAGCAGCTAACGAGCTTGCTTGTCTAGACGGTCGTAGACGTCGTAGAGGCGCGTGACCCAGTGACACTCTAGGGCTCCAAGTGTCGGTAGTGCTACCCAAGCTACACCCGCGGAGCCGTAGTCTAGACGAGGGTGCGCTGTGATTGCTGGCGCTTGATAGCAAAGCAGCATGGCGTGCAACAGGGCATAAAGCCTCTGAAAGAGATGGGAATGGATGTCTTCCGACGGGCCCGACCGAGTCCAGACGGATCAAATGAGGGGTTCGTCGACGTGACCCCTGGAGGCGCATGGTCGATCAGCTGCTAGGCCGGCAGCAGCAGGCAGTCGAAGAGGCTCGATGGGCTTGACGAGAGCTGATGGCGGGCGTGTTTGTTGAAGGGTTGCTACTGTAGGAGGGGTTGACAGGACCGGTGATTTGATGAATCGGGCCCTGTCCGGCAAGCTTCGCTACCCCCCAACAGCACAGCAATTTGCAACCCGTTCGCCTGAAGCACGCACGGCTAGCCCTAGTTGACCTAGCCGTCTCCGCATTTTCCTGCGCAACGACCCTACAGAAGCCCCTGACCCTTGGCCAGGCGTGAGAGCTGCAGAAGCCTCAAAGGCGTTGCAGGTCTGCGTGTCTCTACGTCTCCGCCGATTTTCCTGTAATGACGGTCTTGCCTCCACTTATCTATCCTGTCCCACTGGCAGCTGTCCTCGCAACCTTTTAACATCGCAGCAAGCTTGTCGCGCGTGTGCTGACCGTGTGCTGGCCTACCCCCCTCCCCTGATCTGACAAAGGCGCGCGCGCGGAACTGCAGGGTGGTCTGCTTTCCCAACGTTTCGAACGATCGCCAAGGCGAAACACTGTTGTCCGTCCATTCTGGCCTCTTGTGGAAGCTGTCCTCCTCTTCCATAACTTCATCCTCTGTCGTCCGGGGCACAGGGCGACATGTGCTTGCTCTAGTAATTGCGCACGCTTCCCTCCTACACACTGTCGGTCTTGATTTGCGGGATAGCCTGGGTTTAGCAGCGTGGCGCTTCCCCACCTTCTCTGGACCCGAAGTCTTCTCGCCGATCCTAGGGCGCGTATGATCTCATGCAACAGCTGATGCCATAGTGTATCTGTGTTCGTGTTCGATATCTTCAACAAGAAAGATTAGGGATAGACTGGTTCAAGAATTTGGCGCTTGGTTTGCGTACGTTTTGAGGTACGTCGTCTGCGAGGTCGCGACGCATTCGGCAGCGGCGGAGGCGACGGCGGCGGCATTCCCATGTTCGAGAGCTTACGTCTGGTCGCAGTTAACTTCCAAAATCGGTTTGTTTTATTAGAGTTGTTGTGGGATAGAGCTTGCCCGGTACGTACCCCCCATGCCCGAGCATGCTGTCGCGACGTCTGGCAGCCTGTACCAGACTCAGCTTTCTGCTCCGCATCTGCTCCGCCGTCCAAGATGCGTACGAGGTGTCAAGTAGCTAACGTCACCAGATAGGATATACCGCTCTTTCTTCTGATAGATCTGCTTTGGGCATCGAGCTCGCACCACGTAATTCTTTTAGACAACCTTGTTAACTAGGTAAGCAAGGCACCTTTCGTTCCTCCTCTCGTCTCCTCCCTCCGCAGTCTTGTTTTCCGTCATCTTTTCATTTTGGCATTGTTGTGCGTCTTGCTTTTTCCTTTTGATGGTGAGGCGGTGGTGTAGACAAGGTGGGGGAGGAAGGTCAAGCGGCGTGGGCGGAGATGAGGGTAGCGGATGAGCAAGTCAACACCAACTCATCGACCGCTGTCCACATACTTGCCCACGCCGCAGTTGCTTGTCCGTCTCAAGCCAGATGTCGGCATCTTGGTCGTGGAGCTAGACGTGTTTGCATCGTCGGTGTTTGGGTGATGGTCTGATGGGTGCTGTCTAAGTCTCCCCTGAGCAGTGTCACTTTGGACAGCAGCATGCCCACAGTGTCATAGGCTGAATCTTTGAGAGCAAGGCAGTTATCCGGCATCTCGTTCTTGTCTCATTTTGCCGTCCAAGCCTTTGAGCCCCCTTTGAGCACTACTAAGACGACAGTTGATCACAGTAATCTCTAAAGCCGTTGTTGCACAAGGCTCCTGCCGCGAGTATCGTCGACGCTCACTCCCAATACCCGTTTCCAGGCGACGGTCGAGCCACCTGACCAAACAGGCCAGCGCTGGCCCACTAGCCCCCCCTGCTGCCATCTTTCTTCACTTCCTGCTTCTTCTATATCCTCTCCTCTCCACCTCCCCCGCCTCCATTACTCCCCACCTCCATTGCTCCCACCCATCTTCTCCTTCTGCAGTGCCTCGCACTTGCAACTACTTCCTCCTCTACCACGTCCCTTGCGGCATTCAGCTTCTGTAAAGCAGCGGCACGGCAGCATTGGGCCGCCCCATTAAGCTGCGTTGCAACAGACCTAGTTGTTGCCTACTAGACCAGGTAAGTCTGCTGTTGGATGCACACGCTTGTGCTCGACTATGAGCTGTCAACCTATGCTGACACGCAGTTACAGAACATCACGAAGCTTTGACAGCTTCCACTTCAAGAACTTGCACCCGTGCTGCTGTCAGGTACTTCACCAGCAGCTGCACGCGTGTCCGCCACACACCCAGACACTACATCTCTCACACATACACACGACCCAAGTACGTAGAGTCTCCTTTGTTGCTTTGCCACTACTGCTTCTTCCTTTGAATGTCTATACTGACGTCTAAGGCACGTGCCTTGACAGGAACCTACGGATTCTAGACGCATACACTTGAATATCTTGCCAAGAAAAGACAGTACTTACACAGTTTACACTGTGCATCTGGCTTGAAAGAAGACGTGCAGATAGAAATCTACCTGGTCACTGTTCCCCACCTCCGCTAGACTTCAAGGTATGCCCTTCTATCTACTGTCTACTGCAGGCGTCAGGAAACAAACTAACTTCGCCAAGACCAAGACACAATCAACATGAGTTCCAGCACATACAAGGGCGGGCTGGCCGTTGGTGGCTCCGCCCTGGATAAGTCCAAGCTGCAGCTACGCCGCCCGACGCCAGACAGCGATGTCTTGGCATCCAGTGACGATGACCGCGAGCATGTGGCTCCTGTCGTTCGTCAAGCCCCTGGTGCCTATCCTGCTGTGCGACGCCCCTCTTCCGGCTGGCTCCAAGACATTCAGCCCAACCGCAAGTTCTCACTGCCATCGGTGTCGTTTGCAGGATCCCTGCCGACCACGCCGTCGCTCGAATTGCCAGCGCAAGCGAGGCCCACCACGTCTGCATTCCCCTGGAACACGCCTGGCTTCACTTCCAGCTCAAACAGCCGTTTGAAGGAGGTGGCACCCTCGCCTACTTCTGCCTACGCTCCCACTGACAAGCCTCTTCCCTCGCCCACCACTGGCGAGTCCGACGGCGGCATTGTCTTTCTCCTCAACCAGCCGGCTCCAAACCCATTCCGTAAAGCCGTGCGATCGCAATCCTATAGCATAGGACAAGGCGATATCGAGCACAGCCCCGTCAGTCGCTTCTCGCGTCAGCCCACTGGCACCAATCTCCGCCACCGTCCTTCCAAGCCAAGCCTTCTAGGTGAGTCTGCCCTTGGTCTTTCGCAGCTGCGCGAAGACGACGTGGACGAGATTGAGTCATCCAACGGATCGGAACACGGGGTGCGTCTGCCTGCCGGATACTGGGAGCGTGAGAACAACAAGCAAGCTTTGCTGAAGCAAGCTGCCATGGAGAATGCGCGCGCTCGTAACCAAGCTACCTCTACTGGCTCTCCCGTTCTGCAGTTGCAGCAGCAGCGCCGTAAGACTACGGCCGGTCTGCGCAACAGCGGGTACGCAGCCGAGTATGCCATTGAGGAGCTCGAAGATGTCGACCCATCCGTGAATGTCACTGCCCCAGGACTCATGCGCCGATTCAGCGAACATGTTTCGGTCCTTAAGCGAGACCATGAAGCTGAGGTCGTTGACAGCCCGCAGAAGCCGCAGTGGAATACTGATAACATCGCCCCCGAAGAGGTTGACCCCCTTGGCCGTCGCCATTCGTTTGCTCACTACGGAAGCTACAACTCAACGATGCCTCTTACGAGTCTGAGCAACACGCAGGAAGAGGAAGAAGAGTATATGTCGCCTCGACAGACTTCCCCCAACGAAGACGGCGAAAAGTTTGATCCTGCAGCTTACTTCACTGGCTACGGCCCGGCATCTCGTGCAATCAATTGCTCGGCTATTTCGGCAGCTCATCCGGATCCGATTGTGCCCAACACTGCGATGTCTGCTGCCAACCCTTACGCTGTACCCCCTATCATGAGACAGGCTCCTCGTCGCTTGTTCATTGTAACCTTCAAGTGCTCTCGGGCTGACGTCTACTTCGTCCCGGAGGGTACTGGCCTTGAGGTCCGCCGCGGCGACCTGGTCATTGTCGAAGGCGACCGTGGTTGCGACCTGGGTCAAGTCACTCATGCTGGTGTCACTATGGACGAAGCTAAGCAGCTGAGGGCTGAGGCCAACCAAGAGCACTTCCGTTGGCTTGTCATGTTCTCTCAGTACTCCCTGGCCGGCTCTCAGAACGATTCGGGAATGCTTGGTGCTCTTGCGCGTGCTAATGGATTTCCGAACCCCATGAGCCGCACTGGAATGACCGGCCAGCAGGAACCTGAGATCATTAAACCAAAGCTCATTAAACGCCTTGCTCAGCAGCATGAGATTATGGGATTGCGCGAGAAGGAGGGGGGAGAGGCCAAGGCCAAGCGTCTTGGAGCGCAGAAGGCTGCCGACCACAAGTTGCCCATGGAGATCTTGGACGCCGAGTACCAAGCGTAAGTAACAGCGTTCTCAAGCTCACAATGTCTGCTAACATTCTTTAGTGACTATCACAAGCTCACGTACTTCTACTATGCCGAGTCCTATGTCAACTTCAATGAACTCGTCACCGACCTGTTCAAGCAATACAAGGTCCGCATCTGGATGTCTGCCGTCAACCCCGCATCTGTCGTGAATCCAGCTGGCATGTCTCAAATTCCGCCGCCCTCCGCCATTGGTCCTGGAGCCATTCTGACCTCCAACACGAATGCTCCCCTTTCTGTTGGCCCTGGCTTTGGCTCCAACACTAATCGTGCTGTCCAGCAGTATGGTGAGTCTATTGCCTCCTTTTTTTCACTTGCCAGTTTTGCTAAATATGAGCAGGTCAGAACCGTAATCACGGTGGATACGGTAACTATGACGAAGGCTTTCAAGCCTTTTCTCATCAGATACCCGCTGCCCAAATTCCTGCTGCCCAGATCCCTGCTGCCCAGATCCCTCCGACCTACGCTGCGCAGGCTCAGTACGCCATGCAGCCCTGGGCTCACGGTCAGCAGATGGCACTGCCTCATATGTACCGCAACTACTATCCCAACGTGACTGCTAGTGGTAGTCCCATGAACTACGGAGGCGCCGGTTACTACCCTCCCTCAACCTATCCTTCATCGTATGGTGGTGGCTACGGCCCGATCACCACTACGGCTGGATACACTGCCTCCCGCAATTATACGTCAAGTGCTGGCCAGTCTTTTGGTCCTCAAGTTCCGACTACTTATGGCGGCAATGTTGCGTACACCTCGGGACCTACTCAGTCCAACATCACTGCCTACCATGTTACATCGGCAGGACAGGCCAACGGCACCTCAGGCGCTAATTCGGGTGGTGGTGCTTACACGGCGACCACTGGACCTCACCAGAATTACAACCACAACCAGAACGTTGCCCTGATGCATGCCATGCAACAGATGACCATGGGCAACTAGGTCTGCTTATCCTGTGGCAAGCGGAAGACTCCTACAAGCTTCAGGTCATCTTATTGAAACCGATCTTGTCAGCTGTCTCACTGACATGCTACATTTCTTTTCATGATTGATCAAGCGTGCGATAAGCTCGCTGTCGACCACATTTGGTGGAATTCTTTCATACTTTGCTTTCTTTCAGCACCATGTTTCGGAATTCATTTAAGCGAACACGGCTGCTTGATGATGGATGCTACATCTCTTTACATCGTTCACTGCCTCAGCAACGATGGCAACGGCCGCCAAAACTACCAACACGGGATTCTTTTTGCATGTTTTCTCCCCCTTTTCTCATTTCCCCCCATTTGCCCTTTCTTCCCTTTCTTCTTTCTTGCTTGCTTTATTCCTTCTCTTCTGAGTATCCTGTAACCCCTCCTTAAAAAAAGATTTCTTAATGCGGCTTCTTCCCCCGACTTATGGTTCTTTACAAGTTACATCCACGATGGGTAACCTAGCCGGATATTACCCCCATACATGTCTCCTTCACTCTATGCCCATATAGCGAAAATAAAAAAGCTTCATGCACCAAAAAAACTTGCTTCCATATTGTTTTGTGATGTGTTGTGTTCCAGTGGCTGTAATGGCCAACGTGCATGTCGCTCAGTGAACTGAATGTAGCATGATACAGGCAAGTCCCTGTGAGGGATTGCGCCTTCCCTTCGGCCTCCCGCCTAACCACCTCATCGCTTCAGCTGTACACTCACTCTGAAAATGGGGAGCAGACGCGCTGAATCACCGGTCAAGAACGCCAAAGAGCGCTTGCATGCGACAGATGCGTCGAGCAATGGAGTTCTCGATAACACCGAAAACCAGTCAGCATTCTGACTGTTGTTGCAACACTCTAGTAGCTGACCTTCCACAGACGGATGCTTGTACTTGGTCGTCTTCTCAAAAAGCCAAAAAGCGACAACAAGGAACTGCAGCAATTCCGTGCCACGATTGCAGCCGACAAAGAGAAGCTCAAAGCACTCATCGTACGGCGGAATGAAAGGATGTGAGTGTTAAATGCGATATCATTTTTAGAATTGCAATGACTAGACTGATGTACTGATCACGTGTACAGCCAAATGAAGCAGAAGCACCATAACAAGAAGCTGGCTTCGAAAATACGCGAAGCCTTGAGTGCACCAAATCGCCGCTCACACGGTGAGATGGCGACCTTTGCAGGAACAAAAATCGCAAGCAATGCTGTACACGTAGCCGTCACCGACGTCTTGAGTGCTTCAAAGAGTTTGGTCGGCGAATACAAACGGCTAGACGGCATCATCTCGAAGCTTCGAGTGGAGCAAACTCATTCAATTGCAGAGACATGGAGGCAGGAAATCGTAGAGACAGAGGAACAGCTCAGGCTAGGAGCAAGAGTGGCACTGAGAAAGGTAACAAAGATTCTGGGGGCTGAGATGGCCAGTGGTGGTGTGACAGTAGTGACAGATGATGCCGGAGACGTGCGTATGGACGAAGGTGCGAACATGCAGCTAGCGTGTGAATTACCGCAGAACCCGAGATATACGGAGAAAGGTACTAAGCGCATGACCAAAAGGGTTCCGATGAATGAGGGCCGCTAGGTGGATTTGGCACCTGATGATATGGAGGTCACGCAAGAGGCTATTGCTAGGCCGTCAGAATTCATAGGGCAGTGAACTTTCAAAACTACTACAGCAATAGGCCTCCCGTGAGCACTCGGTATGCAAGGCTCCTGTGGGACCTGTTCGGACCGCAACCAACACAAAATTAGTAGCCCTGGTTCTCTTGCCATGCCCCAGTGTTCTGTCCCTGTCCCTTCGACAGCCCGCCAACGCCAAGACGTGATGGGATTAGCGGTCGTGCACAGACCACCCCACACATTACGCGAAATATCGGTGGTGTCCATCTTTTCCGTCACCTCCAGCACGACAGCGTCGACAATCTACTAACCAACAGTCAAGGTACGTCCACCCGGCATTATTGTGTCTTTGAACGCTTCATACTAACATTGCCATAGATGGGTGCCCTCAAGTGTAAGCGCACGCCGAATGCCGCAATCCCACGCTCGCAGCTAATCCGCGGTAGATGTCGAAGAACTTCAGAAGAAGAAGCAGTCGGACATGATGCGCTTTTTGATGCGCGTTCGCGTACGTATAGACGATTGAGCTGGACAGTGAACTCTGCTAACAGTTGACAGTGCTGGGAGGTATGAACAACAATTCCCCGAGACTGCTCGTCTCAAATTGGTGTACTCGTTGAACTTTGCTGAGAGTGCATCGATAGCTTCGCCAACTTAAGGTCATCCACCGCGCCAGCCGCCCCTCGCGCCCCGACAAGGCCCGCCGCCTTGGATACAAGGCCAAGCAGGGCTACGTTATCTACCGCATCCGCGTCCGCCGTGGAGGTCGCAAGAGGCCCGCCCCCAAGTACGTAACAATCCGCAGCAATTGCATTGAGTAAAAGGACGTTGCTAACATGTATTTCTAGGGGTGCCACCTACGGTATGCTTGGAGAGTCAAATTTTCACCGAGAGCAGGATGCTGATGAATGAACAGGCAAGCCCACCAACCAGGGTATCAACCAGCTCAAGTACCAGCGCTCTCTCAAGTCCACCGCTGAGGAGCGTGTCGGCCGCCGCTGCGCTAACCTCCGCGTCCTCAACTCGTACTGGATCAACCAGGACTCGACCTACAAGTACTACGAGGTCATCTGCGTCGACCCCCAGCACAAGGCCATCCGCCGCGACCCTCGCATCAACTGGATCGTCAAGCCCGTCCACAAGCACCGCGAGAGCCGTGGTCTCACTGCCACCGGCAAGAAGAGCCGTGGTCTTGGCCGTGGACACAAGTTCAACAACACCTCTGCCGGCAGGAGGAAGACCTGGAAGAGGCACAACACCCTCTCTCTCTGGCGCTACCGCTAAATGCGCTGAGCGAGTGGTGTGCTTGGTGGGACGTCTGGTCGATTGTTTCAAGCGTATGGGCTGGCGTGAATGGCATAGGGTGTCTTGGGCTATGTAGCTTCCGAACAGCATGAAGGCTGACAGGACTTTCAAAATTAAATACCATGGATTCATGAAGTTTACGAACGACAGCAGCAGAAGCCAATACATGCGTTGTGAAGCTGAAATGGGCAGGACATGCATTAAGCTAGGCCGCAAGTGTGGAGGATTCTGACGAAATTTGCCTGTTCCTTGGTTGGTTGGGCGAGCATGCATGTCTCTCACTTGGATAGCTGACCGGACCGTCGGCTAGCTGCAACGACGACGTCAGATGTGTCGCCATGGTGAGAAGGCGGAAATGATTGATATGTGCAGCGGTGGTTTTGCCTTGGCTGGTGTTTTGCACGTATATACTTATGTAGGCGTTGCTTTTTGCTCTAGGACGGGTCTTGTGGATTCCACCAGGGTATGCCTGTAGGCGGCAGCAAGCGTTGCCGTAGGCCCCTCGCAGCCAAAACACCTCAGCCCAACCCACAACACATGCAGTGCCTCGACGCCAACGCAACACGCTGCCCAGGCTCCAATAGACGCAAGGGGTACACATGCCCGCTCTGCAGCACTGACGACATGCGACTGACGAGGTGACTTGTGCTAGACTCCTGCCACCGCTGCCATCGACGCTCTCCCGGCGAGACACAATGCTCCGACGTTCACGCGCCCGGCCAACCAGCATCATCTGAGCAGCACTGCCCGCCAGCGACACGAGGCTGTGAAGCACCAAGTCTCTGCAGGCTGCGCAGCAACCACGACAGCGCATAGAGGCCTGCCGCGCCTTCTTCACCCTTTTCTCCCCCGCTTCACAAGACGCCCGTCGCCGCAACCATGGTCAAGGCCGATCCCACGCGAAACTACTATGCCGACCTCCAAGTGTCTCCCACGGCCACCGAAAACGAGATCCGCAAGGCCTTCCGAACACTGGCGCTGCAGTACCATCCCGACCGCAATCCGGGACGCGAGGCAGAATTCGTGGTCCGATTCCAAGAAATCCAGGCAGCACACGAGGTACTATGCGACCCGACCCAACGGGCAAAGTATGACGCAGAGAGGAGGAAGTACCGACATGTGGCCGCCTCTGCGAATACGCCCAATACACCCAGGACGCGGCCGCCGGCAGCCCAGCGAAACACATACACGACGACGACTCCCAACGGGTCCTACTATCGCGCCCCTCCTCCCAAACCGCAACCACCACAGCGTCCACCCCCACCCCAGCACCACAACTCGTACAACAGTGGTGCAGACCGGTTCACAAACAGAAACTTTCGCCCGCCTCCAACAGCGCAAAAACCAGATGCAAAAGCCAGGGATGCAGAGGCCCGGGCAAATGTCTTCACAGCATGGCAGAAAATGAAGCCACCGCGGGGCGAGGACGCGAGACAGAACAACCCAAATCCCTACAGCAGCGCATACTCCAACCCCCAGAATAATCCCAACGGTACTCCCTTTGGACGAAGCCAAAGCACGAGGGCCCCCTCATCCAAGCAAGGATTCGACCCCTCCATACCTGGCTCCGATGAAGGTCAAGCGCGGTCGGCGTATAGGAACTATGCTCGCGCAGCCCCGACCCCGCCGCAATCTACCACGCCTCCTAAAGAAAGCCAGGCCGAAAACGTCCCGTTCTCGGAAGCGAACCGCGTCCGCACACCATACTATTCGCATAATGGGGGCGAGCGAACGTCCGTGTTCGATGGCGTTGGCAGATCGGCGAGCGTGCGCAATTCACCAACGTATACCCATAGAGCAAGTTCGTCACAAGACGCAGGTGCCTACTCAGATTCGGGTCGCAAGACACAGGGGACAAAACCCAGCGCGACTACTAATAAGCCCTTCGCACATGGCTACCCAGATTCGAGCGATGAAGAGTCGGAACCGGAAGTTGTCACAAGAGGCAACAAGCACCGCGATGCACCACCCCCACAACAAGCTCCAAAACCTGCTGCTCCGACTTGGGCACAGAGTGGCTTCTCGACACCTGATTCGAAAAGACAGAGTAATGGGACCACCAACCATATGCCAAATAGTTTCAAAAGTAGGAGTGAAGAGAGCATCAACATGAAGTTCTCGCCTTCGGATTGGCATGGCAAGTTCGAAGGCAGTAGTAGTTACTTTGCTCCTGACATGTCAAAAGGTCCGAGCGGAAGAGGTCGGACCTCCCCAACGCGTGGCAGAACCTCGCAACGCAACACCACAGACCGCAATCCATTTGCGGCTCAGACCAACCCCTTTGCACAGGCCCATCCTCATCCGATACCTCCACCACCTCCTGGGCCACCCCCTGGCATCAACTTTGCTCCTCCTCCAGTGGCCCCACATGCTGCCAAGTTCAGTCCTCAGGACTGGCAGGAGACATTTAAAGATCCGAATTGGGTTTACAACGATACCAAGGAAACCTCACCACGTCGGCCTTCAGAGGCTGCAAAGCGGCCAAAGCCTCCGCGGAAGGCGTCTGTGCAGCAGAATGGAGCTTCAAAGACTCAAGACTCGTCCGATGCGTCGCGGCCGAAGTACCAAGCCTTTGCTGAAGAACCAGCAAACGGTGACGCGGACGCCATGGATATCGACTCTGGGCCACCATCGTCGGAGGGCAAGAAAGGCGCAACTACCGGGTCCACTGTGCCGAAGCTGAACACGACTGTGCCACGTTCGACACTTAGTGGCTCTGCCACTGCACCATCTTCTGCCACAACTGCAAAACCGCCTGCACAAGGCCTGAACGGACTTGGACCAGACTTCATCAAACCGCTTGTCGAGCCCCAGAAGAACGGCCTTAGTGGAATGGCCTCTGTCGGAGATGCACTGCCCTTTTCTTCCGAAGCTTCCAACTCACATCCCGTCAAGGCCAACGCGGCAAAGAGTCTCAAGTATCCGGAAATACCTCAGGCGCCCCCCGTGCCAGCCAAATTGGACTTGGCCTCGATTGATAACTACTTTGAGCGTATGGGTTCATATGTCAAATCGTACAGAAATTACTGCAAAGTTCTCACTGGCCATTTCGCTGCACGTAGCGCCGAGATGGAGGATCTCGATGACCACTTCATTCGCAACCGTGGGGAAACGACCAAGAAACTTGGCTTTGTGAGCTACCTGGCTAAGATGGAGGAAGATGAAAGTGTCATGGAGACGTGGAAGGTTGCACAAGAACGCCACATTGTAGCACTACAACAGTGCGCAGATGTGCGCACAAAGGCTTTGAAGTTGTACCAGACCCTTCAGGCCTAAGCCCAGTGCACTGACGTTTGCTTGAGACTATAGGTCTGCTAACGCATCTCTAGACGTAGAAGGAACAGGCGCCGACACAGCACCCAGGATACAACAGAGGAGCTGGAGAAGGTGACTGTTGATGCGGCTCATTGCCCCACGCAAACAATCAAGCAGTGTTGGATATCGGGTTCGAAGTTTAGCACGAGGATATCGACCGCTTTGTCTCCTGCCGCGCGAAGTCCTCCAAAACTTGGTAGAGACATTGAGGGTTTGAATAGTACAAGTGCATCGAAACCCCAGCCACTTTTGGTGAGGAAGAAGAAGCATCATGTTCTTGGATAGCGACGGCGTTTTTTCTTTCTTCCGGACTCGGCATTCTAAATACCCCCTGGATCACGCTGGAATTGATTAAGTAATGACTTAGAAACACGCATGAGCAATATTTGTTGACAGACATACAAATTAGATAGATTGCACAATCCATGCAGTATGCAACTGTTGTAGATCGAGAGCCTATCACAAGTGTAACGTGGTGACTAAGCTTGTGGTCTTGAGTGGTGGCAGGAGATGCTTAATTCGAAAATGGCGTAGCCAAGTCAAACATCACCTTTTCACCTCAAACGGCTTTCTAGGCAAAAACACACCACTTCTATTCATTACTATATCCTAGTGTGGCAGCTGCGAAACCTCAGGCAGCCAGAGTTTTGCAAGAGCTTGGCTGCTAGCACAAGATGTACGCCAATGGCGGAGACTGTTAGGTTCCACTCTTGTCCCCCTTTCCATCAGACAACGAGTCGTGTTTCGGATGAGATGATCGCTGATGCTAGCGGACCCTGTCCGTATCGGCAAGTTCTCCACACAGACGCACCTTGAGCCGACGATCAAAGTTGCAGCTTGACTGGGGATGTGCAAACGAGGCTTCGACGTCATGTATCTGACCTTCAGGGTCCTCCGAGTTAATCCTACTTCCTCCACTTTTCTCTCTACGAACGCCATACCATTCAAGTAAGCCCTTGGCTGTTGCTTGTCTCCCCTAAGCTGAGTGATCCTTGCTTTGCGAAACAAAGCTTAGTATGAGAAACATCATGCCTATCGCAATTGCACCGCGCGGTGGGGGCGTCCGCGCGTTCATTCGCGGCACGTGACGTAAGACATCGACGACCCGAAATGACACTCTGGCGTACAGATTACGCGTAAGGTAATGAAAGAGCAGTTGGAGGGGTGTATGACGAGTTACATGGTGTTTTGCAGAAACGTTGACAGTGGGGCGGTGGCTAGGGGGTGGGGCCAAGCCTTGTTTCTAGCAGAGTAGGCTTTTGATACGAAATGTGGCCGTCTTGGACACCGATGATGGCTTGTCTATTTTTGACGAAATACAGTTGTTTTGGTCGATCTGAAGTCTGACCTGGCAAAAGCTGTGTAGCTGCCCCACTGGGGATACGTTTGCAATTTATCTTGTGAGATTGCTGCAACGCGGAGTACTATGTGCTTTGCAGTTGAACACATATCACCTACTTTCGGTCCTACTGGGTGTAACATCTGCGACCCTGCCATTGTTCTCCGTTCTTGTGTTGCCATGGCTGGCCAGACCTAAAAACTCTTTCCTTGACGAGACGGCAGGAAGACATATCAGTCTGTAGAGACTCAGTGTTTATAGAACAATATGGCGGGTGACTTAATCGAGGAGAAAGTCCTATTAGCAACGCGATCACCGAAGAATGTTGGCTATGCGGTAATGCAATGGACACGCACGAGAAGGGGGAGGATGATGATACTGGCCGTCGTGTTCTGCATGATCTGGCTGGGCCTGATGAGCATGGGGAACCACAAGGTATGTCGCAATCCATGTCCTAAAGACCTCGGGAGCGAAGACATGCTAAAAGCACGGTAGACCTTGTCATCAAGATACTATTACATGTCACCATACTACCCATGGAGATATCTCCCCAGTTTTCCCGAAATCATAGACTCGTCGTTCAAGACACCCTCGAACTTGACGCTGCAACTCGAAAACGGCCAAGTCGACCATATACCAGCAAGAATCAAGAAAACATCACCCCACTTCCATCTCATCATGCCTTCTGAAAGGGATACAAACGGCTTTTGCAAGTCGACGCTTTCCGCCATGGTGCTGAATTATCCCCCGCCGAGTGTGGTACAGTTGAGCTCGGGGCGCGGTTGGAGTGAGAGACAAGAGAGCATACTAAGCGATACACTACATTATCTGAGCAATCAAAGGCTAGTCAAGGATCAGGACCTGGTACTCGTCGTGGATGCACAGGAAACACGGTTTCAGCTGCCCGCCGATGTCATTATCGCGCAGTACAAGCAGTTGCTTGTAGATGCCAATACACGGCTGTTGAAGAGATACGGTACTGATGAAAACGGCTTACAAAAGTTCAACCAGACAATTATATTTGGCGCGGAGAAGATGTGCGAGGGCGACGATGTGGCGTGCAAATACGCGCCGCTGTCGATACTTCCTGACGACTTGTACGGGACTGAAACTGGTGCTGACAGCAATGATCAAACCTCTTCAACGACTGACGGACATATTTCAGAAATGCCCGCAAAGTTCCTCAACTCAAAGATGGTCATGGGCCCTGCGAGCGACTTGAGGACGTTGTACCAGGCAGCACAGAAGAAGTTTGAAGAAAAGAAGAGTCAGTCACAGACAGTCCAGTCTGTGTTCGCTACCCTGTTCGCAGAGCAACAGTTGAGTCGAGAGGCATTTGAAGTCGAAACAAAATCTCCTGCTGCAAAGATCAAGGACTTCTTTCAGGGAAGAAAGAGCGAGTCAGTGACTAAACACAGGTTGGATCAAGCCAAGACTGAGCTCTCCAACTTCACCAAGCAAGAGTTCTCAATTGGACTGGACTACACGCACACCCTCTTCCAGCCGCTCACCTACACCACTCCCGACGAACTCATCCCCATTATCCACGACAACTCGACCAATCTCTCCAACTACACCCGTCACCGCTCGGACACCCAGTACCTCTCCCTCCCCCCTGCCCTCACCGAAGCCAAACCCCCCTTCTCTCGCCCGGGCTTCACTGAACCCAGCCCTTCACCTCACGAAAGGACAACCCACATCGAGAATCTAGACTACAACCTAGACCTCGACAAGCTACCTGACCGCACCGTCCCCTGGCATGCACTCCCCTTGATCCAAAACACCTACACAGGCGCCATCCCCGCCATCCTCACCGACCCATCTTCCTCCTCCTCCTCCTCCTCCTCCTCCTCCACCACCACCACCACCACCGACGACGACGACAACCAAGTCCCGCCATCCAGCGCACGCATATCCTGGTCCAACTTCTGGTACGCAAACCACACGCGCGCCCTCCTGCGCCACTCGCTCCGCGCGGCCCAGTCCCCCGCCGGATACCACGAGGCGCTCGTGGGCGGTGACAGAAATTGGGATGTGCGCGGCGGCGCGGGCGGCGTGTGGACGGCGGTTGAGCAGACGTGGTTGCCGTGGGGCGAGGTCGACGGCGTGTGTGGTGGCGTGGCTGACTTGAAGGGGGCGTTTGTGGATGGCAAGGGGGTGTGGTTGCATGAGGGTGAGTGGGATGGCGAGGAGAGGAGGGAGGCGTTGGAGGCGGCGGTGAGGATGGGGTGGGCGGTGCATAGGAGGGGGAGTGGTGGGGAGGTTGTAAGGAGGAGGAGGAAGAGGTGGGTTGGGGAGGGGAGTGTGTGAGATGTTTGTTAAGAGTTTGGGGTTGAGGGGTTGATTTGTTTTGGACTTTCCTTTATGTTATCGTTTTCCATTTTATACCCGGGTTCGGCGAAACGGTTTGGATAGATGGATGAACACGACATGGAGTTTTTGAGGGGCGCTGATTTGAGCATTTTCGATGGCGTTTTTGGATATCTCGCTGTCTCTTAGCTATTATACTAGCTATCTTTCTTCTCTCAACTTATTCTGTGCATAGGTAGCCTGGAAGAAAAATCGCAGTTTTCATTCATCATACATGTAGGGAAAGATACCTATGCTTTCCGCTTTTCCCATCCTTCATCCATACGCACTCAGTGCGACCAATCTAAACCTTTGGCTGACTCTCCGCCAGCTTAATCTTGCCCTGCTCATCATAAACAATCTCCCTGATCTTGACACACCTCAGATGGTTGACGCCCTTGCTCAGACTCGAGTCGTGGTAAAACAAATACCACTTGCCCTTGAACTCTGCAATACTGTGATGCGTCGTCCATCCAATGACGGGCTCCAAGATCCTTCCACCGTAGGTGAACGGGCCGAGCGGACTATCTCCCACCGCATAACACAGGAAATGCGTGTCGCCCGTCGAGTACGAAAAGTAATATTTGCCGTTGTACTTGTGCATCCAGGCCGCCTCGAAAAAGCGTCTATCATGGTCCTCTGCCTGCAGCTGCTTTCCCTCCTCGTCAAGAATGACCACGTCAGCGACCTCGGACGCAAAGCTCTTCATGTCGTCGGTTAGGCGCGCGACCTTGGCGCATAGCGCGGGCCCCGATTGTGCCTCCATGGTGTCGTAGTCGGACCGCACAAACTCGCCCGTTTTCCAGCACTGCAGCTGTCCGCCCCAGATGCCGCCAAAGTACAGGTACGCCTGGCCGTCGTCGTCGACAAAAGACGCTGGATCGATGCTGAAGCTTCCTTTGATAGGCTCTGGCTCTGGTTTGAATGGGCCCTCGGGCGTGTCGCCGACGGCAACGCCCACGCGGAAAATGCCTTCCTTGTCGCGCGCGGGGAAGAAGAGGTAGTATTTGCCGTCTTTGCAAGCGGCGTCGGGTGCCCAGAGTTGCTTGCTGACCCAGGGAACGTCTTCTTGCTTGAGGGCCACGCCGTGGTCTGTCACGGGGCCGCCGACCGTATCCATGCTGAAGACGTGGTAGTCGTTCATGTCATATTGATCGCCATTGTCGTTGTCGGCAATGTCTGTCTCGCGGTCGTGCGAGGGGTAGATGTAGAGTTTGCCGTTGAAGACGTGGGCTGAGGGGTCTGCTGTGTAGATGTGGGTGACGATAGGGTCCTTGTCCGCCATGGCTGTTCTTTTTGCTGTGAAATTATTATGCTCCTTTTTTCAAGTCGATTTGATCTCAAGAGGTCTGATTTCAGAAAACTAAGAGGAAAAAGAGAATCTGGGTTTAAATTAATCAATCAGTCTTTTGGTCTTTCTAATACTCCCCCCTCTCCTCCCCTCCGCCTCTTATGAATGGAGGGGTACTCGTATGCCCCACGATCCTCCCACCGGACAAGCTCCCTCCTATTTACCCGCCGGCACGGCTATCCTCCCAGGCCAAGATCTTTTCAGTGGGTGATCCAAGACGGTACATAATACCCATCTAGGATTGCTCCATGGCGGGTACAAATAGTGTTTCCCGCTGGGCATGCAAAGAGTTGAAACGACGTTGGGTGTTTAGCCGTGCATTCTTCCGCCCCATTGTAAACGCCTTCTTTTGGGCACAAGACGTTCGGCGATCAATTTGCCTCGGGTCGGCGGTCCTCATGCGCTTTACCCGCGCTGCGCTGCATTTTCGCGTAGAGTTCTTGATTCGGAAGGGTCGGTAGTATGGGATGGGAGGATGCGCACATGGTAGACTAAAGATGCACCTTCGCACGTGGCCTTGCGAAAACGGGCTGACGGTCACATCATGCAGTCGTTTTCGGGAGCAACAACGTCTGCTTAGTTTTAAGTGGGATTGATGCCTCGACCGACACGCACGTAACAAACGTGACCTACAATCCAGTCTAGAAGCCAGCTATGTATCTATGCTTATCGGTGACTTCTGTCACCTCAAACTTCATCCCCAGCCTCACTTCTCCCAGCGTTCTTGGTACGGCCAACATGCCATAGCAAGGCTTGAACTTGATACCCTCGTCAATCCTCCTGTACTTCATCAACACATCCCATGGCTGCGTCTTGTGCTTCTCGGCTGTATCCGGATCTACATTTGGCACTTGGCAACGTGCGCATCGCTGTGTAATGTCCAAGACAATGGGCTCCTTGCCAGACCCTGGTGTGATTTTCAGGGTCTTCCAGCGGTCTTCGTCCCAAGGTGCATTAGCATCGCCCTTGACAACAATGTTGGGTCGGAAGCGGCGGACGTCGATAGTGAGGCCTTCGGCTGCCTTGAGGCGCGCGTTGAGTTCGTCAATGCTGCTCTTGTTACCGACTAGGATAGGCATCAGATCTGGGAAACAAGTGGATGCGTCTCTTCCTAATACGGCTGGCGCACCGTTGGAGACGAGTGGCCGGGGGTCGTCGGACATGGGTGGCTTATACACAAGTCGTACTTCCTTGCCGAAAAAGGCGTTGAAGGGGGCGGTCATCTCGGCAGGGTAAACGCGGGTTCCCGTCGTGGTACTCCAAATCTTTGCTGAATGGTCTTCGGTGTTCTCCTCAAGCCACTGCTTTGACGGATGAGCCGGAATGGAAAACTCGAGCTTCTCGTCTATGGAGTTGGGGGCCGGCGCAGTGACAGTAAGAGTATCAGTCGCCTCATCATAGGTAGGTCGGATCAGAGTCATCTTAGAGTTTTGGCGGACAGTGAGGAACTCGTACTCTGGATAGCTCACCCACATCCATTGGCGATCTGGTGCTATTAGAATCTATCAAGTATAGGGCAAGCTTAAGTCGGATACATACCTAGATCGAGGCCTGTGGGCAGCAGTTTTGCCGACTTGACTGATATGCCGTGACATGACTTGATTGGGTGTAAGAAGAGTGCAGTGATCTCTGTTGGTGGTGGCAGAGGCCCAGCCGTGCTCTTCGGTTGCTGCGCTTTTGTGAAATAAAGATAAGTGAGGATGGGTAGGACAAATATTGACAGTATGACTGCGACCTGGGTAGCTGGTGGCGGTCCCATCTTGGTGGTCGGTTCCAACTTGACAACTTCGATTGCAAGGGTTCTTATGTACTAGGAAAAACGATTGCTGATCTTTGGAAGCTGTTGGTGTTCAGTGGACCCACCGGTCTTTATATTCTGAGTCAATTGTAGTGGCACGATAGTCCAAATGAAGCTGCAGGGCGCGGGTTCGACAAATGCCCCGTTTTGCAGTAGAGAGTATCCAGTTATGATCGATTGCTGACTGTTTTCCATTCCTATCTGCCCCGCAGCATTTATAACCACAAAATCGAGACCTCCGACGATGACGCAGAGGATGGGCGGGGGAGAGCTGTCTTGTAAACGGCTTAGCGCTGCCGAGGTTGCCCTGCGGCAACTCCGCGGCAGATGGAGAACTTCCAACCACTACCAACTGCATTTTGTACCTATATATGCTTTACATATAGCCTGTTTCTTGCCTTCAATCTGAACTAGATGACCAGAATCCTTTACTGCATCTGTACCCCTCCATTAAATCCTCATCAGCGTCCGACTCGACTATATCGCGACCTCGCTTTTCCTTTAAAGCATCGACCTGCACTTCTAACTGGCTGCAGTATGCGTCCAATGCATCTGTCTGAACAACCCTCCTCTCCAATTCCCTAACTCGCCGTATCAGCTTGATGTTTTCTTCCTTGCGAAGCAAACATATTTTCTTTGCAGCATCTACGCGTCGCTTCTGCCTCTCAAGCTCAAACTCGACCTGACTTGTCACATTCCTCTTACCGCTTTCGGTCTCTTCAATTTCCCTGACATGCTGCTGCGAGCTAGAAAGCTGACTTTCCTTATCAAAGAGCTCGTCTCGCAGTCTGGCTGCTTCGCGTCTGGTCTCTAAACATTTTTTGTTTGCGCAACGCTCGCCATCTCGGGCCATCTTTCGCTTAGTTTTAGGCTTTCCCTTCGGCTGAGGACGACGCAATTCGTGAGCATACGTATCTACCGGGAGACCTTTTGCAACAGTCGCCATGTACGTTTGGTATTCCATCTTGGATATGCCGACCCAATCTTTGAGCTTATCATGCTGGTCGTAGTTGCACGGATATCTCTCGTGAAACGAGCCATTCACAGAGGCACTTTGCCTGCGGTCTTCGGCTGAGTACATGGACTCGTATCGCTCCATGATCGATCGCTCGTAGGCAATGCCCGCCGGGAGGTCTGGATAACCCCAGTACGGGTCGTGCTCTTCAATGGTCGCTAAAGTCACATAGGGCCATGTTTTCGGGTCAGATTTGTCGTAGTTGGGTAGAAAGCTGCTGACGTTGCTGTGTAATTCACTTGTCACGAAGCTAAATGTGCCTTGATATGGCTGCATTGGCAGCATGTTGGGCCTGAAATAGATTAGTACATCGTATTGACTCGTCCTAGAACCAGTACAGATACTTGCGGTGTTTTCAGAGTGGAGCAAGACGTTAATGCTAGAGCTATAGGCAGAGAGGGTTGAAAGAACCAAGCTTGCTTTCACCATTATATCATCTTTATGGGCAGAGCGGTGAAGATGAGAATCTTCAACTTGGACTGCGCTAATCTCTCACTTTCACGTATCATATCACATGTTTTGCAAGCGAAATATTTAGTAATTTTGGCATAGGCATGTGAGTAGAAGGGTCCATTGCGGGTAAGATATCGACAGGATGTAATCATACGCTGTTGAGGCTGGCTAAAGAGGGGGGATTCCAGGGTGTCTATGTCAGAATGAAGACTGAAAAGTTCTTCAGGCGAGTTAGTGGACATGTTAAGTAGTGGAGCGTATACAATCAGTGCAAGCCGGCTTCACCATAGCCCTCACCCGATCAGTTCATCAGCTACCGAAGTGAAATCACGATACAATAGTTGAAATAAGAAATAGTAAATAAAATACATTGTATTTGTCTCTGTGATGTATTGATGTAGTGCATTATGATCCACCATGTCGATCCAGTCGGCTCAAACCCTCCCCCCGAACGCATCCAATCTATATCCCGTAACCTCGAGTAAACAAACTATGAGATTCTTGTTCCATTCTAAAAGACAAGAGATGTCGTCGTAAAAGCCAGTAGGCCAGAACCCGAAAGCCGTACAAATACATTTGCCGCCCGAACCATGTTGCCCTTTCCTTGAATGTGAGCGCAGCATCACCTAAGACTTCTGGCGTGTCTTCTTGACGGAGCCCTTGCTAGAAACACGAGAAGGTGACTTGGTTGTACGGGCCTTGGTCGGGGTCTTCTTTGGCGATGCATTCTTGCCGGTGAGCTGAGGGAGGAACTCAATCGCAGGAACCTGCTCGCACTCTTGTCCCTCGAGCATCTGGAGAATGATGTCGACAATGTCTTGTGCTTCTTTGAGGCTCTTCCCACGGCCAAGCCACTGGTCCAACTCACGGAGAACATCTATAGGTGCCTCGTAGTGCTTGCTCTGGACCGGTGCGACATTGTCCGCAGCCGCCGCGCTAGTGAGGCCTGAAGCAACGAGACGAGAGTACTGGTTCAGGCGCGCCTCTTCCGATTTTTTCAGCGTGATGTCGTAAGTAGTGCCTGGGAACTGGTTCTCGATGATCTGGAATTGACGCAAGATGAGCTGCACTTTACGCGTCTGCCACTTCGCTTTGTTATAAGTTGCGCGCTGGTAGTGCTTGCGGCAGAAGAGGGGCCAGTCCTTAATGTCGCGAGTGCAGGCCTTGTTGCGGCCGAAGTGGTCAGAGATGACTTTGCGCGACAGGTCTTTGGTGTATTGACCAGTCTGGCAACGGGTGTGTTCGTCGTTCAGACAGACAAACTCACGCTGAGCTTCGGGGACATCCTCGTTCTCGGAGGTCTCTTCGGAAACAATACCAAGCTGTTCGTGTCAGTACAAATACGGTTTGATATCGTCGCAGCTATATCTCGGGGTATATTGGCGTGAGGCAGATACGTACTGGTTCAGACTTGGCTGTGACTGGGGACGCCACGGAAGAACAGGTCTCCTCTTTCTCAGAAGTAGATGGTGTATAAGGCGAGTCCATCGCAGTTGGTTTGTTGAGGAGGTTGTCGACGCTCATTGCGCGGCGGATCGTCTCCGCCTGAGTGGGCTCAGCCGCTTTAGAAGCGAGTGGAGTGTCGATCAAAGAGTCAGTGGTCATTCTGGAGTGGTTGGAAGGATGTTCGGAAGCGAAGTGGTGTTGAATTGAAAAGATATTGTAAGTGTTGAAGTCTACTCCGATAGCTTTGAGCAGTTGAGCCGCGAAGAAGGTCTTGAAGGAGGTGAGCGCGGGAGCCCTTTGAAGTAGATGAGAGTAGGCAGCGGTGCAGTCTCGGCAGGCCGACGAGATGTGAATTCTAATCGCTGGTCATGAAAGTGCTACCGTTTGAGCCAAGACCTGACCGAGCCACTTTCACTGAAGTGGGGAAATGAATTTGGCCATGCACGCTTGTAACGCGCATGCTTCACAGTCGCCGCGCCCAATGCAATGCACAACGGCCAAGATTGAATCAGCCCTACCAAAGACCCGTCCACCTGGTAGCTGAAGCCAGTGAATTGCGAGCCTTTGAGGCATGCAGGCCTTCCAGATGACCACCAAGCGTAGCGTTTGCATGTGTCTATCATGCCCTCGAGCCATCAATGAATCTGCGCGATCAGCCTTGACCAAAACTCTGACCTACAAATCATTGACTAAACTGGAGGATCATAGCAAGTACGGATATTGCACACAGTGAGAGACTTTGGTCTTGCAAAGCACTCGATGCAGACAAGACTAGCACTGTCAGAGAGAAACAGTATAGGGCGTCCTGACCATGTCCACAGTGACTAGATACGAGAGAAAATATCATTCTAGGCTTGAACGAGTATGGGTAGACAAAAAAGCAGAACTGTGAATACAAAATACTGCATGTGCGGCGCTAGGAGGCAGCTGACTTGGTAGGAAATGCTTGGTTTGAAGGCGATAACCTGCATGCGTGTACAAACCCAACCGAATCAGCTGTCGAGCCACAATCACAAG
The DNA here is from genome assembly GCA_020744315.1 of Curvularia eragrostidis. Lineage (NCBI taxonomy): Eukaryota > Fungi > Ascomycota > Dothideomycetes > Pleosporales > Pleosporaceae > Curvularia > Curvularia eragrostidis. Next base: position 235,851 of record JAIRCK010000015.1, on the reverse strand, counting down.
AACACAGACGAACAGCTGATACTGGATGTGAATAGCTGAATGAAAGGTCTCTGTGTGAATAAACGGTCGTCTTGAGGAAGACATGTGAAAGGACCCCGTGCCTCATGCTGCTTGACCGTTCGAAGTCACCTTTCTTGAAAGCCAATGGGACCCAGAGCTTGATAGAATTTGTTTCCGAAATCCCAATAGATGCATTCAGCACCACAACTTCTATGCACTCCAATGTATCGATAATTAGCGGAACAGGCAGTCTCGATTGACGTCGGACAGTGGTTTTGCGGAAGGAATTCTTCTGGTAGAGAAGAGTGTTAGCCAGCGACACAAACACGAGGACTCATTGCAGCCAAACTATCAAGGCCAGAACATTCACACAATTCCTGCTCTAACAATACCCAATCAAGGTGAGGAAGGGGAAAAGTCATGAATGTGAGGTCATGTCGGCTTAGTCACCTATCGGAGGCGCTAGTGCCGATAACGGAACACGTGCGCGAGGAGGCTCAATTCCGTCAACAGCCTTGGCGTCTTTTCGCGCTTGTCGACGGGTAGTGAGGAGCTCCTGGCAACGCAACCCTCTGCTGCAACAACGAGCAAATCGCTGGATACGCCAGCATCCTCTTCCGCATTGCTTGAGATGCGCTCATACGTCATTTCTATCGCCCTACTTCATACTACCCACCCTGTCCTGGGCTGAGCGCGTTCGCGGCCTCTTTGCACGCCATCCATCCGACCAAGCGCTCCTACAGCCACAATGCCCCCCACAACAGGCACACGAACGTCTACGAGACAGGGCCGGGCTACGGTTCGCCCTACAAACTACTATGCGCGCACCTTTGCCGGAAGACTTGCTGCGAGCGGAATGGAGCAGACGCCCGAAGCCACCACCAGCGCGCCCGGCTTCCTGCCAGCGCTCACGCACTTTACGGGTGCCGTCGATGCGTTCCCCAAGGAGATTATCAAGCACTTCTCCATGTTCAAGGAGGTAGAGGCTAAGTTGCATGACCCGGAACATTTGCTCAAGGAGTTGCTGGACGAGATTGCCCAGCAGCCCGTCACAACAAAAGCCCAAGCGGCAGCTGCAGAGCATTATGCGGTCGGAGTAGAGAACAGCGCCAGCGTAAGTCTCGACGTCGCATAGAGCCATGGTAGAAACTCACCCCTCGCAGCTGCTCCAGAACCCCGAGAACCTCTCCCTGGAAGAGCAGGCGGCGATACGGAAGCGCCAGCTCTTCTTTCGCTTGCGCATGCTAATCGCAAACATGCTCCCCACGCTCGACGAGAAGCTGGTAGTGCTCCAGGGCGCGAAGGCTACCAAAGACAAAGGCCTTGTGCGGATGCACCACTCATACTCGCAGCTTGACGGCGAGATTAGCGACGAAGCGCGGTACGGCAGCCTCACACACTGGGCTTACGCAGACAAGGAGGAAAAGAAGAAGGGCGGTCAGTCTCACGAGCGCCAGCGGCGGGAGGTGGTAGCGGCGAACAACCTCGCTGCAGCTGCCCAACACGTGCATGATGTCGACTCTATCGCTGCGAAAAGCGAGGCCCGGCGCGAGGCGATGCATGCGAACAAACGCAATCGGCACCAGCAGGTTGATTCTGATTTCGACGATCGGCCGGCGAAGAAGCCCCAGAAGAGGAAGCCAATGCCTGCAGAGACGGCGGCGGCGCCGCCCGAAAACAGGAGCATTGGCTTGGGCATATCGAGCAACGGTGCGGCTTCGAACGGCAAACGAAAGAAGACTGAAAAGGCACTTGCCGCAGCGGCACCGGCTGCCCCTCCTATGGAGCGATCGAGCAGCGCTCTGAAAGTCGCCAGCAACGGAGCACGGGGTGGATCAAGCCCACGAGGCACACCGGTTCCTGAAAGTAGTGCAGCGAAACGCAAGCCACGAGCAGCCCCTGCACCCACGCAACGCAAGAACCTGGTACCGCCATACTCGCCCCCCATGGCTGCGTCGCCCCTTGCCGCCAACTTCGCCATCAACAAAGCCACTGCCGGCGCAGCGGATCGTCCCTTGTCCGCACGCGCACGGAAGAACTCAACGGCGACGTCTGTCGCATCAGCCAAGGACCAGGATACCCCAGCCGGACGCCGGCCATCCTCTTCGCACTCTGTTCAGCAAGCGACGAGCAGCAACGTGGCTACCGAAAGCGAACAGGCTGCCGGTGTTGCGCGGGACAATACGTCAGTAAAGGGAGCATCAACCCCGAAAGAGCCTGCAGACGCACAACCGTCGCTTGAACCGCCGAATATGAAAGTGGAAGACGTAGGACAACCAGAGCCAGAGAGCATGGAGATTGACGCTCCAGCGCCGACTCCAGCCTCAGGTCGACCTGGACGGACTTCAAAGACTTCGACGCCCGTTATTGGCGCTTTCCCGGAGGTAGCGATGTCACGGAGCCGCAGCAGCCGCAACGTGAATGCTGCCAATTCCAACACGTCGTCGGAGAATAACAGTACGACGACGGGCACTGTGTCGAAACGCGGCCAGAAGAAGAATGCCCAACAGAACGCTAATGCTGGAAATGCTTCTCCGGCAATGAAACCTGTATCCCAGGCAAAATCGAACTCTACCTCGTCGGCAGCAAGCTCTGTTGCACAAGAACAAGACTACCAAGAAGCCGAGCCTGAAGTTGAAGCCGAGGTGGAGTCTGAAGAGGACGGCGACGAACCCCGATACTGCTACTGCAACGAAGTTTCGTACGGCAACATGATTGCGTGTGACAACGATGACTGCCCCCGCGAGTGGTTCCATCTCGGGTGCGTGCACCTGGAGAAGCCACCGACGGGACGGGCGAAATGGTTCTGCAGTGACGAGTGCAAAGATGCGCACGCCAAAGCCAAGGCCAAGGGGGGCCGTCCGGGCAGCAGCAGGCAATAGGAATTAGGAAGGAGTTCAAGGCGTTCTGGGACGGGTCCGGCGACAGCTGGGTCTAGGCAAGGCCCGAAGGGAAAGGGCAAGGCTAGGTTAAATCTCTGGGATGGCTGGAATGCTCTGTGAGGGCTTCCAGCCGGGTCTGATTTTCTTTGAATTCTTTGTGTGGGTTCTGGCGGCGTTTTGTGTACAAGGGCTGGTGCCATGGTGTCTGGACGTGCGATATCCGTCGCGGCAGACTATTTGGCGTTTTGCATCGTTGGACTCGGCATGGAGAAGCGGGGTTGTCGCTGTCTCCGTCCCTAGTATTTCCTGTAGCGCATCTTCATACTAGTCTCTTTGTACAGCATATCTGATAGCGAATAATCACATTTTGGCCAGCTAGAGCGTAGCGTCGAGGGATGTCGTGAGGGCTATTTCTAGAGGTGGTCTGACGCGTACTAGACGCCCCAGCACGGCGTCTGGAGATCCACTGCTGGCTACCAATCGCCCTGCCATCATTGGCTGCCATGTCGACTGCCATGCATTACAGCTCAAACGGAGCCTGGACCCTGGAGCGCTAACCAGCAGCCATGATGCACACCGCTCGGAGGCGCACCCGATTGCCTCAAGTCCAGAAACGGCTGGCTTTTGTCCCTGCTCCTCTTCACCCTGTACTGTAGTCTTTACAATGGCTCCATCAGAAACCCCTTCGGCAGAGGAGCAGCTCATCTGCGAGCCGCAAGGTGGGGCTCCAGATGCCCCTCCAGACCTCCGTTTCCTCCACTACAATGATGTATACCATGTCGAGGCTGGGTCACGAGAGCCAGTCGGAGGCTATGCCAGGTTTCAAACATTGGTCAACTACTACAGGAACGATGAGCGGTTCAAAGGCCAGTCAGAGCTGTTGACGTTCTTCTCGGGAGATGCATTCAACCCGAGTATTGAAAGCAGCATCACCAAAGGTCAGCAACCTGATATAACTCAAGTCTGCTGCAAGACAACGACCACTGACCGAAATGATTAGGTAGCCACATGGTTCCTGTGCTCAATACAATTGGAACAGATGTATCTTGTGTTGGTGTATGTACGTCCGTCTCCTCTGGGTTGAGCCATGTCTAACACTCACCAGAACCACGATCTCGACTTTGGTGTCAAGCAGTACCGCTACCTCACATCCAAATGCAAGTTCCCCTGGCTGCTGGCAAACGTTCACGACCCAGCTCTCGGTGACGGCGTGCCGCTCGGAAACGCAAAGAAGACAGTCATGCTCACTGCGTCCAATGGCATCAAGGTGGGTGTCATTGGACTTGCCGAACGAGAATGGCTCGATACGATCAATGCCCTGCCACCAGACATCATCTACAAAAGCGCATCGGAGACTGCAAAGGAGCTCATTCCGGGCTTGAGAGAACAGGGCGCCGAGATTATTGTCTGCGTGTCCCACCAGCGAGAGCCAAATGACAACAAACTGGCAAAGCAGTGCGGCGGGGATCTGATTGACATAATTCTTGGTGGCCATGACCACTACTACTCTTACAGCCTCATCAACGGAACACAAGTGCTGAGGTCCGGCACAGACTTTAAACAGCTCTCGCATGTCGAAGCATGGCGAAAACCGGGGGGCAAGGGCTGGGATTTTAAGATTGTGCGGCGTGATGTCGTTGGCAGCATACCTCAAGATCCGCAAGCCATGGCATTGGTTGAAGAGCAGACGCGAGAGATTAGGAAGCGATTGGACAAGCCAATTGGATACACTGCAGCACCGCTCGACGCCCGATTCACCACCGTGCGAACAAAGGAGTCAAACCTAGGCAACTTTGTGTGCGACCTGATGCGATACTACTATTCAGCTGACTGCTGCATTATGGCAGCTGGGACCATTCGTGGCGACCAGATTTACCCGCCTGGCGTGCTGAAGTTGAGAGACCTCGTCAACTGTTTTCCATTCGAGGATCCGGTCGTGGTGCTAAAGGTCACTGGCAAAGCGATACGAGAAGCATTGGAGAACGGTGTTAGCAACTACCCGGCGCTGGAAGGGCGCTTTCCCCAAGTCTCAAACATCATATTCGAGGCAGATTATTCGCAGCCACCTAACTCACGGGTCAAGAGCGTATTGATTGGGGGTGAGCCGGTGGACGAAGGCAGGGAGTACGTGCTGGCCACGCGAGGATACATGGGCCGTGGAAAAGGTACGTTGTCTCAACGCCAGCAAGACGCTTGTTTCTAATTTCTGCACCCAGACGGCTACACAGCCCTCCTCATTGAAGAAGAAGGCGGCGTTGCAAAAGAACTTGTCTCTGAAGAAAATGGCGTCCTCATCTCCACCATTCTGCGCCAATACTTCATGTCGCTCAAGGTCATGCGCAAATGGAAGCGCTGGGGCGAATCCATGCACAACAAATTCCACTCGATCCAAACCAACCTGCAGCAAAACCACGGCCATGCCTTCCACGATCCATCCCCCGTCTCACCAACTGCATCATCCAAGCCAGCACCAAAGCACCCCAGCATCTCCCGAGTCGTGGACCAATCTGCTACGCCCGACACCGCTTCCGAATCATCGGACCCGGATGCTGACGAAGACGAAGATGACGGGCCCTTGTACAATGACACGACCAAACCTATCCACTTTTCAGAGTACCAAGTCGATATGATACGCCGCGTGATGCGTAAATGGTGGCGTCTGGCCGGCCTCAAGGGCAACCCGGAGCTGTGCGACGAGCTGGGCGGCGGCGAGTTTCAAGTCAATTGGACCAAGGCGATTGCACCGCGACTGGAGGGCCGGATCAAGGACGTAGGGCCTAAGATAGGGATTGAGAAGTAAATTCAAGATAAAAGTTCAGCTTCGTATTAATTGGAGCGTAGAATGAAAAAGGCAAAACAGAGGTATAACAAACATCACTATCCCACTTGGAAGTGATATTGATTACATGTTCTACAGTGTCTCGAAAAGAATCATATCGTGAGGTGTAATCGACTTAGGTGTCTGTCTGTTTTCTCTCTCTAGCAATGCAACGGCCCAGGAAGCATTAAAAAAAGCCGATATTACAGCTACCCGACCGACCGACCGACCAATATAACAATCAGAATGTGAAAATCAAGATGGAAAATCTAATCTAGACCCCTCGCTACTTCATGCATACGACATAGATGCTCCATAGATCCTGCTTTCATATGAATAAAGATACCCATCATCCACCTCTCTCCTCCCCTTTCTCAAAAATCAAGAAAGAAGGAGACAGGATAAGGATGAGGCAGGGATATCTATAAAGAAGTTCTTGAAAAAAAGAGAGACCGGGTATATATATATGCTCCAAAATTACATGGACCACAGGTCTGACTCTCCGTGCACTCTTTCTCTGCGTGTATATATATATAAATACATGTCTTATCCTTTTATAATCCCCTTCAAGAAGAAGGAAATCAAAAAGAGAAAAGAGGAAGGAGAAGAAGAAAAATTAATAGGAGAACGTGACCTTCCGAGTCTTCTCTGTGAAGAAGAAGAAAAAAGAAGAAGAAAGCGAAAACGAGATCATATCTATCTTTTTCCGGAAAAGAAAAAGGCGACAACAACAAAAGTTCTTGAATAAAAAGAACCAACGAATCAAGGAAGAGTTAATTGCCTTCCTTTTTTTCTTTTTCTTTTAAATTTTAATGTGGCGTCGTCATGGTACGCGATAGATTCGACCGTTGAGGCAAGGCCTCTTTGCGCAACTGCCGAACGACAGCTTCTAATTTTCTCCGTTCTTCTTGTTCAGCCTATGGAGAGTATGGGTTAGCTAAACCGTCACAAAAGAGTTAGTGAAAAGACACGACATACCCTCAAAGCCTTGAGTCCCTCAGCGGTGCGGTCCCGCATCATCTTCCTAAAATCCTCACGTAGCATACGGATGCTCGTTGCGCCCATGTCCAGCTGCATAGCGCCACCGGCGCCCACGGCAGCTGGCGTGCCTGGGCTGCGGACACCGAGCCATTTGACTTTCTCGTCGCTGAGTTCGCGCTCCAGCGCCTCCTTCTCATCGCGCAGCTTGTCAATCTGCGACTCGAGTGCATCGCGGTCTTTTTCGTTTTGGATGGCGTCGCGCGTGAGGGCCTCGTACTCGGCCGCCATGCCTGACAGCTCAGCCTTGAGATTACGCTCGGATTGGCGGGCTTCGGCCTCCGACTGCGAGGCTACGTCCTGCACTTTGCGGAGGGCCTCGAGTTCGCCTCGCAGTGCTTGGTTCTGTTCGCTGAGATCGTCGAGCTCCTTCTTGATGGCTGGGTTGGCGGCCGAGTCGGCGGCGCGCTGGGCACGCGTGCCATAGGCGCCGTCGAGCTCTGCTTTGGCAAATGTCAGCTCCGTGGTGAGACGCACAATCTCGCCTTCGAGCCGGCGGAATTCCTCCTCCTTTGCGTTGAGGTTATTTGTGGCGTCGAGAGAGCGTGCCTCGGCTGCCTCCTTTTCGATAGTAATTGCCTGTAGAGCAGCTGTAGTTTGCTCAATCTTCTTGGCCGACTCTGCGAGCTCAGCTTTGATGGTTTCTGCTTCCGCCTGAGCCTGGCTCTGGGCTTCCCTCAGCTTGCTCTCGAGCATAAGGGCCCGCTCTTGGGCATCCCGGACTTGAGCCTCGTAGCCGGCAGTGCGCTCTTGTGCCTCTCGTGATGAGACATTGTACGCACTGTTACGCTCTTGGTGGTCTTTGAGCTCTTCTTCGTACGACGCAGCGCGTTTCTCGGCCTCTTGCAGCTTGCTGTGGTAGTTCACAGCCTGCTCCTGGACGTCTTTAAGTTGGTTCTCGTAGGCGGTAATGCGCTGCCTGGCTTCTTTGAGTTCTTTCTCAAACGTAATCACACGTTCTTGTACGTTGATGAGCTGAGCCTCTAATCCGGCATTTCGTTCCTGGGTCTCACGCATGACGTCCGTATCAACGTTGACCTTGTGCTCATCAAATTGCTGCAACTGACTCATGGCCCGCTCGAGCTCCTCCTCCATGGACCGCTTTTCAGACCTCGCACTAAGGATCTGTGTGTTAAGACGCTCGAATTCTGCCTCCTTCTGCGCATCTGACTTGCTGTTCAACTCGCGCTGCTGCTTGATTTGGCGGAGGAGGACCGACTGCTTCTCCTTGAGACTGGTAGCACGCTTGAAAAGGAACTCAATCTTTGATGAGAAGGCGAGAAGCGAGTACGACTCGTTGGCGTTGAAGTCTTCGTCGGGCGAGAGCTGGTCTTCGGCGTCTGGGTCTTCGGCGAGCAATCGGCGGCGCTCACGCTTTCGCTCAAGTGCCTGTTCCTCACCCTTTCGGATCATGTCCCACAGTCCCTTGATTGTGGTTTCGTACTTTTCGGCCTTGTCAGGGTCTTCGCTCATTGAAGGAGAAGACTTAAGTTCCTTGATTCGCTCACTCATTGCGAATTGAATCTGCTCAAGGTTGTAAAACGTGTCTTCCATGTAGTTGAGCTGCTCAGTGGAGCCACTGCCAGTGATTGCCGGCGGTGGGGGGATCTTTTCAGCCTGTTCATTTTCAGAGCGGGAGAGTACGGCATAGAGTTGGTTGTTGATGCCCTCTAGACGACCTTCGACTTCGCTCAGCGTGTGTCGAGCGTTGGTGCGGATGTTGGCTTGTTCTACACTGATGCTGCGAATGCCCTGATCAAGAAAGTCAAGCTGGCGATCAATAGTCGTAGCGTCCATGGTGCCCTCGAGGGCTAGTGGCGGTAGAGAATAGTCTTCATCCCGTTCGGGGTTGGCTTCAATAATAAGATTACGCAGTCGTTCATTCATCTCTTGGAGGCGCGTAGCCAAGGCACCAAAGACTTGGTTGGACCGCTCGGACTGGTGGTGTGTTCCGTTCTGCAGCACGGCCATGAGGTTGTCGAGGTTCTCTGGTGTTCTGTAAAGGCTTCGATCATCAAAGACACTCGCACTTATGCCGTTTAACCGGGCATCTTCGTACGTGTCCAGGCTGGCCGGACTGTCTGGTCTCCGGAAGCGGTCCTCGGAGGATTGGGCGTTTTCGTCACGCTGCTTGGGTCCTTTGTGCGTGAGCTGAAGCACGGCGGCGGTGTGCATCAGTAACTGCATGTCAATCATGCGCATGCGCGACTCAATTTCCAGACACTCGCGGATAAACTCTTCAACTTTTCTATTGCTCGATTCGAGCCCCTCTTGATCCTTGTCATCGTAGTCTTGAACTGAGTTGCTGCCCTTGCTGGCCAGGCCTCTCCGGTGGCCGCTTCCTTTGCTCCCAGCCAGGCGGCCGAGCGAGCGAGTGGCATCGCGAATCTTGGTCTCGGACTCGAGCTTGCGCCGCACGGTGTTCAGCCGCGTGTCGAGGGTGCGTTGCTCCTGCTTGAGCGCATCCACCTCCTCGACAGTCAGAATGTCAAAGTTCTGGCTGTCTCCCATGGCCGTCTCGACGAGGAGGTGCATGGCGACAGGGTCGGTGTTGAGCACATCCAGGCCTCGCTTTCCCGAGTTGCGAGGTGTGTAGACGCCATTTTCGCGCACTGTTTCCCTGCGGCCGTCGACAAAGACATCGGGCGGGGGGATGAAGGCGCTGGCGCCAAATCGTGGAGATATCTGGTAGGCCATGGGATAGAAGCCCGGCGAGGGCGCCTCGACGCCGGAAGGATAGTTTGAGGTGGGCGAGGGGAAGCCATACTGGGGGCGGGGGCTCAGGGTGTCGCCCGCGTAGGGGAACTGGGTGCGCAGGCCATTGTTGCTCATGGTGGCTCGCAGCGGGCGGCGCGTCGAGAGAGCAGTCGTAGTCGAGTCGGGGCGGTGGGGAGCGGTGATGGAGCGGAGCGAGAGTGCGACGGGGGCACAGAGGAACAGGACCCGCGCAGCCAGCGAGAGAGATGTCGGGAGCCTCACGGGGCGCGAGGCATAGCGAGGGCGGGCTTATGGAGCTGGCTGCGAATCGAATGAATTGCGCGCTCTCAACTCAGGAGAGGGCGGGCGTGTTGGGATGGGCACCGGCGCTACCCTCACTAAAGCAGCAGTCGACGTTGGCCTGGGGCAAGCCAAGGGGCGGGAGATTCGCTGCTTCATGCGCTTGGCAGGCACCCTTCCATCCACTGCAACCCACCCGCCCCCGTCTCGCCCCTGTCCGGCCCGCGCATTCGCTGGAGCCTTTCTTTTGGTAGACACCAGCCGCGATAGTCCAGATAGCGATTCTGCAGGGCCGCCAGCGTTGCGGCACCGACCCCGAGACGCGTCACACAGCAGCCCATGATATGATGAGTGCACTAGCCACTTACTCGCCAGCCCAGATAGCCCGCTACCTGGACCGGCTTGGGCTGCCGCAGGAACAGCGGATACACGACGTCGCCAGCCTCGACGCCGCTGACGCCCTGGCCTATCTTGCGCGGCTGCAGAAGCTGCACCTCGCGGAGATTCCCTTTGAGAATCTCTCGCTGCACTACTCAGCCCACCACTCGGTGTCCCTGCACCCCGAGCAGCTCTTCAACAAGATCGTCGGCGACGACAATGGCCGCGGCGGGTACTGCATGGAGAACAACGCCCTCTTCGGCACCCTGCTGAGGTCGCTCGGCTTCACCCTCTACTCGGCAGGCGGCCGTGTCTACGAGGGCCCCGGCTGGACCGGCTGGTTGCATATGGTCAACATTGTTACCATCGGCGAAGCCAAGTATCACGTCGACGTTGGTTTTGGCGGCGACGGGCCCGTTGCACCCATGCCACTGGAACGCACAGGCACGGTGCACAAGCACATCCAGCCTGCATCGGTTCGCCTCCAATGGCGCAACATCCCGGGCAATACCGACCCAACTCAACGTCTCTGGGTCTTCGAGTACCGCAGGAGCGATGCTGTTGATTGGGAGATGAAGTACACATTTACCGAGCTTGAATTCCAGCCGCGCGACTTTGAAGTGTCAAACTACTTTATCAGCACCAGCCGGCGCACGTGGTTCACAAGGATGGTTGCCGTCGACAAGAAGATTCTGGGCCCAGACGGCGAGCTGATGGGCAAGATGAGCATGGCAGCCACGACGCTCAAGTGGAACATACGCGGGGAGAAGACCAAGGAGATCGAGTTCAAAAGTGAAGCGGACAGAATAGAGGCTCTGGACAAGTACTTTGGCATCAAGCTCAACCAGGCAGAGCGCGACAGCATCGCTGGTCTGCCCTCCGAGATCAAGTAGAAAAAAAAAGAGAATTGATTGCTTGACATCTACCGGGGCCGCGCAGTTTCTTTGCGTGAATAGTCCGAGGCGGCTTGACATGCCCTTGTCGTGACTGTGCTAGAGACTCACATGCGTCTAGAAGAATCGTTGTTCGCACTAGCCGTGGTTAGCATCCGTTTGCCATGATGTCGTCTGTCTCTATACGCACCCTCCATGGGTTGTTGAGCTCGAAGCCTGGGGGCGCGGCGGGCTGGTCTGTCTGGCCACGCATGAAGCCTGTCAGGCGGCGGTCGCGTTCCATCACTGGCGTCTTGTAAGTTACAGGGCACGGATGAGGTCATGGTGAGTGAGTGTACTTTGCTGTGGACATGTTAGCAGCCATTCGAAGCGCCGCCCAAGATACACGACTCACCCTGTCCCATGCATCGATACCCCGTCGCGTCCGCTTTCCGCCGTTCTGGATCTCCTTGAGCTTTCCGACAGACACGGCGCTGAAGGCGAAGAACTGCAGGCCCGGTTAGCGGTCACGGATCCCCCGCGTCGATGCGGCGCCATTGACTCACGCCGGTCATGATGGCATAGGGCAGCAGAGCCTCAAAGGGGACACCCATGGTTGCGGTCGAGTGTGTGCAGTCGCAGTCGTGTGGTGAGGGGTGTGGTCGTCGTTGTCGTGGTCGTCGACTGCGAAGCTAGGGCAGCGGTGCCGTCGGCGTCGACTGAGGGAGCGGCCGTGCGTGTGTCTTGGCTCCCCCGACCTACGCAGAGAGGGTGCCATTTCAGACGCCCACAACACGTCGCCCACGCCGTTTCAGAGCAAGCTGCAATTATTCCCAGTGTCGCCCCGACTCCCACTTTCATACGAACCGCGAATCCCGGCGCCTTGCCCTCGTCCCTCCGCGGAACAATTGCACTCGCTGCCACTGCGCACCTCCACCTTCCCCACAACACCCAACAACGCGCCTACGAGCCCACCACATCTCGCTGCAACCACCTGTCGCCAGCCCGGCCCTGAACACGCCCCATTCACCTCAAGGAAACGCGGTTGGGCGTCTTCCCGGGCCGCAACAACGCGCTGCAATACCCATACGACGCGTTCACCAACCACTGCACCCACGCAGCCCCCGGGGCCAATCACCACCCGCTCAATCCATGTGTTAAGGCTCCCTCGACCCCTCGGACTGCGACGCTGGCTTATTTTGCCTCAAAGGTGGCCTCTGCCGTCAACTTGGCCATGGCGGAGCTTCTGGGCCAGACCACCACCAACGCCGACTTGGACGACATAGACGCCGATGGCGAGTATGAAATGGACGATGTCGAGTACGCGCAGCCGCCCGTTGCCCAGCCCGCCCCCGACGTCCGCGGCCACACGACCGACGCCGAGGGTTCGGATGTCGATGCCGAGGGCGAAGAGGTCGACGACGACGAAGACGATGCTGAGCCCGTGGGCGATGTTAAGATAGCGCGCCGGGCGTCTGTTTCCGACGACGACGAAGACGACTATGACGCTGACGATGCCGTCAAGGAATCCTCAGACGCCAAGTCCAGCGACAGCGAAGACTCCACCAACGCCGACTCGGAGGAAGAAAACCAATGGCAGGCCAGTGAAGACGGCGAGGAAGACGAGCTCGTCAAGTCGTCCAACCCCAATGTGTGCATGTCAGTATTGCTCCCGACACCATTGCAAACCCCAATAGCGTGCACTGACACGCTTTCAGATACTGCAAGCAGGACGAGGACAACGATCCCAGTCCCGAGTTCGAAGAGTACCTCTCCTGTGCGGTGTGTGGAGACAATGGTGAGTGTCCCACGCTGAGAGTTGCAGCAGCATGGTTTCGGTAGCTGACATGTTGTCCCTGCAGCACATCGGCAATGCGCCCGTGGCGCTAACACGCTTAGTCCCGACGATGGTATGCTCTCGTGTCATGGCCAAAACTCGGCTCCACTAACAATCACCAGATGCAAAGCGTTGGCGATGCGATGACTGCCTCGACAATTTTCCCACCGAAGAAGAGGAGGAAGAGGAAGCGCGACCTACACAGCCTGCTGCCCGTCGTAGGCATTCTTCTAACAAGCTTACCAAAGAGCTGCTGCCTTCACTTCGTGGCGTTGACCCAGCAGGCCATTCTATCTTCAAAGACCTAATCCTTCCAGATGAGCAATCCGATGGCCTCCGTTCGCTGCGCAAACGCAAAACTTCACATGGAGATGAAGCGTCCGCACCAGTACCCTCAAGGCAAACACGAAAAAAGCGGAGACCGTCCGAGGCCACCCACTCAGATGCGGCGCCATCAATGCCAGCAACCTCACCCCGACCGCCATCCAGAAGCGTGCGAAGTGCTCGTAGCGCCATGGGTGACGGTCATGAGAGTGGGGCTGATGCAGAGCATACTGGGTCCGACCGGGAAACCACTCGTCTACGACCAGCCCGAGCGCGGCGTGGACAGCCCAAGAGAACTGACAAGAGGCCACTCGCATGGATTGAAGAATCACAAGGTCTCAGTCTGATCATTGCTTTTCATCTTAACAACGAAAAGGTCCAGAAGATTGTGACTTCCAAACCCAAAAAGAAAGCTCTTCCGACTATCGAGCAGGAACGACAAGAGAGGCGGCGAGAGAGAGACCGGGAACGTCGCGAGAGGAACCGTCGTGCTGCACAGGCGGCCCGAGAATCTCCAGACGTCCCGCATTACCCAGCCATACATCTTCAGTACCCTACGCCTTTTGCAGGCTTCATGGACAAAGAGACAGACGAGTCCAAGAGCAAGCCCTATGGCGGTGTGCTGTCCGAAGCTGACGCAGACACTTCCAAAACGTATCCTACGCAAGCCGACCGGAAGCGCTTCGACGACGCCCGGATCAAGGCCGAGGAAGAGTGGAAGGCCAAGCAGGCTGCCCTCTATCCACCTGAGCCAGTACGGTCCCACAAGCAAGCAGCCACTGCGAGCAAGATCAAATGCGTCAATTTCGGTGGGTGGGAGATTGATACCTGGCATGCCGCTCCCTATCCCGAGGAGTACAGCAAGAACAGGGTGCTTTACATTTGCGAGTTCTGTCTCAAGTACATGAACTCGGATTATGTCGCATGGCGGCACAAGGTGCGTGTACTCACTTGCTGATACCACTCCATTACTAACGACTCTAGCTTAAATGCCCAGCAAAGCACCCTCCTGGCGATGAAATCTATCGTGACGGCAAATATTCCTTTTTTGAAGTCGATGGCAGAAAGAACCCCGTATACTGCCAGAACCTCTGTCTGCTGGCCAAACTCTTCCTCGGTTCAAAAACACTATATTACGACGTCGAGCCCTTTTTGTTCTATGTCATGACGGAGAATGACCAGTTTGGCTGCCATTTTGTCGGCTACTTCTCCAAGGAAAAACGACCAAGCTCACTCAACAACGTTTCGTGTATCCTTGTGTTACCGATACACATGCGCAAAGGCTACGGACAGTATCTGATTGAGTTCTCGTACCTGCTAACACGTGTCGAACGCAAGACTGGCAGCCCTGAGAAACCTCTAAGTGACATGGGCCTTGTAAGTTATCGCAAGTATTGGCGGCTCGTGTTATGCGAGGAGCTGCTGAACCAGAAAACACCAATTAGCATATCAGCCATATCCGACCGTACGGGTATGACTGCAGACGATATCATATCCGCGCTCGAAGGTTTGCGCGCTCTCGTGCGCGATCCCGTCACCAAAAAGTACGCACTGCGGCTCGATCTAGAATACTTTAAATCCTACATCGACAAGTGCAATGCCGCCGGCAACCCCAAGATTAAACCCGAATGTCTTGTTTGGACTCCGTATGTCATGGGCCGACTTGGTCAGTACGAAGATGGCCCAGCTCTGCAGACAGTGCAGCAGCGCGATGAAGCCGACGAGAAGCCTACAGCAGAGGAGGGCGTGCAGTTAGAGACTGCAAAAGCCAATGGCAATAGCGAAGGGACGGAGCCATTTCCTCCTGCTCCCGCTCATGCACTCGCTGCTGAGGACTCTATCAATGGTGGCTCGCCTGCTCCAGGAACACCACTTGCAAACGGCTCTACCGTAGCTCTCGCAGGCTCACATATGGAGGAGCCCGCCATTCCACCCACGCGCTACGAAATCTTCCCCCCTATCCCTGGTCAACCCACGCAAAAACGGCGCCCAGGCCGTCCATTTGGGTCTCGCCGAAGAACCAGCACGCCAAACCGAATCCGCAACACATCCATGACTATCCACACGGCGCCCGTCTCCAAAATCCAGCTTTCACCCAGCCGCGGCGCAAAAGCGCAAATGTCGCCATCGGCCAATGGCGGCGCTATTACCCCCGGCACCATATCGCTGCGTCGCACGCGCAGTCGCCTCGGCGAAAGCGTGACCAACGGCGACGATGTCGACCACGATACACTCGGAGGCGGTAGTGGTGCCGTCCGCTCCATTATGTCCAACGGTCGGCGAAGTACTCGTAGCTCTGCCAGTTCGTCGCGCGCGAGTCTCGATCTCAAGGGTAAAGGACGTGCGGTTCCGATTCACGAAGAGGAGGAAGAAGATGAGGACGAGCATGAGGAGCATGAGGAGCATGAGGAGCACGAGCATGAGCACGAACATGAGCAGCATGAGGAAGAGGAGGAGGATGTCGATGGCGAGTATGAAGAGGAGGACGATGGGTTGATGGATATTGATGCTGAAGGAGAGGATGACGACGATGTTATTATGGGGAATGCTTGATCTTCCTTTCCTTTCCCTCCCTCCCTCCCTCCCTCGCCTTCTTTTTCCTTCATTCTTTGTTCTTCTACTGCTAACTACCCCCATCCTCTTCTTCTTCTTGTTTATTTGTTTTTGCCCTAGGGAGGATAAGCCTGCAGTGTGTGAGTGGGGGGATTCTAGACCTGTGACGTGTTCGGTACACGCACACACACACACACTTCTTTTTGAAACCTCTTTCTTTGCAATGCATGCTCGCATGCATGATCCCTTTTCTTGCGGATTCTTGAGCCTTTGTTCTCTCATGTTTGGGGAGTTTTTGTGAGTGTGAGGAATTTGGTCGTGTTTTGCCTTCCTCTTTCCCTCGCCCTCCCCTATTTTTTCTTCTTGCCAGCTTCTTATTTTATTGGGGTTGGTTTGCGTTTCTCGTGTACCATTATAACACCTCTTGTTGCTGTTTCTTGTTTCTTATATGGCATCTTTTTTTTTTTTGCGCACTTCTGGAGATGATACCTTGGGCTTATCTTTTCTACCCTGTTCATTTTTTATTCTTTGCTCTTACATGGTAAGACTGTTGGGGACATTTCGCAGGATGAGTAAGTGGAGTTAGAATAGGCGCAGTCAGGGTTAGTTAGGGAAATCTTGTCTTTTGTGGATTTGTGGGCATGCAAGAAGGGTATGTCTTCCTTAGGGAAACTCACGGGGCTGGTATAGTTAAATAGTATATATGTTTTGTCCCTTCTGTTTCTTTTTTTTTTTTTGGAAGATGTGATGCTTCCATATCAAGGATTCAGGTGTGTCTGAAGCGTGTTGACCAAGGGGCGGTGTCTACCTTGTAAGAAACGTGGTGTGGTTGGTGATAAGAAGTTCGATAGTTGTCTTGTTTATTTGTATGCTGAGATGAGAGGAATCCTTCTCCTTGGGGGAGTAAAAAAACACTAAGTGAGCACTTGGATTGTTATATAATGATAGTTTGGAAAAAAAGGAGGGGGTCAGGGGACGCGAAGTGGACATGTATATTTTTCTACACAGTACAAACACTGTCATTTTTTCATGACATATATTAAACCCGGCGTAATAAGAAGGTGAGAAAGAAAGATACAAGAGAGGCCCATAGACAAGAAAACATGAAGATAATCAAGAACGAATAAAGGGCTTAAATCATCTAATGCTAGAGGCCTTTTCCCCCATCGTGCCATTTCCCCCCATACCGTTCCCCTTTTATTTTTCCTTTGCCTTTGAAAAACAGCGCCAATTCCCAATGAGCCCTAAATGCGCCTTTCCCCCCGCCCTCCCTCTCGTCCAAAACAGAGAGAGGGCTCTCGTAACGATGCTGACCCAGATGTAAAACAAGAACTGAAAGTAAAAATACAAAATAACACCGCCTCCCTGTGTCCTCCATTTCGATACTAAGACCATGAGAGAGTAAAATCATACATGACTTCTCTTTCCCCTCTTGCAATATCCGCTCTCTCTGTCTCTCTGTCTGACTCTCTCTCTCTTCTCCTCCACACGTCCTCTTTTGTGATCTCTCTTTCATCAGAGAAACTGCTGGTAGTCCCAATAATTCGGCTCCTGTCGCGTAGGTGTCTGAAGCGAAGGCATCTGCATGGCCTGTGTCTGAAGATACTGCGTCTGGACATAGGGCGAGACGCCATACCCAAAGCCTGGTATCATGGAAGCCGGGTTGGCACTCTCGACGCTGTCTTCTCTGCGCTTCTTGGCAATGGGGGCTTGGTCTTGTTCGCCGCCGATAGAGCGCTTGTTGCTCATCATGCCGCGAGCCTCCTTGCGCAGGCGCAGGCGGACGCCTTGGTCGGAAAAGGCGCGTGACAAGTAGGTGGATTCCTCGAGGCCTTTGAAGTCTTTGGGAAGCACCACGCTGAACTTTTCGGACATGGTGTGGCCCAGGCACTGGTAGGTGCCGAGCATGTCTGAATAGTCCATGCCTTGGTATTGCGTCAGTTGAGACAACTCGATGCGGTCGGGCTGGAGCTCGTAGAGGGTGAAGCGCAGTCGGTAGTAGCCTTGGACTTTGATGGAGATGTCACCAAAGATGAAGAAGGCGCCGTCTTTGTTGTCTACGTCCTTGAGGCGATGCAGTGACGAGACCAGAGTGCCAGTCATTGTGTCACTCGGTGTGCCCTCAATCGGCTCGTCCTTGTCATGTTTGTACAGCGATACGCTGACAAAGAGGTATGGGTTTTGTAGGAATTGTTGGTTTGGATCTGCCTCGGGTTTGACCAGGAGTTGGAGCATGGGTGGAGGGTCAAGCGGTTTCCTGAACTTCTCTTTGCCCTTGACTGTGACAAGTGCCTCTTTTGGTTGTTGGCGGACTTTGAGGGTGCATGTTTTGTATGACAAGGCGCTCACCGTGGGAGTGCTTGGAATGTGCGGTGTGTATATGGGCGAAGGCGTGAGTATTTGGGCTTGTGGGTACGACGGGACGTATGCCCGTTGGGATGGATATGGTGTCGCAAGTGGGTAATCGTATTGGAACGCCATCGCTGTGGCGATAGTGGTTAAGGTAATGTCGTTGCCCAGGTGTTCTATGGTTGTGTGTGATGCGGTTCTTGGTGGCGGTAGTGAACAAGGTAGTGTAGCTGTCGTGATGTTCTATGGTAGTGTAGCTGCCGTGGCTTGGTTGAGAAGGATACCAAGTTATATAGTGCCCCAGAATATTGAGCCCAGGCGGATTTTGTGATGAATTCAGGAGCGGTAGCGAACGTTGAATCAAGAAACCACGAGGTATGAGTGATAGAAAGCTGGTTCCCATAGACTTGTGCCAATCAAAGCCTTTTCGTGACGTAAAAAAAGGAGCACAGTCGATGATGCCTGGCGGGAAAGGGTCCAATGCAAGAAACGAAATAGAATAGCTTGGTCCTGCACTGCCGATTCCGGATCTGAAGTGCACCCCTTGAGGGCCTCGTTATGGAAACGGCTTGCGTGGTAGTGGGGGAATAGCGGTCGCTGTTGTTCAGTGGGACCCAACTAGAGGCCCGCTGGCGCCGGGGAGGAGTCACTCCACAACCAACGGTAATATCCAAGTTGGAAACAGCGCAGTGGTAAAGGGATAGCGGCAACGTCTTTTGCGCCTGTCGATTTATCGTCGCCCACAGGCTGCGCTACTTCAAACACCGTACTGGCAGTGTCTTTTCCCACGATACATAGCACCTGCCTGAGGTACAAATCGAAAGTGGTCGTTGTGGTTGATGAAGAGCGAGGCTTTTCTGCTGGTACCGAACCGTGGTAGAGGGGGAGGCTGGGTAGTGTAATCCGAACGTGGCCGTCTCTAACGGCTTTTCAAGGGTAATAGGGCTACGCTGGTCGACCAAGCCAGGAGCGGTGACGAGCTGGTGAAGGGAAGCCTTGGGAGGGTAGTCTAAGTGAAATGAAAGGTGAGAGACAAAGGCTGAAATAAAGAAGGCCCGAGAACTATTGAGTTTGATGGCTCGAGAAGAAGCAACGTACAAAGGTAGTGCACGCAGTAGGAGAGCTGGCAAGCGTACTTTGAAGCGTCCGTCACAATCGGGGCTCCTCTACAATCGTCGTACGGGTCAGTGGCGGCTTTGGCAATGATTCGCTGCGTGGGCTCTAGTCTGAAGAGCAACTGGTGCCGAGCGCGGCCGATCAAGCTTGTAGGGTCCTTGACTAACGTGCGTGCTAAGAGAATGAACGAAGGCGACGTGGATCATGCGAACAAGCTCTAGTGTAGCCAATGATGCGGCTCTTTGGGCTTATTACTTCTTTTGTAGCCACGGTTACATCCAAGACTAGTATCTTTCGCTTGTTGGCCAAGTGTCGGCGGATCTCGTTTGCTTGCTGAGGCGTGAAAAGGCCCCTGAAAGTAGTGATGATGTCTTGGATGCGTGCTGGTCGGTCTTGGAAAATACCGGGGCGGGGGTACAGTGGGAAAACGAGTGTGCTCAGGAGTAGAATGGCGGGTTGGAAACGGGAGGAGAGGCGTGTCCAGCTGGTATGCACATGTGGCAAGTGTGCGAATAGCAGCACAAAGAGCGACAGCAAGAGTGGCCGGCCGCAACAACTGTCTGGAGGGGGAAAGAGCAGCAGCAACGGTAGTAACAGCAGCGGCAGCGCCGGACGTCCAGAAGCACTTTTGAATAGATTCAAAGCCTCAGCAGGTGTTGTTTTGCAGGCCGGTTGCAGCACCAACCCGTCTGTGCTATCTTTCCCGAGCGAGGGTATTCCATGCAGCCGAGCGATGAAGGCTAGCAACTGCACAGACGGCGCGGCGGCAGGACTTGAGTAGCAAGGTAGTCCTGGCAGTGCTTGGATCCAACGGTCATCCCAGGTTTTGGGGGATAGGCAGGGCACTGTCCAAGGCGATTTGAACGAGGGCCCCGGTTGCGTGCGGCGGGAGCGCCCCACGCTCGTAAGCTTGTCAAAACACCCAGACAAGGACACGGGATTTAGCCATCTGAACCACTTTAATTGAGAGGCTACGTAGAAAAGTGCCGTCCACGCCCAACAACAGCTGGCGAGGTTGGCCGCCCGCCAGGCCCGCCAGGCCAGGCAGCCCACCCGGGCGGCCGTTGGTCCGATGCATGGCGTGGAGAAACACTGACGACTCGAAAGAGAGACAAAGGCGCCAATCCAAGCACTGGCAGGCTCGTTCAGTCGTACAGAGACACGTCCAGGCACATGGCAGCTAGCACGTCGTGTGCCCGACGGGGCCTGGTGGCGGCCCCGGGACGTGCCTTTGACCTCGAGGCTCCAGAGCCGGAGGCTAGGGCAGCGAGACATGATGGTCGCGTTTTACTGCACACAAGCTGCTTGTCGTCAACGAAGGAACCGGGAACACACAGAGAGCTGTGCAGGAGTCGAGCCTATTGGGCGGCTGAGGCGCATGGATAGCTGGCGGGCCCCCGAGCTGACGCACGGCGGCTGCCGACGACGATGATGATGCCCGCAAGGTCAGCCATGGCCATGGGGGGCGGAGGAGTTTGTCGCCCATCAACGAGCGCATGTGGGGAGGCATGATCGGCGTGTAGTATCGCGGTGGCTGGGGTGGGTGTACTCGAGTGGATGCGTGCAGGGATGCCACTAGCCTGCAAGCGAAGACTGCCAGTCGCGCCGTTCGACTTTGATGAAAGAAATTCTACGACGTTGCACTGTGTGGCCCGTACCCCCGTTCGCCATCCCTTTAGCCACCACCACAGCCAGCGAGTGAGCGCCGGCCGGGCCTGAGGGCGAGACCGCTAGCCCGGCAGCCTTCCTCTCTGACAGCTATAGCGTCGCCATGGCCTTAGGTGCCCTTTTGCCGGGACAGCATGGCTAGGCGCCGCCGCCGCCCGTTGCCAGAGCCAGCAGCATCACCATCTTCACCACCATTGCCAATGGCTACGTATTCTGTTCGACTCGACTCGACTCTGCTCCCGGCAGCCGTCTTCCGGCGTCTGTGCTCACGTGGCCTACGCATTCACGCTGGCCGCTCCCAGGCCCCATGGCGCTATTGCCGCTCTCCATATGTTGCGAATATTATCCCAACATCGCCTTGTATGCGGTTAATTTACTTTTTCGCTCGCCATACATGTGCCTATGTACACTCGGCCTCGACAGCACAGGACTCGCCCTCGCCCGCCCCCCACGGACTGCCATGCTGCTCAATCCGCCCAGTAGCTGGGCCAACATTGCCCAAGATGGACTGCTTCAGCACATCACCCCAGAATAGCATGTCATCGTATACCCGCACAGACTGGTGGTTGTCCCGCTTTAGCGCATCTACGCCTCGATCTGGGTACCACAATCTGCCAGTGACCGGCGTATTCCCATAGTGAAAGCCGAAAACTTTACAGCTGCTTCCAAATCAATCTGGACCGTCTTCGTCGGCTTCTTGCCACGGCTGTGCAAACCTGCTGGCCCCTTGGACAAATGTGGGGTCCTGCATGCTGCTACAGACCTCTCTCTCTCAACGCCTTCTACCCTGCGTCCCATCCAACTCGTATTCTCAGAGGCTCCGCGCCCCACTTGCTGGTGACCCCATCTTGAAACAGGCGGCCACTGCTCTACCGGCAAGTACGAGTATCAAATATCATGGATCCAGGCGGCATGTACCAAGATTGCACGCTAGTAATGGTGCAGTCAGCGCGTGACAGACATGCTATGCAGCAGTGACTGCAGCTACCTTTGTCGTGCGTCTGAGCTAACTCGGCCGTGACATCAGTCATGCTCCATCTGTAAAACTCTCAAAGTCAACTCACCGGCCAACATGTGCCCCCCTGATGCTTTTTCTGGCTACCAAGGATGGTAGAGCATGTATCAAGGTAGCAAGTTGCTGTACAGTGCCTGGTAGTGCTGCATATCACTCCTCACTGTCCTTGATTCCATCTGTCCGGGCAAATAGGGCAGTTAGTCTCGAGGTACGTACTGCAGTCGACTCGTCAGCTCCTTCGTACACATTTCGGATTGCGCCCAACACTTGACTCAGAGTACGCTCCAAGAACCTAATCATGGCAGCACCATCTCAGCTTACGTTCCCCACGGCCACCGCCACACCGTTTATGACGATCGTGGTGTGACGAGGCTCCGGTCTATCTCGTCAGTGCATGTCGGACTTTGAACCCAGCCATGGGCCGGCTGTGAAGCATAGTGGGTTGCTTGACTCAGCACGGCCAAGTGGGCCACAGAAAAGCCAAGAGATTCGTAACGTGTGCCCGCACAGTATAACTGGTTACGCACAAAGACATGATCCCGGGACAAAGAGGAGAATGCAGAACCGGCTTAAGGCCGGCTCTGAACACTACTGCTCGATTGGCTCACAGCATCTCCGGCAAACATCATAGTCATTTCCTCGGAGCCGCTAGCTTGGCTAGCTGGACTGCCAGAGCTGAACGGTTTACAACCCCATCCTGACAAAGCCTACACTGAGGCAGCTTGGAGGGGCATCACGAGACTGCAAGAAACGAGACCGAATACGAAACAGACTCTTTACAGCTCGCTTGAATTGACTCTAGTTCCTACTACTCCCGTCGCCATTTGCCTTGCCAGAGCGTCATCACGTACGAGAGGCGATTGGCTAGCCAGCCCAGAGCTGATACGTCCCTACCATGGATCGCGCGTTCAACGGCGTGAACTGGGGCCCGCAGTCGAAACTCGGACCCGGAGTCCGGCGATCCGCTTACTCTATCTGTTCGCAACTTGCCGCTGATCCAAAGCTTGCACATGCAGTGGGGCAGCCACATCCTTCTCTGACCCATGATGGTGATCAGGGCCCAAACACGTCCATGCCATGTCCGTGCCTTTGTACATGCCTCTACGTCAGCCTCTCGAGCCTTACCATCAGCCTCTCACTCTTGGGTGGCGCAGTATACGAGTCCGACTGTTCAATCCCTGTATCATCAACAATTGTAGTCGTGTAGTTTGAATAGAGTGCGGCAACAATATACTTCATCTCTGCAAAAAAATGGTCAGCATGAGCATTGCTGGCTTTGTGCAGCTCAGTTCCAAGTCTAATGACTTTTTCTTCAAAGAGCATGTGACGCCAGATGATCGGCACTTACGGTATACTGCCAGGTGACTTCCAACGCACATACGGCCACCGCTGTGCATAGTGAGCAGCAAATTCATTACGTCAATCCAATCTGGAACTAACCTTCCAAATGCCCAAAACCACCGGCTCTCCATATCTTTCCGCTTCTCCTCGTCCATCTTATCCAGATCGAGCCACCGGTCTGGCCTCCATTCACTTGCATGTTCATACACATGTTCATTGAGGTGCAGCAAACCAGCGCTTGCACTCACTCTTACCCCACCTGGAATATGGTACGGTGCTTCTTCAGGGCCGAGACGGCAGCCTTGCGACGGTGTAAATCGTGGTTGCGGGCCGGGAATGGCTGAGTGAAGACGCAGGGTTTCCCACACCACTGAATGCAATAAAGGCAGACTATCTACGGCCTTGGGGTCGGGAAGATGAGGCGCAGATGACGGTGTAATGGGCGGAGACAAGCCGAGAAGCTCGTCTCGGAGACTTGCTTGGATTTCCGGCCTCCTCGAGAGCTCATGGACGAGATAGTCCAGCGTGATACCCGAAGTATCAAACCCTGCTGCCAGATGATCCAGCACCTCGCTCGCCATCTCTATTGCTTGCGGCATACCATCTCCGTTCTTTTTTGCTTCCTTGACCATGCTGCTATGAAGCTGCTGATACACTACAGGTCGGTTCTCCACCGCTACATCGCTTGCATTCAATACACGGCTGGCTTCATCGCACATCTTGGCCACCCATGCCTCGATCTTACTGTTTGCTTCATCGACCCATCTTGGCACAAACCGGTAGCCCAACCATTTCTCTGCGAAACTAGTAAACCCAGGATACTCCTGCGGCCAGAAATTGAATGATCGGCGTGAGTAGTACAGGTCCAAGAACCAGAGCAGCTGCTCACGGTTATCGATTAGATTCGACCCTGCCCGAAGACCGAAAATGTAGCACGTCACAATGTCCATGGTCGTTGCGCTCAGTAGTGCGTAGATGTTCAGGACACCCTTTTCCGACTCGGCAAATGTCGACTCAAGACGAGGCAGAAAGCGATTGTAGAGTATGGCGGATGCTTGTAGGCGGAGTGAGTCACTGGCAAGAACATGTGACTTGCTGTAGATGTTGCTCAACATCCGTTTTCTCTGCGAATGCGGCCTATTGCTACCCGTCGAGAACATGTTAGGCGTTCTATCAGAGGTGTCAATACCCGCACGTTCCATGTTCGTCCCCGAAAAGACAAAAGAAAACAAACTGGGCTATTGCTCACCCGCTATAGTTTGAAAAGAAAGCATACCAATTGTACCCGTTCTTTGTATTGATTTTCTCAAACCCGCCGCCGTAGACATCTCGAATGCCGCCCTTGACGCAGTTTACACTGAGCTCATTAGGTCCCAAGCAGACAATCGGGCCGAGGCGTTGATGAGCATCCTTCAGCGTGGCATTCTCAATGTGTCGCCAGCGGACCGAATCAATCCACAGCGAGGTGAAGTGCGCCAGGGGATGTGCAGCTGGAATCTTGCGCAGTGGATTGCGGACATACTGCACGAGCAAGCGGGCGATGAGGAATAGCGGGATCAGGATCACCGCCGAAGCAAGTGACGAACCGAACATGTTCTCTACTTTGTCCCACCGCTCTATGAACGAGCCCCGTCTGAGAAAGAAAGTTCAGAATTGAAACAGGAAAAGGAAAACAAAATTCCAGGCCTAGAGAAAGTTGGGTTTATGGTTTGTTTTTGGCACCGTCGAAAGAGAGCGCGAGGTAGAGAGACAGAAAGCGAGCCGATGCAGGAACATGCACACTTGAGCAAGAAAGAGAGAGTGTGTGTGAGGAAGAAGGAAAAAGCAGTTTGGCGCCCACGCGATAGCCTTGCAAACCGATAAGCTCCGTCTTCAACCGTAAAAGATAGTCCAAGCACACGGGCGAAGTTGCCCTTTTTCCGCATCGGTGTCCAATAGTCATCATCGTGCTGATTCATTCTGTCTGCCCCTCCTTCTCCTCCTCTCCTCACCCCTCCCCCTCCTTTGCCCGCCCCGCAAAACAGCAGATAGAAGAAGATAGCGCGACGCTTATCTTATCACACTAGTGCCCAAACCAGATAAAATAACGACGGCCGTGAATCAGGCCGCGAGAAGACGAGGGCAGAATGACGCTAGTCTATATAGGGTTAAGCAGCGTTGTTCAGCCTCATCGCCTCCGCTGACCTACGCCACTGTGCGCACGTGCGCCGTGTATTTTCTTGGCGACGAAGAAGAGAGAGAATGTAACTTTGCCGCTCAACAGTTTCAACGGATACGAGTCTATGTACGTATGGCTATTTTCATGAAACAGGCATGTTTTAGCGGGTGTTCTTTAGTTTGTTAAACCATTGTGGCGAGGTGCCAAGCATCATCGTATGATTCTTCACAACGTCTTAGTGACTAACTAATGCCTACTACACCACTCCTTTTTCTTCTTCTCTCTCTTTCACTGCCTAGTTTTCTGTTGTCTTTGCTGTTGCATTGAAGTCCTTGGCTTCCTTGGCCCTCACGCAATATCGCGTGGTAGACTCTAGTTAGTGTTGGTTCCTAAGCCAAAGCACATGCCTGCCGTACCGTACCGTGATATTTTTTTTCATTGCCTTCTGTGGATATGGTTCGATGGGGCGGAGAGTCCCGTTTCTGCGTCTTGACCGGACGATTCGGCACCCCACCTTGGTTCTTGAGGCTTTGAACAGGTGGGAGGGTGGTGTTCGTGGTGCATGGACAGAGTGAGTATGCGGGTTGACGTGTGGTTTGAAGTTTTTTTTCTTTGTCTTCTATCGTGAGACAAGGTGAGAACCAGGTGTGGATACTTTCTTTGTATGCATGCGTATGTGAGTTAGTAGTGATAGACTAGTTGAGTTGAATTGAATAATTCGTTTGGTACACGACGTATTGCTTGATGTCGGTGTCGGTGTCGTATGATGCTTCTTGTGTAACAATGAGTCATGCAAGGTTCGTACATGAGAAGAGCAGTGCTATGTGGGATCATAGCGGTGAGATGCGAAGCTAGATTGAATGTTTGTCTAAAGGATAGGTGTCCTATGTGTTAAGATGTTCAAGTTTACAACTTCTCTAGAAACAATACATTTGCCCGATGCTTTGCGCAAAGACGGCGTGATTTTTCTAACGGTGTCACTGAGTTTCAAGGGCACCCATAAAGATCAAGGCATCCATCTGCTCTTCTCCTTGTCAAAAATTTGTCCGCTTGTGATCTCATGAACATATGTATCACTACTTTTACGCCTCAGCAAAGAAAATTGGTCACTTCCAGTGGTTATGAGAGGACTGCGCATATAACGTAGCAAGTCCATAGCCTCGAAGGCTGAACTAAGAAAGAATACATTCAATTGATATCAAAAAAAAGAGTTTCATTGTGTTCATGCATTGATATTTAATACTGATGAGCAGAATTTCTATGTTCCTTGATACTCGGCCAAATCGTTCTGTGTGTTGAACACAGAAACCATGTTGCAATCATCAAACCCTTTCTCCTCACTTTACTCTCTGCCCTGATCAAATTGGTTCTGTCACCCCATCCCCTTATGTACTTCACAAATTGATTCCAATATCAATGCTGTGCTTTGATACCTTTTGCATTCCCAGCTTCGTTACTAGACCCAATCTGGTTCCTGCTTGATATGGATATGACGGTACGAAGTTTCCCGCTTGGTCTGCACTGGCTCAAGCTGTACCAAAGACGGCACAATGCCATAGCACATGTCGAAATTCCGTCCGTGTATATCACCCCATCGGGTGAGTCCAGGATTCACGACAAATGCAACAGCACCTCTGCGGATGTCTTCACCGTTACGGTCAGGAATTGGGGTCATACAATCTGCGTTGAATCTTTCTCCAACGTCGGGCCAAGTGACTTGGACGCAGAAACGTTGCGTGGCAATCTTGAGAGCCAATGCGAATGCCTGGTTGACGATGTCTGGTATATGCGAAATGTCGCACGTCGGCGCTACCACTAAAAGGTTCGATATGATAATACTCCAATATGCTCCCGCCTCTTCAGCACCTCCTGCTGTAAGCGGTGACCTTTCTTGGTGTGCTCAGCACTATTTTCATGGCTTTGTCCTGTAACTATTATTCCCTGTCCGATCATTTCGACGAGTCTCTCCACGGTAGTGAATCGCCAAGTCTCCGATCTTGGATTGGGCTTTGGCCAGTCATTGATATGCCCCTTGCCGAAAATAAAAGTCCAGTTTTTGTGGAAGTTAATGAGATCCTGGCAAAATCCGAAAGAGTACCGGAAGGTTGTCTCAATGAGAACTGACCATGTCCACGCCTCCACATAGGCCTTTTTGCCCGCACGAGTGTCCCAATAATGTTTCGATACACCACGAAGGAGCAAAAAGGGCTTAAGAGCATTCAAAACATCAAAATCTAGTGCAGGCTGAGCCGAGCGGCGGAGTGATTTGACTAGAGAGGCCAGGGTGCGGAAATCACGGGAAAATACTTCATCAGGGATGACCTCCGTGTTGGACACCTGAGCAAGCATCTCTTTCTGTAGCACTTGAATCTGATCCCGGAGGCTCCGAGCTTCGTCTTGAGATGATTTCAGATTTTCGAGCGATTCCTGGAGTTCGACGCCTTGACGGTATCTCCATGCCTCCAGCCACTGGCACTGTGAACGAGAGATCATAAGTTCCATTCCGAGGGATTCTGCTTGTGATTCTAGATCTCTCACTTGGATTCGGAGATGTCTGGATGCCCCGACTTCGTGGCTAAAGTTGTTCCATATTGCTTGTGCAGATTCTGTTGTGAGGTTATCGGGCTGCAGGCCTTGGCTGATTGCGAACGGCGCGATTATTTTCAAGACGGCATCTTGATATGCTTTATCGCTGCGGGTCTTCTCCGTATTCAGGTCATAGTATGCTGTGATGAGTTGATCGACGCGTGCTTTCAGAGCCACAATCTCAGTACGCATATTATCATCACCCCGGTTCAACATCTTGTCTTCAGTATGCAAATACTCGTCGCCCTCAACTAACCTTCCATTTTCTCGCTTTCGATTTGAAGAAATGGGATTGTCGTACAGCAGTTGCCTTTCTACATTTAAGCCGCTGTGTTTGGTAGATTGCATAGGACCGGCATCGCTATGCGGGACGGTGAGAAGACTTCCCATACGATTCTGACTGCTGTGATTATCACGAGACTCGGTCGTCGTAACTGAATGCCTTGTTTTTTTCACGGCAGCAGATGGACGCTAAATTGATGGTGAGCTAGTAGCGGGAGGAGTCATAATTGTACTTACAGTCGGCACGAAGTGATCATGTGTTTGGTTTTGGTTCATAATTATGGTTGCTCGTCACGGCAAGCAGCTTCTCTGTCTGAAAGTAACTGGGGAGTCATCTAGTGAGAGAATTTCCCGATAAAATGACTTGTTTGTTGACCTGAGTGTGCGAGCTAGATGCGGGCGCTACGATGCCGTACTCACTCTCACCTTCACCTCGACCGCCCTGTGACTATTAATAATCCGCCTCCACGCCCCACAAACAATCTGCTCTTACAAGTTTCATCAAACCCAAGCACAGATCCAATCAAGTGGCTCCTGGACCTGCAGCGATCACAACCAAAGCTACCGTAACCAAGACAACATGGGGGGCAATCGACTTGTGATTGGACTCGATTATGGCACTACATATACAGGTAAGCCGCTCTGATTCGACTTGCAAGCATTTTGTTTACAATTCTAGGTGTGTCTTTTTGCGAGGTCTCGGATTCTACGCCAGACCAACAGCATATTGAAGTCATACACGACTGGTCTGCATCCCACGGCAAGGTCGGCACGCGAGAGAAAGTACCGAGTGAGATAGCTTATCTGGATGAAGGCTTGCGATGGGGCTGTGATATCCCACCACATGAGAAGCGGCATATGTGGACCAAGCTCGAACTTGACAACCGGAGATGGTGAGGCTGCTAAGATTATTGACGAGATGTTGACTCCGTTCCAGACCCGTAAATCACCTGTGACGATCATCACCGACTTCCTTGCCCAGGTCAAAGACCATTTGATCAAGAACCTAGACGAAAAATACGGCAAAGAGTTGTGGAGAACGCTTCCCATCACCTTGGTGGTGACGGTCCCGGCCGTGTGGTCAGACGTCGCTAAGCATCGGACCATACAAGCTATCATGAAAGCTGGGTTCTGTTTCTTCGAGTTCAAACAGCTAACACGGCCTTTTCTTATTACTGCAGAGCCCGAAGCCGCTGCTCTGTATACGATCAAGTCACTCCGTGGTACAGCACAAGACGCGAAGTTAGTAGTTGGAGGTGGCTTCGTTGTCTGCGACATGGGGGGCGGCACTGTTGATCTGATCGCATATTGTGTTATGAGTGTCGAGCCAACTGTCATTGAAGAAGCTACCGTTGGTAACGGTGCTCAGTGCGGTGGCAGCTTCGTCGACCGTGCATTCTTTCATTGGCTTGAACGCCGTTTGGGCAGTCAAGACTTTATCAAGATTGTTGGATGCCGAAGCGAAGAGACCCCCCGTACTTCGCTCACTAAAAAAGCCGCCCAGCTTCTCAAGACTTTAACATGGAAGCTAAGAGCGGCTTCTCCGGAACGCAGGCAAATTATCTGCGTCTGCCTCAACCATTGAGTGCCATCGAGGACGATGAGAAGAGGGGGATCAGTGATGGAGAGTTGAAGATCACGGCGTAAGTTCCGAAGCTCATGTCTCACAGAGCTCGCTTAACAAAGTTAGGGATGATATGCAGGCGATGCTTGAATCGTGCCTCCGCCAGACATACGAACTAATCCAAGAGCAGATCCAGCGCGCCCGTATGTGCCATTTGGAGATAAAGGTAAGATTCCTATTGTGGCGGCGTTGATGTTTGTGTTCTGCAGTTGAAAGATGATATTATTTTGATTCACTGACTTGTTTAGTATATCTTCGTGGTTGGCGGCTTCTCAGAATCTCCATATATGTTTGCCAAGATTAGAGACTACGTGAGCAAGCTGGAAATACAAACAATTCGGCCACCTAATGCGTTAGTATTCCCGATAAATTGAAGAATCTAATACTGATTTCTGCTGTAGTTGGTCAGCAGTAGTCCGAGGTGCCACAGCTAAAGGCCTTGAAACAGGTAGCAGTACAATCCTGAAACGAAAGAGCCGTCTTCATTACGGTACGCCAGTTTCGCAAATCTTCACACGTCATCATGAAAAACGCGAAATGTACTTTGATGTGTTTGACAGCAGAAAGAGGGCAAATCACCAAATGAAATGGCTGATTCAAAAGGGGGAAGACCTTCCTACCTCGGAGGCAAGGTATGCAACAACGGACATAATGTGTGATTGGTGGGTTGGAGAGCCAAAAACTGTTCAGTGGAAGCTTCTTTCTTGCGATGCAGACATTGCTCCATCGCGATCTGCAGACGATGTGAGCATTCTATCCATTGAACCTGACGTAGCTAACCTCACTATAGTCGATTAACTGTGTAGCGGTGCTTACAATCGACTTCAGCGACCTATCTGAGGGTGACATGGTCCGGCGGATCAGCCCGTCTGGTCGCCATTACTACTCTGTCGATTGCACGGTTCACATTTCTCTGCAGTCCTCTTTGGAATTTTACGTTACAATCAGAGACAGGGAGCTGGGATCTCTGACCGTCAGCTACGATTGAGAGAGAGTGACTTGCTTCCGCCGAGACACGCTTTTTGATTCTCAGTGAAAGAAAAAAAATGATGGTCCGAGGCTGATATCACCCTCGTTTCCCCGCTGTAGGAGAGACAACTGACAAAGGGAGAATTGGCTCTAGAGACGATCAGGGAAAGTCTCAACGAACTTTCGGGAGACCTATGTATTGGACTTGGGCGATAATTAATCCTACTGACCTAGTTGGAGGCAGCCTAAAAATGCATAGTCGGGTTTGGAGATGTTCTTGCTTCTTTTTTTTTCATGCCACTAGGCAGTTACTTATCACTCAGTTTGGATCGAGCCCTTGAATGCCATAATGATACTCTTAATTATCTGTCAACGTTTCGCGTCTGTTATAAGGGCCTCTCACACAATGAACCTGGGAAACTGTTTTTTCTTTGGTTTTCTTACTTGGTTTTCTTTTCTTTTTCAAAAAAGTCGAAGATTAAGTATCCCTGACATAATGCGCAGTGCCTACCCTCAAGCTACATGGTAAAGATAAAAGGAACTGAACGAAGTACTAGTATACTTATTGGGAGCATGCATTGAATCAGGTAAATTGACATGACAGGCTCTCACGTTTGGAGGCACTTCCTCACTGGCGCGTTGATAGCGCAAGTAACAACGACGAAATCAGATCAGAAATGACTTGAGATTTGAACAACAAGGCACATGCCGCTTGTGATTGAGACACGAGCGTGAGTCAAGTAGGTTCTGGAACACAATCAAAAATGATTTCAGATATGCGTTGACAATGAGGTGCGCCCCGATGGAGAATGAATATATCGATGACGTGCGAAATCTAATGTGCGTATGGGCCACGTCCTGGTGCATGTCATGGAGTTTTGGCGTGGATCGAAATTGGAGAGGGACGTAAAGTGATGTTCACGTCACAGGCGCGTCGACGCGATGACATTTCCAGGACTAGCGCGCCGAACGCGTCGGTCCCATTCTCGATACTACCAACACCGGCCCTGTACTCTAATCATACCTTGTATTGTTTACCCGCCCAATGCTGAGTACCAGGACTCAGCAAACCTCATACCACACCGCTCGCCTTCCTCAGACTCGCCAGACGCGTTTTTGTGCGCGTTTACTCTACGCCTGTACGCAGGCTAGACGTACACACCCACGACCGCTATGTACCTCCCACGGAATCTGATAGCACATCTCTATCAGAACCTCGTAAAACGAACACATGCTGCCGCACCGCCAGTCTTGCTCCTGGTTGCTCTCGAGCCAGACGCGCTATGTGCCTGTCGAATCCTCACCGCGCTGTTAAAGCGCGACTACATACCCCACAAAATACAGCCGATAGCCGGCTATGGCGATCTTTCACGAGCGGCGGATGAATTGGTACGGCCAATGCGGACAACCGAAGGCGGGAGCGGGGGAGTCGTCGTATGTTTGGGTGTGGGAGGCATGGTAGACATGGAAGAGATGCTAGGCCTAGACGTAGACGAGAATGGAGAAGGTGGGACTGGCGATGTCGAAGTCTGGCTTTTGGACGCTAGACGACCGTGGAACCTGACCAATGTTTTTGCCGCCCCCGTTAGCCAGGACCCTGCTACCGGAGAATTGGTACGAAGACAGGCTGGCGTAGACAAGGGCAAGATCCTACAGTCCTATCAGTCGTCAAGAGGTGGAATCATAGTCTTTGACGATGGCGATATCGAGGAAGAAATGCAAGCAGAGCGGGAAGCATATGTGGGACTCGAGGAAATGCCGGAGGTGGGGGAGGAAGACGACCTTAGCGATTCAGATCCAGAAGAGGAAGAACCGCCATCAGGACAAGCGCCAAAAAAGAGGAAGTCGTGGGGCGAAGGGGACGATTCCGAAGACGAAATGACAGATGATGAGCGGCCAGCGCAAAGACGGAGGAGTAACTCGGTGCGTTTGACATCCACACGTAGTGGAGCATGTACTAACAACTTTTAGGGCGGCTCAATACCATCCTCACCCGAACCACGGCGCCGAGGTCTCCTGGTAGCAAATCAATTAAGCGGATCTTCCGACTTCTCACGTTCAGACTCCCGCAGTCGCTCTGTATCCCCATCGGTAGCGGCTCCAAAAGAACAGTCCGTCAAAAGTCTACGAAGGCAGCTCATCAAGAAGCGGGACAAGTATGCACATATCCTTGACAAATACTACGAGCATGGCACATCCTACTCGGATCCCGTCTCCTCCTTGGTATACAACCTGGCCTCTGAGCTCGGTCGGGAAGACAACGATCTGTTATGGAACGCCATTGTCGGTGTCAGCAGTCTGGAGCTGTATGGGCGGACAGGAAGTGGCGTTGGACTGAATCCGCTTTCAGGTCAAGGTGGCTCAGCAGGCTGGAATGGCAATCGAGGAGAGAACATACGCTCCGTGCTGCGAGACGAAGTACGGCGGTTAAATCCCGTCACAGATGCGACAAGCGTCTCCCGTGATGCAACAATGGGTGAGGTGTGGGGTGTCATTCCGACAAGTGCTCGCTCAGCGACAGACAAGGCTATCCGCCTCTCACCAGAACCTCGCTTTCTTCTACTCCGGCATTGGTCTCTATATGAGAGCATGTTGCATTCTCCTTATCTATCTGCTAAACTACACATCTGGAGCGATGCGGGGCAAAAGCGACTTGCCAAACTCCTCGCCAAGATGGGTGTCTCCCTCACTGAATGCAAACAAAGATATACACACATGGACATGGAGCTGAAACGCGGTTTACGGGAACGACTTCTTAAATTCGCCCCACAATACGGTCTGGACGGCTTGGTTCCCCCGAAATCAAGTACAGGCGATCCAAAAGACGGCTGGGGGTTCGTCCGCTGCTGGGGCTGGAAAGCCTGTCTCTCAGCCATTGACGCGGGCGTTGTGTTAGGCGCCATCCTAGAAGTTGGCGACGTAAAGAATCTGAACCAATCCGCCCTGGACAGTTCAAACTTTGTAGGGACAAACGACCGCACTGAAATGCAGACAGCGACCCAGGAACAGCAAGACCTCGCCCAAGAACACATCACCAGTCGCTTCTGGACAGCCTACGACGCATTAGGCAACATTGACCTACTCGTCGAGCACATTAGCACAGCACAGCACCTTCACCGCGCCATTCTCCGCACAGGCACCGCGCTGATAGAAAAACGCCAAATCCGACATCTCCGTGCCTTCCGCATGGCGGTGGTAAAAGAAGGCCCAGACGTCCAACTATTCACGCACCCCGGCGCCCTTACCAAACTCGCGCTCTGGATCGCCGAAGCCATTGTCGAACTCAACGGCACAAAAGGCAAATCCAAAGGCAGCGAACTCGTCATGGCTGGCCTCGACGACTCACGCGGTCTGTACGTCGTTGTCGGCCTAGGCGGCGGTGGCGGTGCCACCGAATCCGCCAAATCGCGCCTCCAAAAACGCGAAGCCCGCCTCGCAGCCAAGCAAGCCAAGCAAGCCGCCAAAGAAGAAGAGCGAGCCCGCCGCCGTGAAGCCCGCCGAGCACGCAATCTCGCCGCAGGCCTCGAAGAAGACGAAGTCCCCGACGACGACGAAGATTCCGACGACACCGAATCAGACGCTTCGGAATCAGACGACTCGGAGTCCGACGAAGACGAAGACGAGCGAAAGCGATCGGGCAAGAATCGCTTTGGCAACGCGTTCCAGGAGGTTGTGCGCGAGACGGGGGCCAGAGTCCGCATGGACAGCTTCGAGGCGTGCGTGATTGAAATCAAGAAGGAGGATCTGAGTGGCTTTTTGGAGAAGCTGAGTCAGAAGGCGGTGGTTGGATAGACATGACTGCTTGTTATCGTCGTCATCGTCAGTGTGTTTGAGGTTGGAAAAACGGTGGGTGAGTAACTTCTTTCTTCTTTCTTTCTTCTTTCTATTTCTAGCAAGTCTTTTTATCACGCAGACTTCCTTTGTTGGCGATGTAGCTGTAGAAACACAGAGAAAAATATGGAACTGGGTTTTACGTTGCTGGGCATAGCGTGTGGGTTGATTGATTCATCGATTGGCTGGGCTGGCTGGATATGGGGGAATGCGGTCGTTAGGGAGAGAGGTTGTGTGTGATGTGTTGATACCCCGTGGGTTTCATTCTCCCTTTCTCACCCCTTCGTCTTCTTGTCCTGCCTGTGATATTTTTTTTAACGGCATAGTTATTTATTGTTTGTTTCTGGATGCGACAAGCGAATGATCTAAAGAAAGATTTATATTCTCATATCCTCATTTTCCTTTGTTTGTGTAAAGCATAGCATAGCCATAGTATAGCAAGAGGGGCACTTTTTGAAATAAAAACTTAACACGAAATTTCAGTCCAGTCCATGGCAATTCAAATTTATTACTAACCGAAAAGCAGCAATAAGGAAAGTGGTATCTCAGTATGAATGCGCAACAAACACCCAACCCACCGTCCCTTGCTATTAGTGTCACTAACAATAACCTCTTCCACTTTACTTGGTAAACGACCGTCCCTTTTGTCCGATGGTCAGCGGCTCTTCGTCACTGTCATCGAGATTTCCCTCTCCACTGCTTCGTCGCTTCCTCGTCCTGACGCCATCCGTCAATCTTCTCTTAACTTCATCAATGTTCCCATCAATAGTACTGAATGGCTTGAGTTGGAAGCCGCTTAGATTCAGGCTGCTGTTACTCCTGCTGTGGCTCTTCTTCGGCGTCTGCGGCCTACTAGAGAAGATGTCCTGGTTCGCTAGATCGTGGAACGATTCGTTGCGCGGTATCTCATTCAATGAGCCCGGCGAGGCAGGGTAGTCGTATGTCTCGACATCCTGGCCAGCTTCTATGCGAGCATCCTTGTCGGATTTGATTGACGGCGTGCGAGGGCGCTCGTTCTTGTCTCGGATGAAAGGGTCTTCTAAGATACGCTTCGAGTGGAAGTCCTCGTACATCTCTGGGCCGAGTTCATTGATAAGGTCGTTGACACGTTTAGCAAGGTTCTCACGGCGCTCCTGGAGTTTGACAAGTTCGTTGTTGGAGAAAGGGTTCATCATCTTCCAGAGAGGTCCAAGAGATTTAAGAATGTCCATAGCGACTTCTCCGAAACGGAGAGCACCGTAAGTGACCGTGACATAGACGATGAGTTGTGGAAGAATGAGCCAGCGCTTTGGAATGCCAGGAGGAAGGTATCCGTTGCAGTTGTTGTATGAATACCAGTAGAGCCCGAGACATACATACCACGCGTAAGCTGCTGGTGCAGCGGCCATGGCAACAAGAAGCTTCCACGTAGCCATGACGTCTCTTGCCTGGACTTTGACATTCGAAGCGGCAAGCGCTTCTTTAGCTTTCTTCTTTGAGACAACCTTGGTGACGATGAAGACCAAACTGAAGAGGAGGGTTCCAGGAAGGACGAGCAGACTCAAGAAGATCAGTTTCGAAAGACGATAGATGAAAAGGCCTGCGGCGCTGATAGGATGCATCTTTGCGTACTGCACTTGGTGATCCCGGATACCAAGCGCCTTCAGTTTTGCGTTGTACGTAGTAACCTCTTTTTTAAGCTCTGCAACTCGAGGATCGTCTTTGTAACGCTCGTACCCCTGGACAAGGCGGCGGTTCAATTCGACGACCCTGGGCAATGGTAGTTTCGTACCCTTAGAGTTGTAAAGACGACGAACAGCCTGAATGACCTGCCAGCAAGAGTTAGCAAAACAACAGATCAGTCTGCGATCAAGCCACATACCATGAGTGTATCGTAGTCGGGCGTTGTGACGGTAACACCAATAAGACCTTGTCGAATTGTCTCGAGCATTTCACCGATGGCATCTCGCCTTCCAGGTCCATCAAACTTCTTGGCAAGCTCTGGTGGCACGTGAATTGGTGTACCAAATTCAATGACAGCCCTTGATCGGAACTTGTGGGCGTGGAAGTAATTCATGCCGACCGGAATGATGTTAAGATTGCAGTCTGGTTTTGTGGCAACCGTACCGAGAGCCATAATGGCGACACCAGCTGCAGGCTGTTAGTAAATGTCCAGCATCCGTGTGAGAAGAGGTCTAACCTTTGAGAGGCAAAAGGTCGGTACGGTCATGACTACCGCCCTCGGGAAAGATGCCGATGCTCCCACCATGATGCAGAACTGCATGCACAGCGTCATAAACCTCGGTTTGATCGAGCTTGGGCGCAACCTGAAAAGACGTTCCTTCATAGCCATCGGCAATACCTTTCTTTGCATCGGCTCCGTCGATAAACGTGCCATCTTTGGTCATATCGTTGCGTCCAGTCAATTGCTGCATTGCGATGCCTCCCTTGAAGGGACGCTTAAGCCGGATTTCTTCTGGGCCCTTGATTTCAAGAATCTCTGCGGTTGCTGCCTTGTTGTCTACTTTTGGAAGTACGATGGAGCCACCGACCTGGAACAACGGGTCTTCAAAGTTTGTGTCTACACCTCGAACGAGAGTGGGGTCGTTGATGGGATCTGGAAGATAAATCTTGCCCTTTGCTGGCTTGGTCATGTCCATGGCTCTTCCCACAGGTACAACACCCGTTAAGCCAGCCATGGCGCCGATGAACTTGCGTTTCATAGATTTTTCAGCGATCAGGAACTGGATGCGGCGGTCCGACTCTTTTTTCACAACTCGCATCAACATGAGGGGATCGACGAACTACCCGGCTGTCAGTTTCCGCTACGCATAAACACCATCAGAATGGCGTACCTGGTTAGCATGCGGGGCGCACACGAAGATGATGGGGCCCTCTTTTGGCACTTTCCAGCTACTCCTAGGGTGCACTTCTCGGAAAAAGAGCTCGACCAAAATGGAAAAGGTCCACAAAAAGGCATCGTAGAGATATTTGTTCATGACAGCGAGCTTCTTGCCCCTGGCGTCTCTCTTTTCGGTCGCCATGGCGGCTATCTAGGCGACCGTTTTGCTACCAACAAACAAGAGAGCAACAGTGTGCACCGTCGCGAGAGGGAGACGGGTGTAGCCTTGTATGGCTGCTGGTCCGTAGTAATGCGAGGACTCGAGGGTGAGCGCAATAGCGATGGAGGGGGTGACGACGGCTGGCAATCGGTAGCGCGCTTAGCACAGCACAGGATCGCTGGCAATGCAGTATGCTGGCAGCTAGGAACTTTGCATGGGTTAGCATGGAGTTGTGAATTTTGGCGTGGTGTTGCGCGCACTTTTACCTTCTAGCAGTTTCTCTGTGTAGCTGTTGTCGCGTGCGAGAGAACATCAGGCCACAGTGGAGTTTCGACCGTCGACGGATGCTGAGATAGCCGAGTGCCGAGCAACGAGAGTATCTGTGAAGCGGGGAGCGAGACAGCTGCTCAACAGTCGCCTATCTGGGACGCTATTCTCGTTGTTGAGCCCGGATATGTGGAGGGATTGCAGATGTGCCGGGGTAGCGGGACAGCCTGTTATGTCATTGCAGCTTTGCAGTGGCGGCCGGCCCTTCTTCGTGGTGGGGCAGCCACAGCCTAGACTTGGGCAACGCTTGCAACATCAACGACAGAGCATGTTAGTTGGGGGAGAAAACATAAATCAAGGGCAAGCAAATCAACAAGGGTTGGTATTGAAAGGGTTCGAATTCTACAAGTAGACCACAGTATGTGATAGTCTGCGGTGTAAAAAGAGTATGTACACAATATTGAATAAGATAAACTTAGAAAAAAAAACAGCCACTGCATGTACGTGCGCTTATACAAGAGCGAATACGGCGGCAGCCACCAACATGACTAAGACGGAGCTGCTAGCGGCTTGAGCCGAAGCAGCACCAGTGAACTCGGGCGGCGCCGGGTTAGACGTGTTGCTGTTCACGGGCGGCGACACTACGCTGGGCATCGTCGAGTTTAGAGGGACGGATGGTGCCGTCGGTTGGTATGGAACCGTCCTCGTAATCGTGACGCTAGGAGTGCAGCTCGATGTGGAAGATGGGGCTGCAACAGTGACGGTCACGGTTACGTTAGGAGTACACGAAAAGCCTGAAGAGGGCTTGATCCCACTGGACTGAGGACTGGACTTGTCGGAGGGAGCAGGAGTCGAGGTGGATATCGCAGAGCTTGTGGTGTTGACCGCCGCAGGTGCGTCCTGGGCCGGAACCGGGACCGGGACCGGGGCTGCGGCACCGTTGGGCTTCTTAGACTGCACTGCTTCTGGTACCTGTCCGGATGGTGCCTCGCTAGATGGGATCTTGCTTGGCGAGGGGGTCGGCGTTGGCTCTGGGATGGGCTTTGGGGTGGGTTTTAGGGTGGACTGCAGGGTTGGCTGTGAAGTGGGTGTTGGGCTAGACTCTGAAGCAGAGCTCGTCGAGGGGTTGGAAGGCTTGGATCCGCTGTTTTTCGCGGGAAGCATGTTCTTCTTGATCTGCAGAAGCGCCTGGGTGACCTCCAATGCGGATAGCTGCTGACCAACGCCAGAGGTACCATCCCAGCCTCCAGTGTACCACTTGCTACCACAAGTCTTTCCGTCGGTGCCACCAGAGCAAGACTTTGCAGCACCAACTGCAGAGGCTGTGAGGTATTTTACAATCGTATCCTTGGTGAAAGGAGCCAGCATCGCAGTCTTGGCCATGAAGCGGGCCAGGTATGCTTTGAAAGACTGCTGGTCCAGGTTGCAATGCCTTCCAGACTCGCCCGTCTCACATGCCCATTCGTACATGATGTCAGTGGCATTCTCATAAGGGCCGAAGAACAGAGATCCGGCATGGTCAAGGAATCCAGTTATGCGATCCTTCCAAAGCTTGTCGCCCTTGGTGAAGTCATACAAGTAGGCGGATCCGTGAAGAAACATGGCGTTGTTGTAGGTCCACTGGGTCTGGTCGGCCACTTTGGCGCAGTTGGTCTTGTCGTCGGTCCCATCAAATACCTCGAATTTGTCGCTGATGAGTCCAACCTTCTTTGTCCAGTCGTAGAGCTTGACAGACCAATCGGCATACTTTTGTTCACCCGTGTAGCGGGCGAGGCGCGCACCCAGTCCAAAGGCGCAGCCATTCGAGATGGAGTTCTTGTAATTGTATCCATACGAGTTTTCGGGGTAGATCTGCCACTTCAAGCCTCCATCACAGCTAGTTTCGTCCCAGCGCCCAACAATGCTGTCGAATGAGCTCGTGGCGACCTTGAGATAGTCTGCGGGCGCCTGTGCAGGGTCTGGAAACTGGTATTCGAGTGCACTCATGGCGGCAAGCGCCCAAAAGCATTCATCGTCGCTGCCCTAGAGTTTACAGTCAGCCTCTATCGTTCAGGTGGCCTTGAGGGTTCCCGCACCGTCTGGCTCCGACGATAGTCCAAGATAAAGTCGTTGTTGGGTCCGTAATTGGCTGTCAGCGCCTGCTGGAGCGCCTTGACGTGCGAGTCGTCGCCGCTAATCTGGCTGTATTCGATCATACCACCCCATGCAGCGCCACCTTCCCACCAGTAATGAGGTTGCGGCCAGATGCCGACGTCTTCCTTGGAGAGGCCTGTAGCATTGCCGGTATAGAGCGACATCAAGCTGTACGCATACTGTCGGGTGACGGCAAGGATAGATGCTGGTCAAGTTAGCTTACAAATTGTGAACGGACCATGTCAAATGGGTTAGTTATTCACCTTCATCGTTGGGGTCAAAGTCAATAGCGCTCGCGGTCCTTGCCGCAAAAGCAGTTAGGAGCACAGCTCCGGCGGTTGAGAAGTACTTCATGCTTGCTCAGAAACGAATGTAAAGAGGTTGGAAGAAGAGAAGCAAGAAAAGAAGAAAGCGAAACAGAAAAGAATGACTGTATGCTGCGCAGGCAGAACAAGTGAATGTAGAGTGCAGTGCGGCATGGTGAAGGGGCTCCACGTTATTTACAGAAGCGGCCTGACTCGCGTGGTGCAATGCTGGGGAAGGAGCGCGCGGGTGCAGGCGGCAGGGGCGTGCTAGCGGGCGTTTCGAAACTCAGGCACAGAAGACACGGCAGCCAATCACTTGGCGGCGACCGTGTTTCATAGCTGGGGCCTGTTTGCTTTGGCGGCCACTCATCTTGACAGCGCCTTTGTCCTTCATTGTTTGACCCAGTCGATCGTTCTGTGCGCCCACGGCACTCGTGGCGGCTGTTGTAGTCGCCGCATGGCTGCTAGCCTCCGATTCGGCGCCTGTCATTGCAACATACTGTATATGTATGTATGTATGTACATCCAGAAGCCACGACAATGGTCTTCTTGTTCCAGACATGTGCATGAGCCAAGCATGTGGCGGAGCTGCCATGGCGCCGTGGCTTGGAAATCAATCACAAGCAATCAGCAGCCAACGAAATTGAACCAAGGAACTCTCCAAATTGCTGGTCGGGGATCCCATTATCAGACAAACACTTGGGCAACGCCCCCTAATTTTGCCTCGGCCCATCCAACGTGTCTAATCCAATGTCTAGCCAGTACGCCTGTCGCAATATGAATACCTTGCGCAAATGCAAACAACGCTGTTAGCCGCACACCTCTCAGTTCACACCTGCTAATCTCTTTTCCTTCTTTTCTTTCTCCCCCTGTTCGATTGCTGCCCTCTCCTCCTTTGTCATGTTGTACGCTCCTGTAACCTGGTTGTATGGGTTGTCCGGATGCTTTTTGAACTCTTTTACGATTAGCTCGATTTTCTGCTGTCGTCGTAAACTCGTATCGTCCTTCATCTTCTTAAGTTGTTCCTCCTCGAATTTCGCATATGCAGCCGCGTATCGCCTCTCGGGATGTCGATCTACTTTTTCTTTGGCATTGCTTGTGATATCTAGAGCATCGAGCGCATTATCGATACCGCTAGCGTTGAGGGTGGATGGCTTTCCGTCGAGAGAACCAAGGGCTGCGTCGATGCCGCGAGTCTTCTTCTCTGCTTTTGGCGCTTTTCCTTTGGGCTTCGATGGCATTGATGCTTCTTCTTCACGGAGCAACGCCTCTTTCTCGGCCTTCTTACGTGCTGCCTCTGCGGCCTTCTCCGCTGCGGCATCGCTATCACATGTTAGTTCCGTAGTCTATCCTAAGACGAAGCATCGCTTACGCCTTCGCTGTCGATTTGGCGCCCTTCTTCCATTCTTCCGCCTCCTCCCTCTCTGCCTGCTGGGCTTTTGCTGCTTGTTTTGATGCGGCAGCCTCTGCTTTACGGGCCTGCCCTTGTGCCTTCTTAGAGTTCTCGCCGGCGCCGGCGCCGCCCTTCTTTGCCATTCCGATGTACTGTAAATAAGTTTTTTTTCTAGATAAAATACGAGGTGGTTGCTTAGGTTGGGACGAAGGAGTTCGAGATGTGGCGTGTAATCATAAGTATAAAGTGAGTCAAAATTTAGTGAGCAACTGCCTGGAAGCAGCTCTGCGGGGTAGTGGCGTCACACAACATCCACGCGCGTGCATGACTAAGTACTCCATCAAGTTCTTCCCGTTCCAGCACAGCTTCCTTCCCTACACACCAATCATTCCAAGTGTAAATACTTGACAAACAAGAGCTGCTCTGAATTACTGGACCATATACCTCATACAATCCCTTCCCGCTTTTCGCTCCTCAAATGCTCTCTTCTTGCGCGCATCGCACTTCCTGGCGTAAGCAGTTTCAAACCTAGCCATGGTGAATTTACAGGACTGGGTCCTGTATAGATGAAAACATCATACAAGAATCCCCCAAATGCACAGCCGAGAAAGGGTGCTACCATTGGAATCTGGTCGACGATTAGCAAATTTGCTGCAATGGTCCTGCAAAAGGAGGTCTCACCCAGAAGTAGTATCCGCCTGCTGACCATACCTCGTGGCCATATCCGAGAGCATAAGACATCAGCCTTGGGCTAAAGTCACGAGCGATGTTGATTGCATAGCCCGTTTCCCAACCAAAGCAAGAGCCAAGGCCGAAGATGAGGAAAAATAAACATAGCGGAAACCACTTATCGCTCTGCGGACCTTGTCAGCAGCTTTCGCCATCATGTATCCATGCACCTACCTTGGGAACGCCGTTGTTACTCGGATCCTTTATTGCAAATATTACAAACATAAGCAATGTGCTTGCAATGAATTCGGAGAAGAACTGGCTCGTCTTGGTCAAGAATGGCTGTGGGTACGTGCAGAAAATAGCTGCAGTGGCCTTTTTGGCAGGAGGCACCGTTCGCATCTTTCCGCCTTCGAACCAGTCAATGGCAGTGACATAGTTTGCATACACAATACC
Organism: Curvularia eragrostidis; assembly: GCA_020744315.1. Taxonomy (NCBI): domain Eukaryota; kingdom Fungi; phylum Ascomycota; class Dothideomycetes; order Pleosporales; family Pleosporaceae; genus Curvularia; species Curvularia eragrostidis. The sequence goes on along the minus strand of JAIRCK010000015.1, from coordinate 192,949 downwards.
GGAGCCGATGAAGCCACCCAACATCTGCGCCACAAAGTAGACCGGAAACCGCCGCCATGGTAGCTGGCGGTAGATGCAATTACTCAAGGTAATCGCAGGGTTGAGATAAGCGCCAGAGTCACCAGCCACATACACTCCAAGCATCACACCCAGACCCCAACTGTTACCCGTCAGAAATCTTCGCTTTGACTCAGTAGATTCGTTCAGCTTACCCCCAATTTATTGACTGATACGCCCCGAAACCATTGCCTCCTGGAGCAGTGGATTGCCCTGCTGAGAGCAGGACTTGGGCAACTGAGCCATCGCCAAACATCACCATTACAGCAGTACCCCAAAACTCCGCAAATGGCTCTCTCATCACGGTCCTTATCCGTGACCATAGCAGGTCCGATTGCTGTGCTTCAACATGCTCTTCATCAATAGGCGCTTCTGGATGTAAGCCAAGTACCGATCGCTTTCGCTGGGCGCTCGATGACGTTCGGCGAGGCGACAGTTCTGAGTCTGCAGAACCCGTAGAGTTCTGAGTATGTGCTTGAGTTAAAGGTGTGGCACCTGATGGAAAGTTTGTATTCGTCTCATGCATCTCTAACCAGGAGTACTCACTATTTCCGGAGACGACGCTGTTCAGACGGTTGCCTGAATGGTCGTCTGCCCAATCGTGGGTAATTGACAGTCCAGGAGCGATAGGTTCCTGGGCGGCCATCCTGCATAAGCGTAAAGAACAAGGTGGGATGCAAAGACTGGATATTCTCCAACCCTATGTTTGTGGTGGAGGACCAGAACATGCAGTGAAACACTGAATATGTGAGTGGTACGTGAACATGTGGATTGATTGCATTTGCAATCATCTCTGCTAATGTTCATGTATTGCTAACCCTATTCCCTCGGGTCGTCAGCCTACAGACGTCATAGCCTGAACCCATCCTCGAAGACGAAGCGATTGGATGAATCCTCTTACATTTCCTCATTGAACCAGTGAGATTTGCTAAGGCGGGAGAGAATGCCGCACACGCCATCAGCCTGGAGTGTGACGGTTGTGGGCTAGAAATGACGTCTGTCAAATCCCGTAGATGATATTTTCCCCGCATCTTGAGGCTCTACATTTCCGTTCGGCTTCGTAAAGCGAACAGTTTACAACTGATTTACAGTAGTTTGTATACGCTTATACGTGCTCTGAATAAACAGCTTCATTTTTAGTACTTCATTACACCCTTGAAGTGTGTGGAGTGCTTTTATGGGGTTTCTGGGGTACGTCGTCAAGCGCGATCGCCCTGTCCAAAAAAATAAACGGAGACGATTGCTAAGAGTGGCCAGCCATAACCATGCAAGCGGGGAAGATACCAGGATTCGAGATTGTTACCTTTGCTTTTGCCCGACACTATCAGCAACTGTCTCGGTTTTCTTGTAGTGGTAGTGCGATGGCCCATCCAGGACTGATTTGGCTGCCACGGACCGGACATGTCAGGGATGTGCCTGCTTTCATCTTTGGCACCACATCCCCTAATTCTGTCTTCGATCATATTTAATCAACGCATCTTCAGCCTCAACAACTTCACAACTAAATCTTCACGACAATGATATCAATGACTCAAGGCTACCGGAGCTTTGGGAAATGTTCATGTCACATATCGTCTTCTAATATAATGTACGGTCCGTCCCATCGCCTTGGCTAGCATTCCTTCCACCTGCGACTACCAAAATCATCAATTTATTTTGACAGCTTCTCGTCAATACAACCCCACTTAGATGCCGTGCCAAGCTATGTTGGCTTTGCGCGGAGCAGCAAATCAGACACAGAATTCTACAGCTTGTGAGGCACATAAGTGTGAACAAACTGGAAGTAACCGCGATGTGGTATTCAAAGAAGGTAGATAAACATGAGCCCCATACCCAGAGCCTTGTCATCAGGCGCCGTGTTAATCCTCATTCCAATTGCGAGAGACAAGGCCCAAAACCCTGCTGCCCCTCCTCGCTTCCTGTCGCTTATTTGATAGCTGTCGATCCACAAATGTCTGCGTTGGTCCTCGTACGACTCCGCGTATTATGTCATATGGCTGCATGACTGCGGCACAGTCTGTACAGACCTTAGCTAAAGCTGCGCTTCAGCCTAATTCTTATCATGTCTTTGGATTGGACTTCTTGTATTCAACGAGTGGATAATACTAGGACATAAGTCTCGAGCGAACCAACAAGGTATTTACCTCAGTGTGGAGCAAACATCGTTGCGAACTCATACAAACTAGACACACTCAGAAATTCCTCCAGCGTTCGATATAAACACTGCCCCACATCATAATCCGGTCTCCAATGCCATTGGACAATGGTGCAGTGTGGGTTTTGTGATGCAGTTGCAATTGCAATCAAAAGAGCCGTGGACGGTCATGAGGAGTTCGTGTGGGAGTATAACAAAGTTAAACAAAACTACGGGTGTGCTACATGTCAGAAGGTCGTGCAAGTTCTCCGTCGAGAGAGCCGATTTTCTTTAAACGACAAGCTTGGCTATGTGACCGTTGGCTACAATGATAAGTGGAGGCTGCTCCTTCGAGATCGGGATGAAAATCCTGCCTGGACAAAATTCGATATTTGCCTCCAGATGTTAGCCAATTCTGGTACTCCAAATGAATTTGGGTTTTCCCTTCTTAGACATAGGATTAACATCACGGGTATCAAGAGATGGATAAGCCAATGTGACGAAGATCATACTGGAACATGCCACACTATTACGGACCCCGTTTGCAAATTACCGGAAGCTACTGGATTACTTTTTATCGATGTCGAGAAGCTTTGTTTGACGGAACAACCGAAGGATGGGCGCAAATATCAATATGCAGCCTTAAGTTATGTATGGGGCGCAACTATCGATCCTTTCCAGACAACAATGGCGAATTTCGATTCATTAACCAAACCAAATGCGTTCAAGCTCCCTGAGAACATTTGGCGGCTTCCCAATACGATCAAGGATAGTATTCTTCTTACCCGTAATCTTGGTATACAGTACTTATGGGTCGACCGATTCTGTATCATACAGGATGACGAGATTGCAAAGCCTCATCAATTGGCCTCTATGGCTTATATATACTCCAATTCATACGTCACTATTGCAGCGACCGAAGGGGCAGATAGTAACCACGGAATTTGCGGAATCGGAAGGAGGCGTCCAAGGACACCGCCGTTTGAATACTTTGATTTCACTCCTAGTTGTCGCATGTTCACATCCTTACCAGCAAGAACAAAAGCCCGCCAAGTCTATCATACTCGAGGCTGGACTTTCCAAGAATGGACTTTTTCGCGCCGCATGTTAGTTTTCCATGACCAGACAGTCACCTGGGCTTGTCAGCGTGGTCCAAGGCAAGAAAACGGCCAATTCTCATCGCGAATCCCCTCAAGGCCACTCGTAAGCTGGTGGATGAAATGGGCCGACCCCAAGGGTTATTGTGATATCGTAGATCAGTATAGCAGGAGACACCTTTCTAACCCATGTGATATTCTAACGGCTTTTGATGCATTCATTACAATGCAAGGCCGTTCCATGAAGGGAATGTTCTACGGCCTACCAGAGCTTTTCTTTAACAATATGCTAGGCTGGCACCACGACATAGACACCGTGCAAAAAAGGCGAGTTAATTCTGAGGGTAACATAGATAAACAGTTTCCCTCCTGGTCATGGGTTGGCTGGATCGGACCAGCTGATATGCTTCTAGCTCATGCAGCAAGTGGTATCCGAATGAAAGCTTCCCCTGGTCGTCTCATGTATCCTTGCATCGTCGACTTCTACAAGCTTCCAGTCGACTTAAGATCTGAACAACGAACGATTATCAGGGATTTGCATTACTACGAGGCTCGCGGAGTGACACCATTGGTTCATGACGAGACTTTATCACCAGAGGACGAGGACAGTCGACGCAAGTATGTTGTGACAGGAGACGAAGCCATTCCACCTCCGGACTCCAGTTCGCTGTTTTCCACAGTGATCGAATTTCGTACTCGCCGCCTGGTCACAGATCTAGCTGAGTATGACTGCGATGGTTCAAGCAGCGCCTTGCCTCTTATACTGGGTTCCAAAGGGCAAGTGATTGGTATCTTAGACCTCCGCTTGTCTATCCATTCGCTTGACTTGCCCAAACACAACGTCGAACTCATTTGTATCAGTATCAACGAGCCAGTATGCGCGAAGCATGCCCACACTCGACGTCTTGGCGGGCAATACCTGGGAGGCCAAGGTTGCCATGATGATTGCTTCGCGGATGAAGATCAATACTTGAATGGAATATTTGAACCGGCGTCGAATTGGCAGTTTAGGTGTTACGACGTGCTTTGGATCGAGTGGGAAGGCGGGATTGCGTATCGAAAAGCCATAGGACAAGTTTGGAAAGAAGATTGGGAGGCTGAAGACACGGAGGAAGTAGACATACGACTTGGGTAGAGCAGCAAATGCTCGATATGTGCACATTGGAATGGACTGCAAACAAGAGCTGCCTCGATTATTCATTAGGTACCCTACAGATGCGGCACCTTCAAACTGGCCAACAAGAGGTTCATAATACTGAACAGCCCCTCACCCAGGATTAGCCCACTGGCAAGCACGACAATCGGAGTCTCGCTTCTGCCCTTCCAGCGTCGCCACCATAGGCTAATAAGCCCCCCGACTGTGCGTGCTAGCGTGAAAGAAGGCGTGTTGTACATTCCTGTACCAAGTGTTAGTAAACTGGATATGCTCGGAAAGGAGAGCGAAAAAAAGACCTACCAACAGCAACAGCAATTCCACCAGGTACAAAGTCAATCCACCATCCACTTAAGCCTCTCTGCTTTCGATTAGTGCCCCAGACTCTGACTATCGTGCTGGCAGCGAAGATAACGGCGGCTCCGCTTGCCCATTCTTTCACCATAGGTGGCAGACCCTTGCCCGTCACCAGTCGCGCAGTAAAAACCCACACATAGCCTGTCGGTACTTCGAACAGCCCGCCTGGAATCGTGTACACATTCGTGTACAATTTGTATACAACCGCCGAAACCACTGCACCAACCGCCGAGCCAATCATTTGACCCCAGAACTGTGCATTCGGCGCCGCACCCAGAATGTGCCCGCACTTGAGATCCTGCAGTAGATCCCCTGCTTGCAGTGCCGCGGACTCGGAGACTGCGCCTGCTACGAGGTTGATAATGACGGCGTTTTTGGCTCCTGGACCAGTCGTAGGCGTGACGAGAGCGAAGACGAGCTGAGTGAGCTTGGAAATTCCAGAGACTGGGTTCAGGTCTGTTTCGCCCAATGCACGAACACCCATGATTGAAAGGAAGAGCGCGAGCACCAATGATAGCAGCGTAAGGCGGAAGGGGATGAGGCCGGGAAACGTTACATGAACGGCGACAACGCAGAGGACTAGGGATGCGACAAGCCCGACGATGGTGGTGCGGTTGGAAACAAGATGCTCAGGCGGGGCGTCTGGATCGGCATCTGCAGCGAGGTGCTTTTTGATAGATATCAACGGAGTTTCTGACGTGCCATCAGCTAGCTGAGTGTATCTTTGCCTAGGAGTGAGTTTAAGTGTGAAGATTTCTTTCCAGGTATGCGACTGGAAACTTTCTTTGGCAGCTGGATAGTATGCTCTTGCAATAGCGATAAGTGGTCGTAAAATCAGCCATCCTAGACTGATGAGAGAGTCTGCCAGCATGATGGCAAGCGATATCCACACAATCCATCCTTTCGAACCATCTGCCCAGTCAGAGACAGGTCCTGGAGCCCATCCCTTGTGCTTTGCAAGCGGTGAAAGGACTCCCCAGCCGATGATGGCACCTATAAGCATATGAAGCGTTGTAGCAGGACCCATGATAATGCCTTGACCGACATACGCTGGCGAGGGATTCAATGTCCAAAGCCACTTCTGCGCCAGTGTCAGACCAAAAACTGGAATGTCGTGTAATTGCGGGATAAAATAGGATACGACGGTAAAAAGTGCGGATCCAACGAAAGAAATCAGCAGGAGCCTGATCTTGGATTTCCAATCGCCATCCTCTTCAGGCTCTTGCCCCGCACCTTCCAGGTCGTTGTCTAAAGACGGCCTCAAATCATGCTCTTCCCTTTGTGCGCTCGACTCCTGCAACAGTCCCTGAGACGCTTCGTCATCGCCGGAAGGCTCTTGTTCGTGAGCTACCATGACCTTTGACTTTTCGTCTCCGTGAAGCACTCTGATAAGCAGCGCAGTAGCTGTCCCACTCGGGAACTTGAGCTTTTCCCTGATAATCACCTCTTTCCGGAGCGGAACTGCAAATACCACACCGAAGAAGCAGATTCCCACGGCCCAGACAATCAGCTTCCAGAGACTAATGTCTAATGGTCCATTCTCTTCCGGCTTCAGCAGGTAGTTCAATGCTGGAACGACACCCACAAATCCACATCCAAGAGGCATAGTGCCGACCGACCCTGCGACTGATTGAATCAAGACGTTCTCCACTGGCGTGAAGGGCAGCTTAAGGGTCTTCGCGACCACTTTAAAGTACGCAAACCCGATAAGTGCTGAAGGCATAGCCATGCTGCTGACCCAACCCGTCTGCAATCCGAAATACATGTTGGAGAAGCAGATGACAACTCCGATCACCAAGCCCACCAAAACACCACGGAGCGTAAAGTTCTGCGGCTGCGACGCCCGCTCAGCCAAATAACTGCGCGTACCCGTTCTGCTACGGCTCAGTCCCTCACGTCCCGTCTCTTCGCCCTGTCCAGCTCTTTCATTTTGCAGCGATGAGTAACCTCGGTCTGGCGCCATGTCTGAAATATCCTGCAGCTGGATTGACTCGGCCAGCGCGTCGTCAAAGGAAGTATGAAGTCAAAAAGCAAAAAGTGGATCGGAGGAAGGCGATCCACCTGATAAGAAGAAGATTACGGGATCATCTTGTCATACTAGTATGGCGTGCTCAGGGCATGTGCACGCGATGATGCATAGCCCGGTCTGATTAGCCTAGATGATCATCCACGTGACATGTGGCGGATCTTAGACACGCGTTATCTCCGATTTGTCAGATGTTAGACGTCGCCAATCAAACACCAGGCTGTGTATCGTGAACCCCCCTCAGTCTGGAGCGCGTCGCGGCCCACATATCTACCCCAGTCCGACTTGCTCACGTTCTCGATTCTCTTTCTGGCTGCAGCAATCATACACATTAGGCGATGAAGTTCTCCACGATACTCCTGCCGCTGCTGGCAGCACCCTTTGCTGCCAGCGAACATACCTCCAATTGGGCGGTCCTAGTATCTACCTCGCGCTTCTGGTTCAACTACCGACACCTTGCCAATGTTCTCTCTCTATACCGAACTGTAAAGCGCCTTGGAATTCCCGACTCGCAAATCATCCTCATGCTACCCGATGACATGGCGTGCAACCCACGCAACGCCTTCCCCGGCACCGTTTACAACAACGCCGACCGCGCGCTCGATCTCTACGGCGACAATATCGAGGTAGACTATAGAGGCTATGAAGTGACAGTCGAGAACTTCATCAGGCTGATGACCGATCGTGTGGGTGAGGACATGCCGCGAAGCAAGCGATTAATGACGGATGAGCGGAGCAACATCCTCGTCTACATGACAGGCCACGGAGGCAATGAATTCCTGAAATTCCAAGATGCAGAAGAAATCAGTGCTTTCGACCTTGCCGACGCTTTCGGCCAGATGTGGGAGAAGAAACGGTAAGCCATCGTCACCTTTTACCAGTACACCAAGACCACGAATTAACGACCATAACCAGCTACCACGAAATCCTCTTCATGATCGATACCTGCCAGGCAAACACCATGTACTCGAAATTCTACTCTCCCAACATCCTCGCCACCGGCTCCTCGGAAATCGACCAGTCCTCCTACTCGCACCACGCCGACAACGACGTCGGCGTCGCCGTCATCGACCGCTACACCTACTACAACCTCGAGTTCCTCGAGAACCAGGTCAAGGACCCTACGAGCAAACTGACCATGGGTGAGCTCTTCGACAGCTACGACGAGGAGAAGATCCACAGCCGCCCTGGCATCCGGTACGATCTTTTCGCGGGCGGCGAGCAAGAAGCGCGAAACAGAAAAGTCATGGACTTCTTTGGCAATGTGCAGAATGTAGAGGTGGACAGCCGCAACGAGACGGGCTGGATCCGTGAGGCAGGCACCGGCGTCAAGCTGCTCAAGTCGCAGCACGACCAGAGCGTTGGGAACGCGAGCTCGCAACACCCGGTTGCGGAGAACGTGCGGAGAGAAGGCGCTTGGAAAGTCGATGAGGAGCAAGGCTGGACGAAGCAGGCTTACGGCGCTGCGGCTTTGGTTGGTTGTGCGGGCATTTGGCTCGTTGGAAGCTGGATTGAATCCATGTAAAGAGAGACAGAGAGAGCATTACTGCGCGTCAAACGTTCAAATTTTTTTCATTCAATGATACCCAAAAATGTACACCTATTTTGAATAAAGACTTCTCAATACTGCTTGTAAGCATAAATGAAAAGCCACTGGAATGAAAGGAACAGACTTTCATTGCTACGTATCTGTATTCAGCCCGGCTTGTTCCCAAGGTATCCATTAGACTCATTTTTATGGGATCTTCGTAGTTGCTACGATGAGGTATCAAATGCTATGTCACCCACCCAATGCACCCTTGTCCACCGCAAACGCCTTCATGGAAAGATGACAAGAAAATGAAAAATGCAAAGAAGGGACTGAAAATTGGATAAAGGGGGGGCAACGGCGCAGTGTATACGCCGCATACATCTTACCTTTTATTTTGTCAGTTCCCGAATACCGAATTTCTTCTAGAACGAGTTGCCCATGCCGGACGCCGAGCCACCCAATGCCATCTGATGGAAACCTGCGGGGACAGTCCATCCGTGCATGGCACAAGCTCGTGTATACGCCTCGACTGCCTCTCTGACACCGTAATCCGACGGACCACCCAGTGCCAAACGAGCTGGTTTGGGATCCAGGCTGGATATTGCCATGCGTACTTGAAGGAGAACCGACTCAATCGACGAAACCGCGCTCCAACCATCATTAGTCAAGAGCTCCATGCACATGGCGCCACCAGCAGTTACATGACCACCTCCGCCTTGGGCGAAACCAAGGAAACGAGGACGGATCACGCGAACGAACGGTGGACTCATGGGGTGATCTTTGCCAAATCGCAGCTCCAGAACGATGCTCTTGATGTTTCTCTTCTTCATATCCTGAGCAAGTGGTAGTTGGGGATCGAATGAATGCAATTCGACGATCCACTGGTAGATGTTTTCGATCTTGTCCTCGTCAATGTGCCAACCTAATTCATGGAGTGGTTCTTTGTTCTGGATTGAGATGAGATCTCTAAAATCCTTCATCAGGCGTTTGGTAGCAGACGTAGTCGCCCAGGCTGGCATTTCAAGCATGGGGAGGGTCGAATAGTCCAGAGTTCCAGGTACATAATCGGTGAGAGGCTTCTGTGATGACTTTCCGAAGAACTTCGATGAGAACGACGAAAGAGCTGCCATCTTTGACTTGCCCTTGCCTTCCATGACCGAGTTAGGGGTGGGAATCGAGCCCACAGACTGCTTTGAATTGAACTCGTCATTTCCGAAGGTATCAAGATCCTCTTCGAATACGCCGTGATCCTCTTCGAAGATCCTAAGATCCTCGTCGAGAGTGGCAACACTGTCTGCATCGTCGTCGTCGTCGATCTCTATGGGATCGTATTTGGATTTACCTGAAGCCTTCCTACGCTTTGACTTCTGTATTCGGATTAGAAAGGAGTCATAGTCTTCTTCCATCTGGCTTACTCCTATTGTGTTTGCCTTAGGCCGACGAGATGCAGCAATAGCATGAATTGGAATGATTAGTGGCCCATCGACGCCAGAGGGCGTTCGTTCTGGATCTTGCTCAATAAACTCGAGTGGTTTCGCAGGTTTTTTGGTAGAAAGGGCAAGATCGGTGTTCGTCTTGACAAAGAGGTAGCGAGTCTGAATCCAGTCGAGCTGTGCAACAACTAGATGTGGGCTCTGGCTGACATACTCCTGTGGTGCATTTACAATCTCATTGAGAGCGAGGGCCTGTTGAATCTTCAGTTCGCTCATCGGCCACGAAGTACCGCCATGCATGGAGTATCCCATACTAGTGGAAACGTGGGGGGCGTGGTATACGCCATGACCGTATGCTCGCCCGTGATGGGTCTCTTTGAAGTGAAGACCTTCTCGGATAATGCTGTGCCAGTTGTGTATCGGGCTACCATGCCAGGCAAAAAGAGTGGGATACTTAAGCCCCAGTCTGCTTTTGGTGTCCCGTACCGCTTGGATGAATCGACGTTCCTTGTCAGGAGCACCCATGGCAAAACGGAATTGGGCCCAGCCACTCATGCCGTAGAGTATCTCTTCAGCCTTGCGTCCGGCACCGTCTTCGTCGACCTGCAGAATACAAGCTCGGTTCGAGGCAATGATCCAACGTAAGATGCCAAGCACCGCAGGGGAGAGGCGATCGACCCATGAGCTCAGTGGAGACTGCGATTTGCGCAACAGATATTTCCTCATCTCTTGTACTGGTGGCAGCTGATCCAGTAAGGTAGCAATCGTCATCTGCTTCTCCTGATCATTGAGATCATCAAAGTTGTGATCGTAAATATAGAAACTCGCAGATCGAAACTGATTTTTTTGGACTGGTTTGGGGTTGGGCTGTGTATCGTTCAAGACCTCACTGGAGGCCGAAACGACAGGTTTGCACAATTTCACTGAGGGATAGAGTGAGGTATCCGCCACACGACAATGTAGGGCTTTTCTGGGTTCATCGTCCACCCGGATGGCAATCCAAGTTCCGGCTGCTACGGGACAGGGTTTGTTGGAGCTGTCAAAAAGCATTTCTAGCGTAGCCTCATTGTAACGCATAGTCAACGCGGCTACCGGCGGACTTCTTGCCGCCTTAAGTCCTCGTTCAGGCGCATCGTGGTACATTCCAAATCGTGAGATTGGTGGAGAGATTACTAGTTCCTCTTGCGATAACGGAGGTGGAACAGCCAAGCTGAGACCAGTGGGGAAATCTTTGAGTCGTCCGCCACGTGCACTGGCATAGCAGAAGCTGACGAGTAGGTCGACGACCTTTGGCTGGGAAATGACTTCGTGTTCAATACTCGGACCAAAGCCCAGCGACATGTACTGGTACAGACACAGCGGGTTGTCGCAGACATAAGGCTTGATTGCCTGCAGATCGTCGGGCATTCTGCTGAAACAGATTAAACAAAACTCGGTGCATCGGACGAAGTGTCGTAGTACGAATTGCATGCCGACCAGGGGCAGAGAATGTTGCTGGGCAACTACAGAGGTAATGTGATCGGCGGTGACGATACTAGGCCAAGCGTTGCTAACGCGCTCATCTTCATAGTACTTGCTGTGCGTAGCGTCTTGCTGTTTGTGTGATGAATTCAGAAGCAGGTCGTTGTAGAACGACTCAGCTCCTTGCCATGGCATTCCTGCATAGCGGTATTGTACGAGCATGGGGAAGCGTTGCTCGAACAATTCATTCAGGGGCCTCGAAACGAAAGAGTTGCGAAAGCCGCGAACCGGCATATCGCTTTGAGATTCACCCTGTTGAGAATCATCTCGCTGCTTCTCTCGTTCTTTGCTTAGAACCGTAAACGCTGCAATTGCCTCTTGCATGGTCGGCTTGTATGTCGTGCATATGCCAATGCGGATGCCAAAGTTACGACGAGCCTGGTGAACATCGTAGGACTTCAAATCATCCATGCTCTTGTAACCATGCGGGTAGTGGAAGATGGCGACAAGATATTCCGAAGGTTCGACTTGCCATGCCTTCATAGCTTCTTCTGAGATGCCCAACTTCGATATGCGAATTGCCAGAGACACATAGCATGACAGACCCTTCATAAGACCTCCTAGATGTCCTACCTTGAACCCTTCGCTTTTGGCAACCAAGAGGTCACTTCGAATACGGTCTTTGAGGGCAGGTGTTGCTTCAGTGAAGTCGCCGCCTGATACTGACCCAGAGTTGTATGCGACGGGGGGCTTGGGGAGCATGTCTTCATCACCAGGAAAATACTCCTCTTCTTCTTCGCTCTCCTCTTCCTCAAACTCGTCGAACACTTGCGAGTCTATCATCTGTGAGTCCCCATCGTCATCTGTAGACTCAAGTTTGCTGGATACTAGCTCGAGAATCTGAGGTATCGTCTTGCCCGCGACGGCGTCCGTGATATCATTCAGGGCGGCAGCAACACCCGCAGAAGCGTTATCTCCAGCAAATATCATGCAGGTGTGGCTCGAAGGATAGTCTGAGACGTCTATCTGTCGGGTTAGTGACCTTTTCTGCAGCACGACAGTTTTGAGAAGCTCTTCAATTACTGACAACTGAGTCCAGGGCGAGTTTTGTAAATCTTTTTAACACGATGCACGCTTAAGACAGTTACCTACCTGTAATGAGAGCGGATATTTTCAGGTGCTGGCCATCGGCAACGCAAGTGAAGGTGAATTCGCCATCGTCGGCGCCTGCTCGCACATCTGAAATGCCCGCTATGGAGAGGCCGTCGGTGGCCTTTTGAAGGTCTGCCTGGAATTGGCGGCGCGGCATGCTGAGCGTTTCGTCAAAATCAGATGCAGTGTCGGTGGAGTCACAATGAGCGGGTGGTTCGATTGAACTAGGGCGTGGGTTGGACTAGGACTAGAGATATAGCACGCGCTACCCATGTGAAGCCTGAGTGAAGGCAAAGCGTCAGATGAGAGAGCAAACGCCGAAGAGCGTTAATTGGGCAATTGCGGCGGGAGTGAGCGACGAAGAGAGAGTGGTGAAGGAGGAGGAGGCAGAAGGACCTGGGACAGATACGGCGAAGCGTGCACCTTGAGGAGTGTATGTAGGAGCGCACTAAGACAAGCTTGGCAAGGCTGTATGCTGGCGCTGCACAGCTGCCTGGCGACGGTCAACGAGAGCGGTAATGGTCTACGGCTTGGGGAACTCTGGTGCCTGAAGGAGTGGAGCCCGTGGCTGAGCACCCCGCAGCCTTCTCTCCCACTGTACCCAGGACAGCCCACTCCGCCCCGGCGACAATCTCGCTCGAGACAGCCAGCCATGGTTGCTATCTTCATGAACGGCCGTGTATGTATACAGTACAGGAGAAAGACCAGGGTCGCCGACAGGAACAAGATGCCGTCATCCTGGAGCTTAACATAGCGCGCCCCTCCCCCACTTTTTTAGATGCGGGAGCGAGGCTCCATCGGCCGGGTGCAAACAAGGTTCCGACTGCTCGGCACCGCTTCCAGTCCAGCCCTATCCAGGCACATCTGCAATAGCTCCTTCACATCTCGGCGTCGGCCATGGCAGTGGCCCAAGAGAAGACGACTACGACGGCGACGGTGGCGGCGGCGCCCAAGTCTACACACGTATCCGATCCCGCGCTCGCGCCCTTCCTTCAATCGCACTTCGACCCTGCCGAATACCTCAATGCCACGCTGCCTTCGCTCTCGCTAGGCTCAAAGCCAAAGGCTGGCAATGCCGCCTCGCTGGCCGATCTCTCTTCCCAAACCCAGGATCTCCTCTCACAACTCAATGCCCATACCACCCGCCTATCTGCGATCCTGACACAGCTGACGGATGACATATTGCGTACTGGCGGGCGGCTGGCCTACGAGGTCGAGGTATTGCGGGGAGAGGCAATTGGGCTTACCGAGAGTTTGACAGATGGCCTAAAGAGCGACGTGGACAAGTTCCTACCTGGCGGACTCAGCCTCAAGGCAGACCCGACAGAAGATGCTGCTGGAAGCCCTATGCCAGAACAACCTGACGAGCCGAGTGCAGCGCCGCCCGCGCCGACAGAAGCCCCAGACACCACGCCTGAATACGTCTCCGACCTCGGCACCCTGACCACCGTCCGCTCGCGCCTAGAGAGTGTGATTAAGGTGTTTGGAGAAGCCATGCACTGGACTATACCCCCCAGCGAGGTCTCGCTCGGTGCCTCACTTATCAGTGTCTCCGCCCCTGAGCCCGGCACCGACAGCGCCTCACGCGAGCAAAAGGGCAAAGAGTTTGCCGCCTCACTCCGCTCCGAGATTGCCGACCTCATCACAGGCGACCCAGAAGGCGGCATGCACAAGGCCGAGGTGCGCATACAAGCGCTGAGAGACCTGGCGCAGCTATGGAAGGGCACGGCAGAAGAAAAGGCACGGACAAAGTTCGTTGACGGGCTAGTCAAGCTAGCCGAAGACAAGCAGCGAGAGCTCGAGAGAGAAAGAGAGAAGAACAAGGATCGAGGCCAGCAGAAGGCTGCTCGTAGTGCTAGTGTGTCAAAGCCGCAGCCGCAGCCTCAGCAGCAAAGAACTGGAGGCTTCCTCGAGAACCTACAAAGAATACGAGGCTTTGTGGAATAAGACATGCTTGCAGATCTCACCTTTATCGTTAATTGTATCACGTGATTACGCGTTTGCATTGCTCTTCGCTACTAACACGTCCCCTAATGTGTCTCTCAACGGCATCTAGCCAAGGGTCATCCATCCATCATCTCATCCAAGTCCAAAAGAAAAACAGGCCTCAGGCTAAGACAAACACAAAAAGAATCCGACTCTCCTACCCAGCCTTCATATCTAGGCTACGACGGTTCTCCCGCAGGAGCCAGCCTGTTACGGCGGCTACAACTAACGAGTTCCCCTTAAGCCCGAGATACGCGGCAGGTGGGTGGATGCCGCTCCTTGAATTAAAAGCAAATAACCAACAGAAACAACAAGAAGAAACCGTAGAACGAAACGGATGCAAATCGGATCATGCCCATAAAAAACGCCCATCCTCATGCCGGGGTATCTCAATGACCGAACTCCCAAGTACTCCAACCCTAATCAAACGTGCATCGAATTTAGATTGTAGGAATGCCCTCTAGGACGGCCATGGCCCGTTGGGCTTCTGCCTCGAATGCGAGTATTTGTTGTTCGCACGCCATCCGGAGCTTTTCCTCGCCCTTTTGCGCGTTGTACAAGACCCATTGCTGAATTGTCATGCGCTTCTCTTCGTCTGTGAGGCCGGCCATGACGAGTTCATAGAGACGTTCGGGGCTCATGTCGGCTGTTTGAGTACTATCCAGTCCGGCATCAACCAGAATGTCGTTCATGAAACTGTGGATTTCCTCTTCTGATGTAAAGAAAGCATCAATGTCCGCAGGCTGCCAGACAATGGCTTCGTGCACATCGTCCGCCTCACTCATCATTGGCGGGGTCCTCTTAGGTGTCCCGACTGCTAGGTCCGCCGGCAGACTCGACATGTCAAAGTCATCCATGACTGTGTCTCTCACCCCTGTCGGTGTCTTCTTAGGTGTTCCAACAGGGAGGTCGCTAGGGAAGCTTTCGATACTGGAAGATCGAATACGTTTTGGAGCAGGTTGGATGACTTCAGAATATTCGGTTTCTTCAACTGCGTCGCTTGTTCGCTTCTTGCCACGAGTGGCCCTCTTACTGGCTGTAGATGCTGTTGACGAGCGAGTCGAGGTACGCTTAGCTTTGGAAGCACGCTTAGCTTTCTTGGGTGCAGAGGCAGGCTTGTAGAGTTCGGAGAGGACGAAGAAGAGACATTCAGGAGACCGTCTGCGGTGCTCTTGCATAGGGTCGTCGCCGATATCCCATGCATCTAGTGCCAGAGAGCAGTATGGGCAGGTTACGCCATCTGGAGTGTCTGTTGCCGGATCATAGAACCAGCCAGCGGCCACCATTTGGTCGACACTTGGGTAGCCGGCAGCAACGTCAAGTGGCCACATATCACCAAAGGTGGAACGGCGTGCCGCCACCATGGCGTCAGAGGTCGGATCCTCTTCAGTCCTTCCGGGGTCGCCCGCACGTAGGCGAATGCACGCAATAGTTGCAAAGCCGCAGCTAGGGGAGTGTGTTGCATGCTCATAGGCAGGAACGTCGGCCTCTTCCCAGCCATCTAGCTGGCACTCGCAGCTGAAGCATTGTACATTGTCCGGGCTCGTAGATGTTGGCTTCCACACAAAACCGGCATACGCCAGATCTTGTGCTGAGGGTGCTGTGAGGGGCCATGCAGCTTTTGATTTCGTTCCTGCCTTCTTTGATCTGTTGCTGGTGCGCCGTCCTTTGCCAGTCGTGGCTGCTCCCTCAAAGGTGGCAAGACGCGCGTGGTACGAAGCCAGCGACGCGTCCATGGTGTTGGTGTCGAGCGGGGTAAGCCGAGAAGAGAGATTTTGTTTTTGAACTTGATTTTTGATTCGATGATTTACAGCAGGTTGCGATTTGCCGCGCAATATTGAGTGTTGCGGGTCAGAAGTGGTGGACGTGCTGTGCTGGGTGGTAGTGTAGAAAGAAGTCGCGTCTTGAGACGCGGCAGGCGGGTCACAAACATCTGATCCGCCAAGACCTGTTGGGGGGAGCAACGCGCTTACGTCATCCACACGGTCACTTTGCGCAACCTCAGGCATCCTCTTCTACACAAGATGTATCGACGCCAACCAGTATTTCGGATAGCCTGGTGTAGACGGCCTTTGGTGCATGCCAATCGCCGTTTCTTGTCATCCCAGAAAACAGCGCCCACCGACACGCCTCATGCATTCCAATCGCTGCCGCCAGACTGGGAGGATGAAGCTCCCTCACTGTCGGACTTTACGGAGCTGCCACACAAGGACTTTGGGAAGAATCAGCTGATGCAAACGAACGAAGACTTCAAGAGAGCACTGAGAGGAATACTTCGAAAATTCCCCCCTGTCACCTATGCCTTCGCGTACGGCTCTGGCGTCTTTCCTCAATCTGCTGCGACAGCTTCGCGTACGACGCAATCGCCTCATCCGAACCCTCCCGAGGCGATATTGAAATGGCAAAAGGGTGGTGGGAAAATGATTGATTTCATCTTGACGCCTCGCTTCTCTCAACACTTTCATTCGCTCAACTTGCGCGAACACAGAGACCACTATTCTTTTCTTGGGTCACTCGGCTCGGGTGTTGTCAGCCACGTGCAAGAAAAGTACGGTGCAGGCGCATACTTTAACCCATACGTTGTAGTGAATGGGACAATGATCAAATACGCTGTGGTCAATTACGAGACGCTCCTCCGCGACCTTACCGAGTGGGACACATTGTACTTTGCTGGTCGCTTGCACAAGCCGGTCAAGATCCTTCACGAAGAGCCCAACCTCCGCGTCGCGAACCAACGTAACCTTCTCTCAGCAGTTCGTTGCGCGCTTCTATTGCTCCCAGAGAAGTTTACAGAGAAGGAACTATACTCTACAATCACAGGGTTGAGCTATCAAGGCGACCCGCGCATGCAGTATGGCAGCGAAAACCCCAAGAAGATCGACAACATCGTCACCCATCAGATACGAAACTTCCGGTACCTCTACCACGATCTTATAATGTCGCTTCCAAACATCAGGTACGCTGATGAGTCGGTGATTCGAAAGCCGGACTGGATGGAGGACGAGGGGCTTGACCAGAAGATGTATCAAGACATGGATCCCGAGCGGCGAGCCAGTATGGTTAGGCGATTGCCCAAGAAGTTCCGCGAGAAAGTGTACTTTCAGTATCGCGGCAAGTTTGGCATCTCAGGGCGCGAGTACCAGCAGATGCTGGAGGCAAGGAAGGATGAATCTTCGGGAGGCATCTTGAAGAAGCAAGTTGCCGGTGACTTTGACAGGCGAATAGCAGCTGAAAAGGATATTCCACAGATGGTCACCAAGGCGATTAACCAGACAGTCAAGTGGCCGTCAACCATACAAACGCTTAAGGGTCCCTTTACGGCGGGCCTCTCAAAGTCATGGAGGTACTTGCAGGAGAAGCGGGAAAAAGCAAGGATGAAGTGAGGTAGAAGATTTGCAGCTTGTATGTGGCAGCCACTGTTTTGGTTATGATTATCTTGTGGTGCTACTAAAAGCGAGCGAGCGACATTTTTAAGCTTCGCACTTGATATACAATCACATTAGCCGCCGTCGCGACGTTCACGGGTCAGGCTTTGTATACACGGAAAATAGACCATGGGCAATGTAATATGTATACTGTGTCAGCAATCATACGGGGTGACAAAGCAATGTCTTCAAGTCCATATTAGAAACCAGTCTTGAGTAAGTTCATACTTATACAGTGAATTTCTCTGTGGACTTGAACAACAAGCTCCTTGCTGAATGCAGGAAAGAACCCCGCACAGCCACGCTGTTGCCTAATCGCCCGCGACAACCTGAACTCAGCCTTCGTCACTCATGGTTTTTCTTACATTTGTATCAATATGCTCTCTCATCAATACCAGCCACTGCAGTGCCACGACTCTATTCGTATTCTTGTCCTGCATCCAAGTTTAAATAAGTCAGATCCTGTCGTATGCGCAATACGACACGTGCGACTTTCCGACGCACCCCTCAAATACGAAGCAGTATCGTATACTTGGGGCGATGCCAATCGCAGGCGAGAAATACACTTCGATGATGGCTCCAGGGAACTCCTTGTTACAGAAAATTGTTACAGCGCCCTTTGGCACTTGCGCTACGAACATGTAGAGCGCTTGCTATGGATCGATGCCATCTGTATTAACCAAGAAGATTTCAAAGAACGAGCAAGTCAAGTTTGCCTGATGGATGAGATATATAAGCGTGCATTGATCGTCGTGGTATGTTTGGAGGAACCAAAATTGCATAACAGTAGTTTGTTCAAGGAACTAGCGGCAGCGGAGAAGGACGTCACGTGTACAGGAGATTGCTACAGACCACAGCACAGTGACATCGTTCTCCAGGAACTGGCGGAGCTGTTCCAAAATCCGTGGTTCAAAAGAGTTTGGGTTCTGCAAGAAGTTTGTGCCAAAATCTCGGTCAAATTCGTGTGTGGCTCTCTCAGCTTTTCTTACTCAAGTCTCTTGCCTCTATACATTGGCTACCGTCGGATTTTACTGACTAGAGAATCTTGGCCTCTCTCTACGGAATGGATGGCTGTGCCCCCAACTGAGTTTTCGACAATACAATTCAACTTATGGCATCGACTTGGCAAGAGCAGGAATTGCTTGGCGACCGATCCCAAAGACCGAGTCTTTGCTTTGAAGTCTTTACTGGGTCCTGGGCAATCGCAAATGGATCATCTGATCGATTATACGCAGAGCGTAGAAGAATGTTTTACAGAAGTTGCAGCCTTTCTCTTGCCTGTAATAGGGCTTCGGTTGCTCACTGCTGTTCGTCACCCACACGAGAAAAGCATGTCTTCATGGATCCCAGATTGGTCTCAAACACTTCCGTTACAGATTTTGTTTTTCGCAATTGAATTTCCGAGGGTTTTCCAGTCTGTGTCGTATGTTGGCGCTTCTGACATACGAAGCTACAAAGTACAATCTTGCTCAGGTAAACCTGACAACATTCGTCGAGAGCTATCTGTCACGGGCTGCCGCTATGGACGAATATTAGATCAAAGTCAAGTTTTCCAATTTGTTGATGGAGAAGATGCTAGGAGACAGATGGAGAGACTGTACTGCAGCCTTGCCAATCTTAGACATGTTTTCCATGTGGAAGGCATATGTGACGATTCTAGGATGTCTCTTTACCTCGGACAGGCTATAGTGAACGGTAAGTGTAGGTATTTCGCACGCTGCGACTTCCGTTTAATAGTTCTGCAGTGATGATTTCTATGAGTGGTCATGATCTCGATACACACTTAAGGCGTGGATGTCACCAGGCACTCGTAAGCTCAATCCTTTCCATAGATGGCGAAGCGTGAGCTGACAACGAAAGAGCGGGATTGGGTTTTACGCACGATGGTTCATCATAGATCTGTTCGCCTCCCTTCAGCAGTGTAGAATTGCCCTGATGGACAATGGTGAGCTAGTTATTGTACCAGAAGCTGTACAACTTGGGGACGTGATCTGCATCTTTGCCGGAGCCATTTCGCCATGCGCTTTACGATCGTCCTCGGATGGAAGTTGGACACTTATGAGTGGGGACTGCTACATATTCACAAAAGAATTTCGAGCGGATGACGAGCAGGAATTCTTTTCATGCAACGATTATGTTGCACATAACCAAGGTAGTGTAGAAGATTTTAGACTGCGATGAAAACACAAGCTCTACCAACACCACCTAAGTCTTGTCTTTGGCCTGCCCACGATCGGGTTTTTGACTGGAACAGTGATTTAAAAAACTTCCACATCATGCCATAGCTGCAAAGCCAGTACTTTAAGTCAAAATCATGGACCAATGCTATATCAGCGACCGGTCCGTAAGGGGAATATAGAAACCCAGGAGAGGCAGGCTACAAGCCTAACCGATAGTGACGATGAGTTTTGCTATTACCACCAAATTTCAGCCGACAGGTAAAAATCGCACGTAACGGTGAATCCAAAAATATTAGAATGAGACATATTGTTATAGAGGCAAAATATATTATTCTTACCCAATTCAACTACAGCATCATTTTAAGCGCGACAACAAGTATCTGTAGTGAGATCCGCTACGTTCCTGGCTTCGCTTCCTCATAAGTGGAGCCTTTCAATAAACACAACATTGGATGACCTTTTGACTTACTGCCTACCACACAGAGCATAGCTTTCCACACTAGTTGGGGTGTGATGACACTGACTCATGACATGCTGGTACGTGCCTCTGCACACTAGGCTCCACTGTCTCCACTTTGTTAACACTACGCCCGTCCACGAGAGATCACCAACTTTGACTGTCGTCCGTCCTTGCAGCAGCTTTACTTTACCGTGAATATAGTTTTGATAATTTAGAGATTAGTCATCAGAACAACTCAACCATCCTCGGCCTGATGGTCTAGTCGTATGATTCCTGCTTTGGGTTCTCAACCTAAATTGCAGGAGGCCCCGGGTTCAAATCCCGGTCAGGCCCTTGGTATCCTTGAGTTTCTTTTTGCTTTTTACATGCTGTTGTGGATGCTGAACGGACTGGGGCTGTCCAGTGACGATAACGATGTTTCTCCATTTTTTTTTTCAAAAACAAAAACGGTAACACTCTATGTCGAAGACTTGCAACTGTGGTGATCGATATAGATGGTTTGAACCAATATTATTCCACTACTTAAAACAAGCAGGAAAACGGGTGGAGCAATAGCATAAGAAATAATTCCAACCAGGTATCATTGCAAATGCAAAAACAAAAGGCCATCCGAACACCAATAATCACAAATCAAGAGCACCCATCATGTGGTATCGTTTCAGGTCCAACTCCAACTAACCAACCAGAAATTGAAACAAAACATGCAATCAAGATCGTCCCGTCGTCTGCGGCCACTCAATTTGCAGCGACCTCGAGCGATCAATTTCGCGCCCCGCTCGCTCGTCTCTCCTCACACTTTCGCCCATGACGACAGTAGCAAGACGCTGCAGCACGTCTTCGCCTGAGATCCAGTCGCCGCGTCTGCCAGGCGCGCAATCGCCCACTTCTAGCTTCCTCCCTGCGACCTGCTCGTACTCAACCTCGCTTCGAAGACTCATCAGGTCCATGAAGACGCTGCATAAAACGACAAGCTCGGCCGTCATGACCATGCTGTAGCCCCAGGCGTGGAACACGGCGCCGACGTAGGGCAGGCTGCCGTTTTCGGCAAGGAAGCGGCGGAGAAGCTGGCCATTTGTAGTTGATAGGGGAGTAGGGGGGACGTTGAAAGGACAGAAGAGAGCGGGGTGTTTAAGGTGTGTCGAGTAGAGTTTATCGAGGGCCTTGTAGTGCGTCCTTGTCCAAGGCTCGACCTTTGGTAGTGGTGTCATGCGAGAAAGGATGGGATGTGGCAGTGGTTCAGACAAGCTTGAGGAAGTTGACTTAGCATTTAATGTCACATCAGGCTTTGGAATGGGTTGAGCAGGTGCGCTGGGGCTGGTCTCTGGCTCCTCGCTAGAGCTAGATTCAGACGACAACTCGATGACTTCTGGTTCTTTAGAACGGGCGAATCTTTGTCGCGGTTGTGGTGCAGGCGCATCTGTGCGTTGTACGGTTTTGGAAAGCGGCGAAGGCTTGCGGGCAGAAAGCAGCCGCTGCTCGAACCGTTGCTGCATCTTGGGCGGGCTGGATGGCAGATGGCTTAGGTCCTGGTGTGTTCTGCTAGGCTCTGTAATCTCTGTAATCTCATGCAGACTTCGTTCCTGTGGCTCATATGCATCGAGGTACTCGTTGGCCTCCTCGCGAACTCGTACGATAGTAGAAGCTGTGTTCCCTTCCATCTCCATACGGAACTGTCGTTGGTCTGATGCTGCAGATATCTTACTATCGCCGTCAACAACCGTGTGGAACGGCGAGCTCTGTGCCAGTGGCAATGTAGATTCCTCAAACTGCTGCACGGAGCTTGTGGAAATGTCGCCACTATGAAGCTCCCGCCTCAATGGACTACTCTTCTTTGGCGAACTCATGAGTGCAGCGAAACGAGGTGGTGTGTCCAAGAACGGGTTTGTCTTTGCCTTCGGTGGCGTCTTTTTAGGAGGCGTCTTCTGCGTTGCCGTGGGTGGAGACGACTCTGGTACAAAACTATCACCCTGGTCGAGAAGCTCGGAGAGGCTCACCTTCTCTGTCTCCTGTCTTCTTGGTCGCCGTCGTTGGAATCGAGGACGCTTCTGATCAAGTCCACTGGGCACATTCGACTGAAAGAACATGCCGGCGTCATCACTTTCCTCGCCTTCGGGGTTTGGTTCTACAGCCTGCACATGCTGCTCCTCAGGCTGTGCAGAGTCAACCTTTTGGCCCTCTTCATCATCCTTTGACTGCTGGGCATTTGTTGGTTCTGTCCGTACGGATGCAGGTTCTTGTCGCGACTCTGCTCCATCACTCGCTTTCTTACGACGCCAGGTTCGGGCCACCCTGCCACGAGCAGGCCTAACAACGCTAGCATCTGTGAAAAGATCATGCACCTCAGGAGACTTTTCTGCTGAAACCTCCTCTTGATTTGTTGAAATCACCGAGCGGCTAGCCTCCTCTTGCCAGATATCACCAAAGTCATCGTTTTGGATTGGCTCTTCTTCTGTAGGACCCACAGCATCTTCCCGAGCTTCGTCCATGTTGGCGTCCTGTCCGGCTTGGTTTTTAGCCGCGCGTGGCGGAGTGTCAGCTCGCCAGCTCATCGCAGACTCGCTCCTCGCAGGGCTCATGGGTGCTTTTTCCGACTCTTCAACCTCCAAGCTCGGGTACTGGACGTCGCTCGCTGCGACCGCTGGTCCCGCCGTTGTGACGACATGATCCTGGTCTTCGGGTGTAAGAAGACGTGATTGTTGATATTTTCGTTTCGTTCGGAACACACCTGCTTTTGGCGCTGCCGTAGATTGACCCCTGATAGGGCTTGAAGGGCCAGGCGCACCATCCTCCTCTGTCTCGTTTTGAGCAAGCTGCTCACCAAGTCGCAAGCCTGCCTGGAGATCCTCGCGCGCCCCTGAGCTAAAGCCACGGAACAGATCATCCAGTGAACCTCGCTTTGCATCGGGCGTCTTTTGCGATGCATCTGGGGTGAGTCGGTTGGGATCTAGCAGGCCTTGTAAAGCTACACCCGCAGTAACCGCTCGCCCAAGTGTGGGAGATGGAGATTTGGTCAGAGTAGGCTGAACAGGTTGCAGTGCTGGTGGAGCTAATGGTACTTCGTAGTCCATAGCGGGGGTAACATGGCGTGCGAGTTTGGGGCGCACTGGGTCGACGGGTGCGGTCTCTGCGCTGGCTTGGGCGGCGGATATCTGCTCTTCATGAGTTGAACGTTCAGGCTCTGACGGAGCGTGCGTAGTCGGCTCCAAGTATTCGTGCCTAAGCGATGATCCAGCTTTTGGAACAGTCGTAGTTTGCGCACCCTGAGGCTTTGGCGGGCTGGGTCGTGTATTATTGCTTCTCAAAGACTCAACCGATATCATGCTAAAGGTCTCGCTATCCAACATGGTGGTGTCGTCTGGCATCCTGGTGGTACCTTCGTCGAAGACAAATCGCTGGCCTTGTGTTTCATCATCTTCGTCGTCGTCTTCATATTCCTGGACTTCTTGAGCTCCACCATCGTCGCCATTTGCATTCAATCGGTCATCGTCCGAATCGCTGGATTGCGCCGAGGTCTCGCTTGGTGTGAGCACGTCTCGTTGGTCATTCTCCGGTCCACTTGGGGGTCGGCCTACGGGGAGATCGTTGTCGTCTTCTCCGCTAGCTGGCGTAAGGGCATCACTGTCATTGTCATCGGATTCATCGGATTCGATGATGGCTACCCTGTTCGCATGCGGTGTACCTCTACGTTCACGCAGGCTGTTCCTCATATTTTGCTGAGCTGGTGTGCCTATGCTAGGAGAGGGCTCTGATTGTGTAGGCGACGTTTGCAATGCATCATCCATAGTCTGTAGGTCTGGATGAGAAGGTTCCGTCAATCGCGCGCTCTTTTTTGTGCTCCCTGACCTCGCGCCTGCAGTCGGAAGAGGCGTTTCTTCACGAGTAAACTCTGGGCTACTTTCAGGCTCTTCCATGGCGTTGGTCCTGTCATTGTCACTCGATGGCTCCACGCTCTTCCTCGGGCGACCCCTCCGCTTCCTGGGTGGTATATCGGTGTCAACATCAGCCGCGCTTGAGTCTCCGCCATGCACAATCTTGGTCGGAGAACTAAATTGTGCAGGCCTCTTGATCGGTGTCCCTCTGCGCTTCGGCTTCGGCGTTGATCCGGTCTCAGACTTCCTGGGTCTGCCGCGCGGGCGCTTGACCGGAGAGGACGCATCAGGGTCTTTCAGTGGTACAGTCGTGGTTCTTGTTCTGGTTACTCTCTTCACCGACGGCGATTCGGCATTCTCTCCGTCTTCTGGTTCGGCTTGGACGGTGACCTTGATGCGCCAGGGGCTTGCGCCGTTCCCGCGCGGTGTGCTCATGATCATGGACTTGGAGGGCGACGAGAAGACCATCTCTGAAGGCCCTGGCCGGCGGGCCTGCTTGTTTGGCGAGCTTGCCAGCATCGGTTTCCTGGGGCTGGGCTTGCGATGTGATGAGGCGATGTTTTCGTCGAAAGAAATTGCGAGAGGATCCGGGCTCGACTCGTTGCTGCGGCCCGAGTAGGCGTCATCGCTCGCCGTCATGCTGCGGCCGCGGGGCGCCATGTTCAAGGGTCTTGGGTGATGATGTTGGAGATTGTTAGTGCGATAGGGTTGGCGTGGTGGGGAATCAAACGTGCATCCGTGGGCATGCGGGACGGGCGACGCGTTGTTGTCGTGGCAACAATCTAATCACCACGCGCTGGGCGCAACATTGCGAACAAGGCAGCCGGCTTGAGGATCAGAGTGCAGAGCATGGAATCGCAATGGGTATCCATGGGTAAGTCGAGCGCGCGGCATCCCGCAACCCAGTCCTGACACACACAGAATCTACAAAGAAATCGGTCCTGGCAAGCGCATAGCCCTGTCCAAGCTCGCCGTCGAAAAATTCGAAGAGACTGGCCGCCCGTTGCGCATCGCTATTGATACTTCAATCTGGCTTTTCCAGATCCAAGCTAGCAAAGGTGAAGCTTTTCGAGGCATACGCACACATGTGGATGCTGATTGCGACCAGGTGGCACGAACCCGGCGTTGCGAACCTTTTATTACCGCCTCCTGCGCTTGATCTCCCTCGCTATCCACCCCGTCTTTGTATTCGATGGACCCAATAAGCCGCCCTTCAAGCGCAACAAGCGCACTGGTCCAAATGTCGCCTCCATTCCCGAGTTTCTCGCAAAGCAGCTGCTGAAGCAGTTTGGATACCCAATACATCTTGCCCCAGGCGAAGCAGAAGCAGAGTGCGCTTTGCTGCAGAGAGAAGGCATCGTCGATGCTGTCCTGAGCGAAGATGTGGACACGCTCATGTTTGGAAGTGGTGTCACACTCCGAAATTGGTCTCCAGAGAAATCAGGAAAGACACCGACTCATGTCAACGTATACGATGCAGTCGAAACTAAGAATGGGCCGTCGGGTTTGGATCGCGAAGGCATGATCTTGGTCGCGCTAATGAGCGGAGGAGACTATGTGCCGGAGGGTATACCTGGATGCGGCCCTAAGACTGCATGCGAGGCAGCGAAGGCGGGTTTCGGTGCCGACCTGTGCAAGATCCCAAGAAACGACTCCAGAGCTATAACTCAATGGAGGGAACGGCTGCAGCATGAGCTAAAAACAAACGAAAGCAAGTTTTTCAAACGTAAGCATGGTGCCCTCAAGATTCCGGACGACTTTCCCCGACTAGATATCCTGGGGTACTACACGCATCCGGCAATTTCGAACCAAGCTGGACTAGACAAATTACGTCGGTCTATCAACTGGGATCGAGAGCTTGATTTTCCTAGTCTGCGCGAGTTCACACAAGATGCCTTTGACTGGGCCAAGCTCGAGGGCGCAAAGCACTTTATTCGCAGTCTAGCGCCCTCTCTTGTCGTACGGCAACTTCGGATGCGTGCCGAGCAGGTCGACCGCCTGCCCACCGATAACCTACAAGCCATACAAGAAGATGAAGAAACTCTCATCAAAGGGCTTCATGGTAAACGGCAACACGCTATTACCGACCATTGCACAGAGCTTCGCGTAAGCTTCACCCCCATTGAGCTTGTGAAGATCGATCTTAGCCAGGAAGATCCAGATGATGATATAGACCTACCGCCACCCAGTTCCCAACAAGCCGCAGGAGACGAGGACCTCGACGAAGACATTCCCTTGGACATGGAGGATGAGGGTCCGAAGAAACGTGGGCCCACCAAATTTGATCCTGAAAAGCCAGCGCGTATATGGGTTATGGAAACGTTTGTCAAAGTCGGTGTGCCGCTCAAAGTTCAGGATTGGGAGGCTGGGCGACAGACAAAGCAGAAACCTCGACGAGCAGCATCAGCTCAGCCAACTGACGCTGCCGCACCGAAAGCTAGGACTACCACGAAACGGACCAAGGCGACCAAGGATCAGCCTCAAGTTCGCATAGAAGCTTTTGCAAAGGTGACAAAACCTGGGTTGAGGGCCTCACGAGCCCTCGCAAAGGCGCAAGACAAGGCAGATAATCTCCCACCACGTTCGTCTCCGCCTGCTGAGGCGTTGCACAACGAAACGATCGACCTATTGTCTTCGCCGCCGGTGAGGCCACGGACCGCAACACCAGAGCCTCCAACCGAACGGGAGAAGTCGCCATCTCCAGTCCTGGAAGAACTGCCTCCGAGCGTAACGAAAAGGAGAAGGCGAGCCCCAATCCAGCGCTCAAGAACACTCCCGGCCGACACCAGCGCCATCCTGGATCGACCTTCCACGCCCCCACTTCCCAAGACGATAGAAACATTGAATTTAATTGACTCCCCGGCACATCCTTCGCCTTCACGGCTACCGGCAAAGAAGGCGAAGACAAAAACGGCGAAAGATGCAGCTACAATGAAAGCATTCAGAGACTCGTCTGTGCCAATGCAAACCACCTTGGATGCATGGCGAGCATCAGTGACGCCAACTAAGCAGCGAGGGGCAACTCCTTTACGTGACACAGCACCAGTTCTTGCGAAACCGCAACTTCGGCAACCATCCGAAGACGTCGAGTCACTGGATTTGACTCTCTCATCACCAAGGCGTCCAGAAGCCGCACGACATCAGAAGAGTGTTAGCAGTGAGCAGCAATCTGTAGCATCGTCCGCAGTACGGCCACCCTTGACATCAATATCAACAAATGCATCTGCAAGTTCGACTTCGTCAACATCCACGTTGGGTAAAAAGAAAAGTATCCGAGATGTATTCTGTCCAAACCCATCTCGCCGCACTTCGTCACGTCTCAGCAAAACCACATCTGGACCGTCGAGTCCAGATACTCTGGACCTCACGTCTCCCAATCTCGCAGCAGCAAACTCAAGGTCGGCATCCCCGAAGCTGGATGTGCTTGACCTGACGGAACACTCATCACCTGCGGGAGAGCGAGCGCCGGTAATGCAGTCGACGAACGTAACACCAGCATCTCCTTCGGCGCATTCGTCGCACTCATCCGTTGACCAATCGCCGCCTGCACAAAAGCCCGCATCACCACCGGCAGCCTGGAAAGCCCAGAGTAAGAAGAAGCGCGCCATAATACTTCGAAAAAGCGTAGTAGGCGCCTGGGACTACGTCGACATTGACAGTCCAGAGAGGCCGGGGGCAGCGTCACCTGAAGTCCTGCTCAAAGGCAAAGACCGCCGCAAGTGGAGAGAAAGCGCGGTAGAAGTCTTGGATCTGACATAAAGCTGGTCGAAGAGGGAAGCAACAAAAAACGCGTTGGTTTTTATTTTTTGTTTGATGCCTGTATGTCGTTACGGAGACCAAGATCACAAACACATTCTATTGAGATACCAATTTTAATCACACTATACCTTGATCCTTTTTTTTGTTTTTGTTTTTTGCTGTTGTACATTTCCATTGCTGCATATCTGACCCGCTGGACAGCCGTAATTATTCTAAGGAAACGAGACTGCACGTACCGCTGTCCTCGCATCCCCCCACCCAAGCGATCACGACGGGAGGAAACTAGTAGTGAGGGGCACCCACCTGCAACAGTCATACCCTCGCTTACCCCAACAACCCTTCGTGTTCCCCCACCCACCTAGTCCCATCCCGTCTCGCATCAGACGGGCAACACAGCCCACCCCTCTCCCTTCCTCGTGTCCCTCGCTTCATATACTCTAAAATTGGAACTTCCTTCCATCAACGTCTCTTTACCCTAAGAGCAACCAATAATCCGGCCTGATGGTCTAGTGGTATGATTCCTGCTTTGGGTAAATGTGCCTTTGCACAACAACGCCTATTCTGCAGGAGGCCCCGGGTG
The DNA here is from genome assembly GCA_020744315.1 of Curvularia eragrostidis. Lineage (NCBI taxonomy): Eukaryota > Fungi > Ascomycota > Dothideomycetes > Pleosporales > Pleosporaceae > Curvularia > Curvularia eragrostidis. The sequence continues at coordinate 164,289 of JAIRCK010000015.1, read as the reverse complement.
TAAGTTTAAAGCATCCATTCTGGTTCGAAATAGGAACGCGGTTATCTAACAAGCGTTGCAGTCGAATCCCGGTCAGGCCCCATCTTCTTTTTTTGCTGATTTTTTTTTGGCGAGGTGTTCCATCTTTTTGGGGAGTTTGTGGTGGGGCGGGGTTGTGTGTGGGGTAGGTAGGGATACTACTGTGATGCGAAAGCTTGAGCTTCGCGTGCTTTTATTTTGGGGATCGCATAGTTGGGGGTAGTCGGCATAGTGTGATGGGGGTTTTGTTTCTCGTTGGCGACAGTGGTAGTGTGTATGCTGATGGCAAGAAACATACTTTACCTAACACCAATACCGTTCTGAGACTATCTTGAATGCTGCGTCGTCAAAGACTCTCACACCGCGCTGCTCGATCCTCATCCTCGTCCTGAAGGTCTTCTCCGTCTGACCCGTCTTTGGATTCACGCCCTCATGCTCGTACTGCTCTCGTTTAATGAGACAGCCTTCGATTGCCCACTTGGGTACGGCGTGCTCGAACCTGATGCCCTTATCAGCTAGCATGGCGTCGATGAGGTGCTGCGTCTTCTTTCCTTGCATCTCCTGCGTCGAGTAGAGTGTTCGTGCAAAGGCGGAGACGGCATTGCGCACAGCGTCGTTGTTGCAGCGCCAGATGAGATTGTTAACGGCCTCGGGGATAGACGGCACAGCGAACAGGCGCGCGTCGAAGTGTGCGGTTGCTAGGAGGTCTTCTGCAGTGTCATCGTCACCTGTGGCTAGTACAACTGGAGGCTCCGGCATGCGCTGCAGATAGGCGGAGAGGTGCTTGTGGAAGCGCATGGAGCAGTAGCTTGCGCTTAGGCTGCAGAGTTTCTGCACGCGCTCGTTAAAGGCGTGCACACCGTTTGGAAAAACGAGCGTGATTTCGTCGGATTGCGTGTATGCGACCGTGGCGCTGGGGAAGAAAGTGAGCAGGTCGGTGCTGGTGGCTGTCATGGCGAGGTGGATGCGCTCGTCAAACGGCCGCGAAAAGTGCGACGTAAAGCGTGAGAAGCCATGACCGTCTAAACGTAAGATAATGGGCTTGTCGATAGGTAGGACTTGGTCGAATTCTGCTTCGTAGGCTTTCATCCGGGATGCAAGAGACGGGGGTTGAGCGGTTGCATGGCTTGGTGGCGGCATGTAAGATGCTTGAGAAGTATTCGAACTTGTCCCAGAGAAGAACAAAGGTGATTTTGATATAGGAATACGAAGCGTTTGGTTTAGTTCGTGGTATTGATGGTCATATATCGAAGCTTTGCAATAGTTTGAGAAAGAAGCGGGTCGCGGAGACTATATCAAGTTTGTTCTTCTAAACTCGCTGAAGCTGCGCGCCGGGTCCCAGAGAGGCAACACAGAATGCAACTTTCGAGACCGAGCTCAAATCAGGATTTGGTTGTATGGCAGCTATACCTAAGCATTAGTAGGAGCAAAGACTATTTTGGGTGGATGAATACCAAGTGTAGAGGCTACTGGCCCGTGCACTTCGTCTAACCATCTCTTGTAGAACATGCTTTGGCTAGTCAAGGTACTTCAAGGCTACTTAGCAAGGCGAGTTGAGGTTTGAGCGACCAGCCATGGAAGAAGATGACTTTTGCTCGTCCAGGACACATTTGATTGGTCGATATCACATCTGACAACACCTCTAAGTCGACTTTTTATTAGACCGTGCTCCAGCCTAATCAATACACTAGAATGATTTGCCACACGAAAAATTGTCCATTTACATGAATGAGAAATCAAGATGTCACCGTCAAGACGAAGTATCCCCATCACATTAGATATCATAAGTACGCAATCGACAGCATTACAGCACTTCAAGGCAAGCACGACAGAATCGGCTTGAGCTTGTTGATGATCTGAGTTTGAACGGCAGCATCATTCACCGTCGTCTTGTCATTTGCATCAGCAGGGCTGATTGTGACGTAGCAATCTTTGCCCCTGAACAGAATCACGTCGGCCTCCCACGGCAGACGTGTACTGCCACACCACTGGGCGTCGGGCGGGCTCAAAAGGCCAGTGTTGACACGTGTAAAAATGTACTTGAACTGGCTAGGGTCGCTGCACTGCGTCTCCGAAACGTCGGGAAAGTTGACGTTGAGAAAAGTGTTGGGGGGCAGGTAGGGCTTGCCACTCTGGATGACAGTGGTGGTTACGTTGAGGGCCAGGTCGGCATAGATTTTGCTGTGCAGAGGAGTGGGTACGTTCCAGGCGGTAGGGTCGCCAGTCTTGCCCGAGAAGGCGATGGCTGGGATCTGAGCCGTCTTGGCCGCGTAGACAGCCGCACCAACGGTTCCAGAGAAGGGCAGCTGAACAGCCACATTGCTGCCGACATTCGGTCCGGTAAGGGCAAGTTCGGGCTTGGCGCCGTTCCATAGTGCAGGCGCAGTAACATCAATGCCATTCTTAATGGCGGTTACGGGAAATGAGTTGACGTAGTTCAGACGAGGGTCGGTCGCATTTGCGCCGGTTGGGGGGCTTCCGCCGGGACACGAGTTGTAGATGCAGCCGTCGCTGTCGACCGTGGTCGGCGCTTGGTCGGATGAGCCTTGGAGAATGGTCAGTACGCTTGTTGGTAATATCAATAGGTGTGTTTGGTTGTATACCTGTACCCGACTGGTTCTCAGCCGGTCCAGAGAGCACTAGCTGATGGCCTGCTGCATCCAGAACATTGAAGAAGGTCCGGAGGTTGGCTTCTGCCCAGCCGTCATCGTTGGACTGGACGATGCGTACTGCTTGCGCAAGTGGCGCCGCTGCCGCGAGTAGAAGGGAAGACCGCATATTTTGTATGAACGAATGAACACTGGAAGCGAACGTCACCGGCCAGGAATGCAGGGAGCGGATCTGACAAGGGAAAGAGGCGTATTGAGCAAATAGTGGTACCGCAGTCTGTACATATACGTTTCTACCAGCATATTAAGCCGCATATAATGATCAGCTACGAGCGACTCCGTGCCGTCATGCACGCCGGGAAGGAACAGAATTGCGGCAACGTGCGGAGAGAAGCGATGTGATTGCTCGCCGCATTGATGAGCAAGACCGCGACATGCTGGAGAATGGCGGCTTTCATGCTGTGAGTGGGTGTTGACCTCCGAGGCGGAAACACTCCCAAGCCTGGCGCAGGCGTCGTCTTTGACCCAAACAGGTTAGCGTCTCGGCGCCCGCGACTTCAACGGGCAACAGCGCCCGGCGCGTGGCCACACGTGTGCTGATACCGAGACATCATTCACGCTCGGTTTCACTCGTACCATCGGGCTGGGTATTGGATGTCTTTGCCAACCATACATGAACGTTTTTTTAAACTTTTGGTTCTTGTACTCCTGCCCCATATGATTGCTCCCGCCGCTTGTGCATGGATACTACGGCCCGCTCCCCACAATAATTCAAGGTGATGAAGAAACCAGGCCCCTCGAACTTGTACCTGACGGCCAGAACCATAACGTGTATGGATACGATTCCTGGGCGCCTTTTACCGAAGAGAAAAAAGAAGAATAATAATAATACAATGCGAGCTGCTTCTGCGCATCTCACAGGGCCGTGGCATGCCACAGGATGGCTATGAACCTCCCCATCTTGCTCGTTACACTGACCGGCAGCCTAGTCGTACCAGTTCAAGGCGGCATGTCAAGGCAGAGATGTCAGAGATATTGTAGGTTGTCAGTTACGATGCGTTCGCAGTCTTCGCTCGAACAAGTGGTTGGCATCTTGGCATAGAAAGCACCTCGATGCGAATGATTACCCTGATCCACCGAAACTCCCTTGGTCATTATGAATTCAAAATGCCGTCTCAAACTATGTGAGCAGGCTTTACTGGCTGCTGGTAGTAATCGCCTGCAGCGCCATTCTGGTATGGAGGAGGAGCATATGGATCGTCCATGCCGGTGGGTGCGTGCGTCTGCGAATGGTATGCGGTGCTTTGAAGGTTGTGGGCGGGAGCGCCAGCGTATGGAGTACTGTGTAGATCAGTCGCTGCTAGAGCGGGGTTGTGGGCGGGCGCGTAGTGGCCTCGCTGGGCTGCGGCTTTTGCGCGACGATAGCCGATGATGGAGTAAACGAGGAGACCGAGGAACGAAAGGCTGCAGCAGGTTAGTCAGGACACCAAGTGTGACGGAGGCGGCCCACACATACAAGACAAAGATGCTAAACCCGACACCGACAGCACTGGCGCCATTGCCAATGGCTACAAAGTCGACAATCAGGACTCCCGCCCAGAAGCCAGTCTGGACGGAATTCATAATCAAGAAGTTGGCTGGTTTGAGCGCATCTCGGAGGAAGAGGAGGATGGCGAGCACATCGATCAATAGCACCATGACCATCATGAGGATGAAGATGACGACGGTGCTGCTGGCTGTCAGTGTATGCGCATGCGTGCAGGCGAGTCTGTGTCGGCGTACCCAGTCGCTGGCTCAGTGAAGTCTTTGAGATCATGGATCGAGCGCAGTGCCAGGGAGAACATGACGATGATGAACAGCATCAGGCATATTCGCACAATCCAGAAGGGCACGAGGATGCGCTTCTTCCACAGTCCTTTTTCGTGCTGCATGTTGCGTGGGGCGGCCGTGGCAGAGGGTGCTGGTGGGTGGAAGCGGAGTGTTTGCGGTCGGCGAAGCCTGGGGCGAACAAGAGCGGCTGAAGAGAGCGACTGAAGAAAGCAGAGGAAATATAGCACAGGCACGGCCGACTGCGCGCTGCGTCGAAGTGGCCGGAATTTGATGCTGCGGCTCAATTGGCAGGCCTGAATCCAGGGGAAGGCACCGCGCCCGGCGATGAAACACGCGTTCGGCCCTGCTTATCTTCATCTCTTTTACGGGGCGCACGCGTTGGGCGGGCGCAATGCGCAGCCATGGTCGAGGGCGAGGGCGAGGGAGAGGCGTCGAGCGTGCGTTCGTTCAGCGAGCGTCCAGCGCCGTATCGCCAGCACGACACGAGATGAGCTGCTGTCTTGAAGCTGAAACTGGCCGTTGCCGAGCGCAGGGTCTCGTGCCGCTGAATCGGCGGGGGGGCTGTCAACGAGATAGGCGGCGCGGGGCATGGGGGGGCTGCGGCTAGCATAGCCCTGCATCTGGCATGGGCCTCGTAAAATAAAAAAAGCGCCACGCCTACGACTACGCCTCCAACGTGCCCTCGACGCCGTGGCCGAAGATCACAGGGCTGACCTGCTCCCGCCCCGAGCCCCCCTCTACGCTCTCCTGCACCCGCGCCCAAAGCGGAAGGCAACGCGTTCCTCCCAGTCCACATGAGACAGCGGCCGGCCACGCGCCCCTTGCACGAGCAGCCAGCCGATAAGCCCCCGATAAGGGCCCACACCACCGCCATGGATGGGTGAATGGATGGACGCCCGGCAAGGATGGTCGCCAACACCTCTCCCACACGACCACCCATCCGCCTCCCTCGGGGCAGCGTGCTAGTATTTAGTCAAGACCAGACCACCCGCCCCGCTATCCACCATGGGTTCCGAGCAGTCCAAGCAGTCCGAGGCTACCGATAACGAGAAGATGCACCACTACAAGTACATGAACGAGAAGGACGGCTACATCGTCTTCGAGGAGCCCACAGAAGCGCGTATGTCCCTGTCCTGGCACCCGTGAAGCACAGTCGGCCCTGACAAGACGCCACAGCACCGCAGTACACGCCCAACATCAAGTATCCCCAGAATGTGTCGATAAAGGCCGTCGCTGAGTGGGAGAAGGAGCTCCTGGCGGACCCAAAGGTACACCTGCCCTCCCGGGTCTTCGCTTCGTTCGGCCGGCTAACCTCTCCCACAGAACCGCCTCGCCCTCTCCGCCCTCAGCTCCAACTCGGCCAACGACGTCCTCTCCTCCCGCTCGGCCGCCATTGCCGACGCCCAGAAGTTCAACATCAGGATTCCGCTCGAGGGCGCCCCCATCACCAACCAAGCCGCTTCCGGACGATGCTGGCTGTTTGCCTCGACCAATGTCTTCCGCATCGCCGTCATGAAGAGATACCGGCTCTCCGAGTTCCAGCTCTCCCAGGCATATCTCTTCTACTGGGACAAGATCGAGAAGGCAAACTACTTTCTCGAGAGCATACTCGACACAAAGGACGAAGACGTCGACAGCCGCATAGTGCAGACGCTCATGGCCAGCCCGGTCGGTGACGGCGGACAATGGGACATGGTTGCAAACCTCGTGCAAAAGTACGGTCTCGTGCCCCATTCGCTGTACCCGGATTCCATCAACGCGTCCAATTCGGCGATCATGGACCGCTTGATCACCACAAAACTGCGCGAAAATGCCATCCGCCTGCGTTCCATTGCCTCGAGCGACATGCTGCCCGAAGCCATCAAAGCAACGCTTGCTGCCGAAAAGGACAAGATGCTCCGTGAGATCCACCGCATCCTGACGCTGATGCTCGGTCCTCCACCATGCGCCACCAAGCCCTTCACGTGGGAGTACTACGACAAGGACGGCAGGCTAGACACTGTCACCACATGCCCAATTGACTTTGCCAAGGAGCTTTCCGACCATCGCATTATCCGAGCATTATCCGGAACCGACGTGCACTCGCTCTTTTCTCTCGTCAACGATCCCCGAAACCCCTACAACCGCCTGCTCAGCGTAAAGCGTCTCGGAAATGTGTGGAACGGCCGGCCCGTGACCTACGTCAACGTCGACATGAAGACGATCAAGGACGCTTGCATTGCCATGCTGAAGCGCGGCGTGCCTGTTTTCTTTGGTTCAGACGTAGGCAAGTATTCGGACTCGTCCAAAGGCATCATGGACACGCAGCTCTACGACTACGAGCTCGGCTTCAACATCAAGCTCGGAATGACAAAGGCCGAGCGCCTGCAGACTGGCGAGAGCCAAATGACACATGCCATGGTGCTGACGGCTGTCCACGTCGTTGACGGCAAGCCAGTGCGCTGGAGAGTAGAGAACTCGTGGAGCGACCGTGTAGGCGACAAGGGCTACTTTGTCATGACCGACGCATGGATGGATGAGTTTGTCTACCAAGCCGTTGTCGACCCGACAGTGGTTAGCTCGTCAGTTCGAAAGGTGTTGGAGCAGCAGCCCAAGATGCTGGAGCTGTGGGACCCGATGGGTGCTCTGGCCTAAGCCACGAGACTTATGAAGAACATGATTTTATGCCCGTTTTTTTTTCTTGTAGACTAGATTGGCAGGCTTTGTTTCATAGAACTATTTGACCTGAACACATTCACATCCACAATTTGGCAAAGCAGGTATTGTGAATTGCTTGCGGAAACGGCTTAAGCCGGGCGGTGCCGTGCACTGCCGAACCTCGGCCTGTTATAGCGTCATTCCTCCACATTCCGCCCGCATTGGACGCGCGAGCGGGACGGTTGCCGCCATGTGATAGCCACATGTAGTCCCTCTTCTCCGCGTTCTCAATCATTTCCCCAAAAATCTCGCCAGGAAACATCGCCACCATGTCTTCGGCTGTCCTCCGCAATTCTATCAAGATGGCTTCACAGCCGCAACAACGCTTGGCGAGCATTCAGAGACAGTTTAGCAGCTCCGCGCAACAAAGAAAGGAAATTCGGGATGCCTACATTATAAGTGCTAGCCGGACACCGACCGCGGTGGTGAGTAGGACCTGGCGCTGAACTACTCGACATACTAATCACCTGTCAGTTCAATGGCAACTTCACAACCGTATCCGCCCCACAGCTGGGCGCCACCGCCATCAAGTCTGCTCTCGAGAAATCAAAAGTCCCTGTATCCTCGATAGATGCCGTCTACATGGGAAACGTCCTGGGAGGAGGCGTAGGCCAAGCACCCGCACGACAAGCCGCCATATTCGCCGGTCTCCCTACAAACATCGAAGCCACCACCATCAACAAGGTATGCGCGTCGGGTCTCAAAGCCGTCAGCATCGCCGCCTCGACCATTGAGCTCGGACAAGCGGAAGCCCAAGTTGCCGGAGGAATGGAAAACATGACAAGAGTACCGTACTATCTGAGCCGAGCCAGCCAGCAGCCCGCATTCGGTCACCAAAAGTTGGAGGATGGTCTCATCTCCGACGGTCTGTGGGATGTCTACAACCAGATTCACATGGGCAACTGCGCCGAGAACACAGCCAAGAAGTATGAGGTCTCGCGACAGGACCAAGACGACTACGCCATCGAGACGTACAAGCGCGCGCAGCAGGCATACAAGGACGGACTGTTCAAGGATGAAATCGTACCCGTGACCGTCAAGACAAGGAAAGGCGAGACCATCGTCTCCGAAGACGAACAGTACAACAAGCTCAAGCTCGACAAGGTTCCTACACTGAAGCCGGCTTTCGAAAAGGGCCCCAACGGCACCGTCACAGCAGCCAACAGCTCGCCCCTGAGCGACGGCGCCTCCGCCCTGGTCCTCGGCAGCAAAGAGATTGCTCAGAAGTACGGCAAAGACAGCCGTGTCCTGGCCAAGATCATCACCTACGCTGATGCCGCTCTGGGTACGTTAATTTTTTTTTTCTTCTTAGCAATCTAACCTGCATCCTCTTACTAACATGACGCAGACCCCATCGACTTCCCCGTCGCCCCCGCCGCCTGCGTCGACAAACTCCTCGCGCAATCCGGCCTCTCCAAGTCCGACATTTCCATCTGGGAGTTCAACGAGGCCTTTGCCGCCGTCATCAAGGCAAACGCAAAGATCCTCGGGCTAGGCACCGACAATGTTAACCCCAGAGGTGGCGCTATTGCCCTGGGTCATGCCCTGGGTAGCTCCGGCAGCAGGATTTTGGTTACTTTACTGCACCAGCTGCAACAGGGCCAGTATGGTGCCGCTGTTATTTGCAATGGCGGTGGTGCTGCGTCGGGCATGATTGTGCAGAAGGTCAGCGCGGATGAGCTGTGATTTGGGATGTCAAAGTAAGGGAGAAAAAAAAAGAAAGAAAAATGATGAAAAGTTGCGCTGTTAGGTAGATAAATGCCTGGGCCTTTCGATGGTTCAAAGGAATGAATGAAATGAAATGACTCTTGTTCCAAGTGCTGCATCTCACTACTACTCCATAGAATTAAGCGTGAATAAGTGAAGATTCATATATAGTTTTGTGGTATATCATGACAACATTAACCCTGACGAAGGGGCGTAAAAAGAATAGAGCCCCCCATACAGACAGAATAGTATCTGACGAAACGCCCACGTAACAGCCCCTCGGACCCCATTAAAGCAACCCTTTGCAGAAAGCAAAAGAAAGAAGGACAAACACCCCATCCATCTTGTAACGCCATGACAAAAAAAGAAAAGACGCTTTTTTTAGTTTTACCTCTACTTCAAAATAACACGTCTCTACCCCTTTGAGAAAAAGGGGTTTCCCTCAAGCCTGATTCAACAACATATTCAAATCCATATCCATGTCCATGTCCATGGCAAAGTCCATGGTATCATCCCATGTCGCCGCCAATGCGGCATCGGCAGGAGCAGACGCGCTCACGCCAGCATGGCTGTATTCAGCACTGCTAGTTGGGTTCTGTAGATGCTCTGGTATCTGGTCCCACGAGGGAAACTGCAAGTCGTCGTCGCTCAACGTCGCAGCAGCAGCAGCAGCGGCAGTGCATGCTTGCTCGTTTAGGGGCTCAGAAGAGCGGAGACCAACGGTTGAGCATTCGTATACGGGTTGTTGTTGGCCGGGGACGGATGAAAATGGTGCCATGTGTGCGTTTGCCTCGTCGAGCCAGTACCTCCTTTTCGGGGATCCAGGCTTATTGACGGAAAAGCCTAGTTCGCCACGCTCGCCGAAACAGGATCCCCCGGTGCCTTTCGAAGGGCATGCAAGTTCCGAAATGGGTTCGTAGACACCCATCGGTGAGTCATCGCTGGCTGCAGCTGTCACTGGAGCACACGAAAGCGGAGACGTAGGTGATCGGCTCAGCCCAGGTACGCTGTAGGGTGTCTGTCGGCCAGATGAGAGCTGTCGTGCATGTCCTTTGATGTGGCCCAGTGAGCCCGAAAGTGAACATTCAAACGAGAGCGCCCGTAGCGGGTCGTTCTTGGGTAAATCTTCGCAAGCAAAGTTGTTGATGTTGAAGCTAGTATCAAGTGCGGCGCCAGTATTGATGCCTAGGTCCTCGTAAACATCAACTGCTGTGTCGATGCCCTTCACTGGAGCTTTGGTATCGATGCCGTGAGCTCTCTTAAAGAGATTAAGCCACTCAGGGTTGTCGGCGGATGTCTGATTCCAAGGATCGTCGTCACCGTATAGGATGTGACGCGATTCAACTTGCAACATCTCATCGGTCAAGGAACCAGCACCGTGTTGCTCAATGTACTTTCTTGCGAAGCGTCCAAGTCGCAGGGTAAGAATTTCCCAGCACGTTGCGTTGGGGTTGTGATCAGATGACCCAGACGCCGAGTAGTCTTTGGGTGTGCTCAGGATGATTGGGCCGACCACTGAAGGGTCCTTATTATCTTGGTAGGCGATGGACAGATCATTGTTCGGTAGAAGGTATTCAAGATCTTGGCTCTCGAGCGATAGGTTGAGCTGCTGTTGATCAGTCAGTCAGGAACGTCTGCCAAAACCCATTGTGTCTCCTGACCTCGGAATGCTCCCGCGTATTCAATATGGTGGTACGTACCTTTAGACTCGAGGAATTGGTTGCAGAGAACGGAAAGGGCGACTTGCTCTCATTGGCAATGAGATACGGCGGCATCGCGTTGGCTACATGTATCGCTACATGAGGATCCAGACCGCGACAGCCCTTCCAATCCTTCATGCTAGCTCCGTTACGGAACTCCTTTGCAAGATGGTCAACCCGATCCTGCCACTTATCAAAGTTCATGCCGCAAAATCCACAACGTGATTTGATGTACTGTGCTTCAGACTTCCAGCTCTCCATACTTGCAGACATCTTGCAGCCGTGCATCAATCGCAAGTGCTGTCGAAGGTGATCTTTCCTGTAAAACGTGCGGGACTCCGGGCCTTTTTCATAACAGGCGGTATGATTGTGTGTCGCCAGATGGTCTTTGCTGGGGTCCAACTCGTCACAGTAGACGCATCGAGGTTTTCCGGTAGCCTTGTCGGCAACAATTTCTCCAAGAGGTGCACATAGCCACTTCTCGAGGGACAAATGAAGGCTCTTCTCGTGGCGAGACCTTTGATACGTCAGCATCATGAAACTAGTCTGGTCAAGTTTGTGCTCTCGAGTCTTCATCCGATTTTATATCTTTGCAAACACTGGGATTTCCAGGCAGCATCAGTGCGGAGGGAGCTTCACATACCAGTCGTACTTAGATTTGAAAGAATCAGTACAGAATGTGCACTGGAAGATCCTTGGTCCCTCATCGGAGTTAGGCTTTGACACGCGAGCAGGAATTCGTCGACGCCTGCGCCTTTCCTTGGACTTCAGGCTGTTCAGAGAGCCAAGAGAATGTCGAGAGCCGTATGAATAAGCAGAGTCCCGGGATCCCCTCGAGTTGGAGGACATTCTGGTAAGACCAGTCTCCAGCGAAGAGATGGAAGGAGCCTTAAACACCGAAAAGCTGCCAGTACTGTCGTTAGAAACATCCTTACGATAGCTGCTACTCTGGCTGGTGGACTGAGGCGGATCAAAGGTCTTGACGGCGTTGGCGATGGCATTGAGAGGCGCAGGTTCGTTTTCTGGAGGAGAGTGCTTCCATCGTTCGAAAGGACCTGTCGAGAGTTAACCGAAACATTCCTGTTGCTGCAACACTGGCAGTCGAGAGGGAATGCCAGCAGCCGAGTTTATGCGCTCATCTTCTGAACGCCCTTCACCTACGCGGAAGACTATGAATCTTCCGGTAGTTTTGGACGCCAAAGTTTTATGCGATCGACTAAACTCAGCGCCGATAGACGTACCCATGTTTTCCCATGTTTTACCCGCGGGAATGTTGATGACCTTTGTTGATGGCCGGATGCTCGGCGATGCACTTCGTTTGGGTCGTGCTTTCTCCCTTCGCCGCGTATTGGCCATCCAGTTGGAGATTTGGCCAATCGAGAGACCAGTCTGCTGCTTCAACATCTCTTTGTCTTCGTCCGTTGGATAAGGATGATCAATATGGGCTATCATCCAGTCTTTCAGGATCTTGACGGCGGCTCGTGGGAAGCGAGCAGCACCAGCATTCCTGGTGCCTTGCTCTCCCTTGCTTTCATCTGTTATAGGTCCAACATGACCCAAAGATCGCATCTGCTTCTTGCCGGTGGGCCCTCCGAAGCATCGCGTGTCGTTTTCGGATACGACATCTAATGTATCGAGTGCTGTCCTTTGCTTCATTGCCGGCATCTTCTCCGGGTTGGTGAAGCTGCATGGCCGGAAGAGGACGTTGCATGGCGAGCATCCCAGCTGCTTGGTACCATCAACATTGTAGATGACACACTCGAGGGACATTGATCTACAATATTCACATGGCTGAGGGGACTTCTGATATGTTGGCAGCCAAGTACTAAAATCTGTATTGAGGTCGATATCAATATGGGCGAATTGCCCGAATGCTCCGGAGTCTTCCTCTTCGAACGGGTGACTGATCTACATTAGAACCAAGCCAGATAGAGTTGAGGGCTGATGATATTCTTGTGTAGGTCGATCTTTGGGCATGCAGGTTCCAAACTGGGGTGGATGATTAGGGGATGGTGGCCAGGGCACGCACGCACCTTTCGTCCAATGTCGGTTCCATTACGTTGAGGTCGGTCTCTTGAGACACACCGGGTATGCTTGTGTCTCCGAAATCGACAAAGTCTGCCATATCGAAGGCTGCATCGTGAGTAGCCATGGCTGCGGGCCGGGATTTTCGCAGTCAACGACTGAATTGCTGTCCAATAGCCGGCGATGGATGGAAAAACAAGCGCACGCCCTCCGAACGAATTTGACAATAAGGCGTGAGTTGTCGTTGTGGGATGATGGATGCTATGTAAGTAGGAGTATGGCTGGGACTCATACTGCAGCCATGCCGAAGACGGGGACTACGCTTTCTACATCCGCTAAGCCTAATCCGGGAGCATGTCGAGTTCGAAGGGCGCAGTCTGTGCGGCGTGCAGGATTAGCCAGCCAGTATTGCGCTTAGGTCGGATGGGACGCCGTATAGAGAACACTTGATGCTGCTGAGTCATGATTGCGGCGTCAGGGTAATAACATTGCATAACCGCCCATGTGGCAGCTGTGTTAATTCGGTGTTGCCGCCACTGCAGTCACATTGCCAGCAGCTTCAAGAGCCTCCTCGGAGGCTGGCTTCTCTACACTTGCGAGTGGCCGGGCGCGTTGAAGACCTCAAGAGGTCGCGACAGTCGAATCATATACTAGGCTACCAAACACTAGCGAGCTCAGCGAACAAACCCCACTTCGGTCGCGGGACGCCGCGACCATCCAGCCGACCAAGTCCGCTGGGCCAGAGATGGACCGAGATTGGAGCATCAGAATCTAGAAGATGGATGGGCCGTTGGGGAAAGGCGAGAGTGGCAGTGGGGAAACCACGGGAAATGCGTGGTGAAGGGTGTGACCAGGCGCATCCGCCAGTAATAGCCGGAGTATAAGAGTGCAGACAGGGCCGCCTGCAAGCTGTACGTCGAACGGTCAGTTGCGCCAGATAAGAAGCCGTCCATCGGAGACCTCGGCTCCTGATTTGCGAGGCGTGTGCAGATGTCGTACGAAGAAGTCACAGTTTCTGGGGACCGAACAAAGAGCGGTGTCGGTGCGTGGCCACGGATCACGTGCTGAAGACGTCACGCCCCTTCTCAGTCCAGAGCCGACCGAGTTGCCTTACCTCATCAGGCCAGCACATGAGGAGACGGCCAGAAATGAGGCTTCCAACCAAGAGAGCACTCGACCACGACAAACACGGAGCACGCCATGCAGCCTTGGGAAAGCTGTGCAGTCACATGTCGCTCGAATCGGCCGGCCGGCACCGTCGCAAGGCTAGAGAAGCAGTCTCACTGACGGCACACGTACGCGCATTGGCTGCTGCAAGACCAATGTATGCGCTCGCAGTCCAGACTTTCTCATTCTACTCATCCCGACATCACTGGGCAACCATCTGGAAATCCACCAGCAGCAGACAATGAAGTCTTTGTGTAGAAAAATAAAATAAAAATAAAAACAGCAGCCGGGACCCCCATCGGCTTCTTCGGAGCATTATCCCAGTGGTGGGGCGGTAAGGTTGGCAGCGAAGGCGGGGTAAGTGGATGAAAGACATCGATAGTTGCAAGACCACACCCTCCCGTCAGACACAGCTGTCCATGACTACCAGACGGTGAAGCTCAACATTGACTTGTCCGTAGTGTCCGATCGATGCTACGCACAATCAGAAGCAATTAGAAGCAACTAGTCTTGGCAACACGCCGGAGCTACTGGCTAAGCCGATCCTAGCACTTCTGCCAACTCATAACGCATCTCAAGTCTGCCCAATCCATCATTCCATAAGCCGCACGAAACTAGCCAGATCACGCCGCTCGCCTCCACAGCGCTCGTCATGTAACATGTCACTTGTCAGTCGTCACCGCCTGTGCCTGACTACCCTAGCGCGAGCATCCACCTTCGGTCGGTCTTAAAACCGACCTCACTCCACACCAAGCACTCCTTCTATACCCCCATCAGCAAGCACCAAACCTACCTCGGAACTGTGTACGGCCCACTCTGGACCGACGATGATCAGCGCTGGCTCACCAACTCGCCATGTATGATATGGATGCAGCTCCCAACTGTGCCATTTGCAATGCGCCTCCCTATCCCGAATGCTCCTGCGAGTCGGAGCGGCTGCAGCTTGCTGTCAAGCAGGCTGAGCAGCGTGCTATGGATGACAGACTGGCTGAGATACGGTACGATGAGTCCCTGGCTTTGACCAAGAAAGGGTGCTGACTTGGGCTGTAGAGACTGGGTAATCACTCATGCGCGTCAGCATATACAGAACGCGTTTGGGCGATTAACATCAACCCGCAAGCAAGCACATGCGGCATACCTCGCCTCACTCCCACACTACGAAGTCTACATGCGATACTCTGGTCATCCGCCAATACATCCAATGTACGTCGCCACGCTTCAGACACAGATCGCGGAAGCGCACGCAGAGCTTAAGCGTGGCATCGATGCCGATTGGCGAGCCTCGGTTCTTCGCTACCCGGAAGTCTTGGATTATTTTTACAGCCTTGTTGATCTCAGGCTGCCGGATGACCATTCTCGAGAGGTTATTGAACCACCGTTTGCCGCTGCAGGTTACACTGACATCGGATATGGAGTCAAAGAAAAGAAGAAGAAGAAACGGCGAGACAGGGAAGGCTCAGTACAACATGGACACTTGGCAGTCAACCGAGTGATACACGGACCGCCTCCAGTTCCAGTACCACCACCAGTCCAGCACGTAGGATTTCCTCGACCACCCGGCCCATATGCATATTAAGTTTGTGAGATGCGCTTGCGACCCGACTGGATCGCGCTCCACGACTGTCGCATAGCGACACTTCTAACATTGAGTGGCCATGGAGAGCATACGACGGAAACGTTGTGGGTCCATATGAGTATCACTGCGCTGGAAAATGGCGACAAGAAATCGGTGTATGACTTCAAATCTATATCGCCTCTTGTGGCTCGTAACTTTTGTCCTGTCACGCTTCGATGCCTGCAGGAATCAGAGCATAGCGAGGAGTACTTTTTTTTCTGGGTTTCCTAATGTTGACCAGTGATCATCATAACATACTTACAAATATCGAGGAGTCGAAATCAGGCAATGTTTTCTTAAATTATCAATACGTTTATATGAACTTGAGCTTTTTCTCGAGAACGCATCGTTGTTTGTAAACACGTGGTGATACATAGTTGCCCAGAGCTCTGAGATAGAGTGAATCGTCCGTGCAGGGTATTCATCCTAGAAACGAGCTCCTTCGTAGCTAGGTGTAGTCCGTGCGTCATGGACCAGAAAGTTACAAGCTTGACTCTCGAAAACCGCGCGCGACGACACAACAATATTGTCCTTGCTCAAATCCGCGACAACGCCACGCGACATAAACATACGGTCAAACTTCAGCAGTAATCTGTCGATATATACACCAACCTCTCTTACCACCACAGCAACGAGCGCGTTCCGCTACCATTGCCCGTCATGAGCGGCAAAGCAGGCGCATACGGGACGACGGGAGGCGGTGACACGGATTTCAGGAAAACATGGGATCGCGACGAGATGGCGAAGAAGGCCAAGGAAAGGGAGGCCAAAGAACGCGAGGAGGGAAAAGAACGATATGAAGCAAAGCTGGCTGGCAAGACATACAGACGGAGGGCGTCGACGCCCGAAGACCTGAAGCAGACAGAGGCAAGAGCAGAGCGAATTGATTGGAGCAAAATGATCGGAAAGCAAACCCTCACGTCAGCTGCTGCTGCGGTCGGGAAGAGGGGACGTGGCGCTGGCGCGTACTGTGCAGCTTGCGACCTGACATTCAAGTGTGTCCATTCCTTGAAGCGCTTACACGCTTTTCGCTGACAGCCTTTCAGGGACAACATTCAATATGTCGAGCATCTGAACAGCAAGCAGCATCTGGTTGCTACCGGCCAGTCCGGCGAAGTACGCCGCGCAACGCTCGAAGAAGTGCGAGACCGCCTACGATATCTCAAGCGAAAACGAGACGAAGAAAAGACTCTTGAAGTCACAGACTTGGACACGAGGCTAGCCATGAACAAGGAACAGATGGAAAAGGATGCCGAAGAGAAGAGACGGTTGCGCAATGAGAAGCGCAGGGCAAAGAAGAAAACCGACAGCAATGCCATGGAGTGGAAAGTCGAAGGAGACGGTATCATTCGTTGAGCCGATCCATGAGATAAGATACCGCATGGTATGGACGCAGCATCACGCTGAGCCATGGATTGAAGTAGCCGGTTTTAGGTGGACAGTGACACTCCACCTAATACTTCGTGGTTATACTTCTCAGCCGCTTTGGAACGAGAACCTCTCCTGGCGCACCGCAAAAGCGACACACGTCTGTCCAATGAGGACAACGTTTAGCGCCACTAAAATTCATCTGTGACGATCCCGATGTCTTTTGTGGAGCGCTCACGCTCGAGTTCGATGTTGCAGAAGCATGAGTTATGAGGTATGTGGCGGTATCTTTGTCAGACTAGGCAGGGCCAAAACATGGGCATCTGGTCGAAAGGTCGAAGATAGATAATTGCGGTCCACTCGCTAGAGACATGGCCCCACACCCCGCATGCAGACCGCATACTGATTTCTAAGCTCAACACCGAGCAGGACGAGCTTCGGCCCAGTGTGTCAATCAACGTAGCTATTTAGTAGATGTTATAGTCTGATTGAAATTAAGACCCACGAGTGCGCCAGAATCGTTTTGCGTACATTACCACCTTTCTTCAATCTTCGCAACGGGCATTTCCATTGTACTAACAGCTCAAGAACAATGGCGCAAGTTAACGGCAACGCCCCTAAGATCACGCTATACACAAACCACAACTGCCCCTATGCTCACCGAGCTCATATTGTTCTGAAGGAGCTAGGGCTGCCATATGAGGAGGTTTTGATTGATCTAGACAAGCCAAGGGAGCCCTGGTACCTCGAGATCAATCCTGTGAGTACATTCGAGCTCTGCACAGCGATGCATTGTTGATTCATTTACAGCGAGGCCTCGTCCCTGCCATAAACTTCAATGGCGAGATAATCACTGAGTCAGTCATCGTTTCAACGTTCCTGGCCGATGCGTACCCCTCGCACGTCTTCCCCGCAGCAGGATCTCCAGAAGCTGCCTTGGCTCGTGCTAGAATCAACTTTTTCTTCGACACCTGGAACAACAAGGTCAGCAGTTATTGGTTCAAGATCGCCATGCAGAATTCGGAAGAAGAGAAGACAAAGCTGTGCGAGGAGTTCCTAGACGCTATGAAGAAAGAGATAGAGCCTTTGCTCAAAGACGCAAAGCCATTCTTCGGTGGGAGCGACAAAGTCACATTGGCAGAGGTACGATCACTAGTCGAGAAATCAGAGCCTTACTGACAGCCCGGTAGGCTCTAATTGCGCCCTTCCTTCTTCGGATGTATGCACTGGCCAAACATGATATGCTTCCCCAATCCATGGTGTCAGGCTTGGACGCACTGCCCAACTTTTCCAAATGGGCTTCCGAAGTGATGAAACAAGAGAGTGTAACCTATATTTGGAACGAAGATGTTGTCATTCCCAGAACCATCGAGAAGTTTAAGAGCATGAAGGAGAAGGCAAAAGCAGCAGCGAAATGAGCTTGTGCGACGCGATTTTGTAGGTAACGAGATGACAATGCCAAGGCTACAACCTGAATGATATCTGAAACCGAATACAGCCATCTATCTGGCTATCTACATCTTCACGTGTGGTGTATGTCCGGCCTGTTGATAGTAAATTCGCAGAGAGCTCAGTCCCACGTGATGTACTTTTTTCCCGATGGATATCACAAACACAAACAAGACATAACACATGCCCGTACTTAGGCGCCGGCAGTACGCATCCCTCACCCTGAGATAAGCAAGCTGAATTGAATGCAACTGCTCAATGAATGTAGACACAATGAGCGCTGGAGAAAACTAACAGACGTCATGAGATGACAAAAAGGGAAGGCACCATTGGCTGTGCACTAGTTGTCGATCTCCCAGAGCGGGATACACTACTTTGAACACCAAGAACCACGACGCGTACGCTTCGATGGTGGCATCGTGTTGCCCGCTGTATGCAGCGACAGCAACATCTCTGCTGCATCCATGTCGACATGGCCGTGGTAATCGTCACCACCAGATATCTCGGATCCATGCGCACTATCGACTGTGGTGGCTGTCAGAGGGCGAATGACGGCTTCATCGATGAGAGGTTCGTACGTGGCCACCTTGGAATGTGTCCGTTTCGTCCGGAAGCCTTGACCAGAACACTCATACGGAGCGGATGTCGGCGTGAACAAGCTCGGAGGCGCACGCATACTGGCAGGTGAGCTCGCAAGAGATTCCGCTACACGTGGAGATTGTGGCCGATTGATGGGCGTGAATCGAGTGCGCGGAGACACTTCGGGAGAAAACAGATATCTGTCACTCCGCTCTGTATCGGTTCCGTACCCGCTTTCTGTATCCACCGGCTGCACAAGCCGTTGTCTCACGGCCTGGGCACCGAACTGGAGCTGTTCAGAGCGCGGCGTGGGTGACTCCACTTCTGCGGGAGTGATCGGTCTGTGCACATTATATGCTGGTCCAAGTTCTCGAAACCTTGTTGTCTCCTGGGTACAATATTGTACGATGGCCGGGTCAATAACGAACTTTGCGAAACCGTGATCATCTGGCGTCAGGCAGGTCAAAGGAAAGTCAATGCCAAAGACAGGCGTGAGTGCCCATCTGATGTTATAGCAAAACGTTGCAGCTATGGCTCTGGCAGCCTGATATGGCATCCAATACCCTACAAACCGTCAGGAGACTCCTCAGACAAGCTCCAGGTAGCTGGACTTACCTTGGCACACCAGTGCACCTCCAGTAATGCTGTAGCTAATGTCCTTCAGCCCAGGATTCTCCCTCAGCGCTTTCGCAGGTATCGTCTATAACGGTGAGTGCTGAACTCGGTGGGTGCGGAACGGAGAGACTACCTTTGAATACTTGCACGATTTGAAGAAAGGGGTCATGCGAACGAGACCAACGTTATAGTCCCAGACTACAACATATTCTTTGTTCTCGCCAGGTACTTTGTACGTGTACTGGAACACTAAACAAGTCAGTCTCCGTCACTCTCTTCCCACGGGCCCAACTCACTTTCAAACGCGTCACGCCCAGTCTTCTCGAGGAAGTCCTTCTTGTCGCTGTTGTATGGGATATGTCGAACGCCCTTCTTGGAAATCTCGTTCAAGGGATAGATCTGGAATCTGCGGTGCTGCGCAAGGAGTTCCTCGTCATTCCCCGCTTCGTGCGGTGGGAAGTTGACTATCCCGATAGTTTTGTTGCCTTCGGAAAACACCGGTGCGTCTTTTGGTATTTTTTGTCGCTTGGGAGCTGGAACCGCTGCTACCGGTTGCGAAGATGGTGTTGGAGACTCTGAGTTGCGGTCATCATGACGGTCACCGCAGAAAGGGTTCAGCAAGTATTGTATCTTCATTCCGGGCAACACGCGATCAACTGGAAACGGCAAATGCGAGGACTTTGAGGTCCGCTAAAAGGCACCGGTACCTGTCAGCGAGAACAGACTTTGGGTCGCAAGAGCCAAGAGGGAAATGAAGACTGAGCTGCTATAGAGGGAGATGAATTTGGGCTAGGAGAAGTTTGATGACGGTAATGGGAAGAAGAAACCAGCACCTGGATGTTTGCAAGATTCCAGCGATGAGGTGATCGCCCTATACCTCTGACCCGCAATAATGTGGTTAGATGGCTACCAACGTTGGCAACCGATCTAGGTACTGTCGGGACTATGGACAGGACTGGGTTGATGACTGTTGCGACGTACCTTTGCGTTCAAATATCGATTCGATCAGCAGTTCGCCTGGAAATCGGCGGAGACACGTGCGCTAAGTGTTGTTCCAGCTCCGGTATCTAGGTGGCTCCGCTCAACAAACGGGATGGTCTCGTGGCGACTAGCTGGACCTTGTATGGTGTCAACGGATAACTTCGCTCGGCTATCGCAGCAATACAAGCCAGCCAGTGACTTTGACATGTCAAGTCAGCTGATGCCAAGGAGAACCAGTTGTTCGAGTGTTGTCTTTACCAGTATGCGATGTCAGTATACCCACAGCAGCGTGCTGCTGAGGTGAGATGCTATCCGGCAAGGTTGAATATCTCAAAAGACTGCTCGGGAGAGAGAAGCGACGCACAACAGATATATCACAGATGTTTGTGCTATTCAGAGTTTCCTTTAACGTATGAACCTTCACCTACACTTCGGCCCGCTAGCTACTTACCCTGTCAAATTGCGTCGCCAAAGCTTGCTCGAGCGCCTTGCAGACGACGTCCGGTGTGTAAGTGGATGCGCCTGGATTTCAGGATGAACATTGCATGGCTTGACAGGCTGCAAGACGACGGACCGCTAACTGGACCAAACAACTGTCACCGACCGCAAGTGCTGGGCCATGGGCAGTGCGAGAGTGCAGGGTGAATCGAGGGAATGGTGTCACACGACGTCAAACACTCTTCCCGTACTGAACCCTACATCCTGGCTGGGACATATGGCCCAGCATCTTTGTTTAATGCACCTTCTTTGACGCCCAACCTTGATCGGAAACACTTCCAATGGACTGAAGAATATGCAGGCTCACCACAACCACGCGAGCCTCAGCCTATCACAATGCTAGTAGTGGATCGGTACGGTTTCCTGAACATGATTGATACGGGTGCATCTTTTTCGGATAACGCAAGATTTTATTGGAGAAAAAACGATTTGTCACGCTGGCCGTGGAAGGCAAAATCCTTCCACAGCTACATGCGATCGCTCAACACCCAAAGTGTCTCTCCCACGCGTAACACTACTGCACTCCGGGATGGTCAGAGCCCTCCGCCATCCAGGTTATGGCTACCTCAGAAGACCAGGTCCACCTGTCATGCACCTTGTCGGTATGGCGTGAAAGAACAAATCGGCAGAGTGTTTACCTGCAGCCTACCGTGAAGTACAAAAGCACGTACACTCTTGGCTTTTGTTGCAAACGTGGCCGATTTCTTGCGCATCTCGGACACCTACACATAGATTTGCCCCAGCAATCAATCGATTGGTCCATCTCTTGTCAGTGTGTGGTATGAGCCTTGCTCCCGCTGGCGATACTCGAGATGTACGACCGAGAAGATGGCCTCTTTACCGCATCAGTTATGTTCGTTTCTGTCATAGAAGTAGGCTTGTTCTTACGGAAGACTCTGGTCTCTCCTGTACTGAGACATGGCCCATTCTGATGCAAGCCTCTTCACCTACGCGCGGGACCAAGTTTTCAAATTGCAGCTTTCACCTGACCTGTGCCTCACCGGACATTGACCAGCAATACGACTTGTCTCAATTGCTTGAGCATGCAGTTATGTTTATGAGGAGCTTTCTCAAAGGAGAGAAGGACAGCGGTAATGTCTCAGTTCAGACCGCTCAAAGAAGACAAAGGCCGAGCTGCAGCTTTGCCTGTCGGGGGCCGTGACCACTGATTGATCAGGCATGCCTAGAAGCGCTTTTTCGGAAACACTTTTTCTCGGATTCTTGAGACGCGGTGCCTCCATGTGCAGTGCCATGGATAACCACTGCCGAGCCCACTGTCACTGCGCGCCCCCAGCGGTGGGCGATTCGAACAACTCACTCTGCTTTCCGGTCAGAGCACAGCGCCTTCGCAAAATTATACACAAACTCATCTGAAGTTGCGGTGTTTATTGGCTACAAATTTGATGTCATTAGAAACACCAGGTCATTCGCGTAGGGCCAGGCTGGGAAGGACGAGCGCATGCACAATTGATAACCATGCGTACAAGCAAAATCTCTCCGTTTCCCCTGGTTACACAGAGTCCATCACTAGGAGACGGTAGGCGGACCAAGTAACCTGGGGCAGCCGGGGTGACGCGGTTGTGATGCAAGTGCGAGCTACGAGTTAAGGGACGATGACCAAAGGCAGATCAACTACCGATGCTTCCCAACGCTTATCGAACTCGAGTCTAACACCGCTATCTGGATCAAGATAAGGTCAGTCAATTCTGTAATAGACCAGTTTATCCATGGAAACGTTACCTTCATTGGACCAGACTCAGAATCTCTCCCTCAGGCGCGGGTTCGACGGGAAATGAGGCAGTGTCTTAGACAAGACCGTGGTGAAAAGCACCAGATCCACTCCGGAGCAGCTGACACTACGCAACAGAGCCTTCGAGGTAGCTCATCGCCCAGACCAGGCCCATGCCCCCGCACGCATGCTTGATGAGGTCGTCTTTCTATCCCTGCCTCATGGATCGACTCACATGACTGAGGTAGTCGAGGCCAATACGGTCTACTTTGAGCTCACCGATCATATGTACTTAGCTACACTACAGAATTATGCAGCAGGATACAGAATCATGAAAGGAAATTACCAACACTACTGGCGCGAACAGGTCGCATCTTCCTAACTACAGTGTTAACGTCACCATACGGCGAATTTCGGTTGAGTGAAGAGAGCAAATTCGAGCCTGCAGAACCGACCAAAAGAACCCATTTTAACACCATATCAGTATTCTGTTTATATGCATGTATCTGGAAGAAACCTTCTTAATCCCTTCAAGTGATCATGTAAGTCTCATCCTCCTCGCTTGCCTCTTGTGGTACTCTCCTGTAGGATGATTATCTGCACACAATGTACTAACATCGCGACCTCTTACAAGACATACAATGCTTGATCGGCTTACCGGATCTTTCAGTTACTCCGATCATTACGAGTGCTCCGTGTGGTATGCGAGCAGGGGCGTGCCACAGCGCGTAGAGGGTCTGCTCACAGCGTCTCAAGTCTATCTCACGACATACTCGGCTTTGTATCCGAGCTCGAATAACGCGCGAAACACCTTGCTACAGCATATAGTGTGACGAATTTGTCAAAATCTCCATCCCTCGTGCCCGACGGGTGGCGCGTTGGGACGAGCCCCGCGCAACCTAGCGAGACGTATGCCGTGAACGCAATCAACACACTGCCCCGCCGGACTACGTTTGCACGACCGCATTTTCGATTGTCCTCTGCTCCATCTCTTTATATGGCCATTAGATATCTCTGATGAGCACTGCTCAGCGTTATGCAGGGATTATCCTCTCCGGCTTGCCACATGGAGGAACCTATTCCCGCTGTTACGCCAGGAACGACTGCTGCCAGGCGTCACAAGGGGCGGGACGTGAACACATAATCACATACAGAAGAGCATGGGCGGAATTCAACAGTCGAGGATGAGCACTGTGTCTCCTAAAGTGGGTTCTGCATGACAGCTGCGGTGATAAACTCAAGCTTTGTGGCGTTTTCTACAGTGGGACGAACTACAATACTTGAGCAGCAGGGGTTCGCTCAACGATGCGTGCATATCGATCGAATACGACTGCCACCCTAGATCTTTGCAATTCCCTCATCCATCCCAGCTACCTTCACAGCCGCTCGACGATGGAAACCGCCAAATCTCGACGTCAGTGTGATAAATCAGACCACATGCCGCCCCCTTCGTACAAGTGTTACTTTGGCGATAGATATCCGCCGTCGACACTATAATCTAACCACCACGTTCCTTTTCTTAATTAACGGAGATGCGGATGCTCTGCCTAGCGATGCGCCTTCTCTGTATGAGGCTAAAGCAGTTCCCCAACGGTGACACCCCGCGGACCTGGAGAAGCTTCTGCATTTTACAAAACCGGTTAACGTCGTCATTTGACAGCGAGCAAGATGTTCCATTGATCATAACGGCCTACAGCGAACCATTGGGGAAGAATAGAGGGAAGAAAGCAAAGGTACAAATATACAGGGAACTTGCATGCATGCCAGGCGCCTGGCAAGCCAGACGACAGGGGACGCTGCTTTTCCCCCAAAGGCTTCGCTCTAGACCAGACGCGCAAATGACAAGTACCACAACGGGCTAGTTGCGGTCGACCGGGTACTACTAGGGGCAAGATTTGACATGTTTCTGACAGCCCTGACAGGTGTCACGGTCCGAGTCTTTTGGAACGCAAGAACCGGGCTGGACAACGGGGCGGAGGCTTACACAAAATGGGGGGTGGAGCGGAATAGGGCGAAACTTTGTGTACGTCCATGTGTGGCCTCACTATTTTCCTTTCCCTTTTTTTCCTTCTTCTTCTTCTTTTTTCTTCGTCTTTTCCATGTCGTCGGTATCCCCCCTACAATGACTATATACATATTCCAAATACCTATATTGCGTTGTCCGCGGCATTTAGAAATACAGATCCGATTCGTCTCTTTTGCCAAATATTCTAACCTCTCACCGTTGCTTATACTAGTTCTCGTGTACGTATCCGCTCTCTTTTATTATACTATTCTTCTAGAAAAGAAGAAGAGCGAGAGAAATGTATTTGTCATTTTCCCCGCCTTTCCACCTCTAAAAATCCCCAGATTGTGCTGGACTCCCTCTCCTATCCCCCCTGCAAGAACAGCACATCATGTCGTACATACAGATACGCAACACACGACGAAGCCCATGGCTATGAGCGCATCGCAAAGCAGTCGACCTCACTCACACCACCGCACTTCTCTTCTCTCTTTTTTTTTCCTTCCACATCTATCCTGACCCGTACTATCCTGTCACACCATCTACACTGGCTCCCTCCCCCTTTTTTCCAACCGTATCTTACCCAACAACAGCCCAGCACAACCCACCCTACCAGTCCCCCAAAGTCGCCACCGGCACCGCGGCTCTAAATGTCCCATTTTTTCTTGGCCCTTGCTTCTCCTCCCTAGCCCCATCTATCTTCCGCCTCCCAACGTGGCTGATGCAGCGAGCCTAGATGCGTGATGGTACAAAAGGGAATCCTCTCGTCGTGGGTCTGGATCTTGGGTTTGGGTCAGAGGGGGGGGGGGGGAGAAGGTAGGTAGGTAGGTATATTCTCAGATATGAACAGGTGTATCATGAGCATGGGCACGAGCATGAGGATAATGGAGACAGGGCATATACTGTCTGGGATATATCAGAGAGAAGAAAGAGAGAAAGAAGTAGAGTTTTAGGTTCTACAAACGCGCATACATCTTGCAGTATCGCTGATGGTGTGAGGAGAGGGGGAAAAGGGCATGTACAATGCTATGATGAAAGTTTGTTAGGACAAATACAAGCCCGCCACAAGCGCCTTGGGCGAACAAACTTCTGTCATGTCACTCACTGCATGAGAAAGATACTATCCTCTTCCGCGTACAAGTGTTTCCTGGATCCATCTCACCACAAAATGTTTCACGGTGCCATGGAGAAAAACAATCAAGTGTGAAAAGGCTCCCTTTCTGAATTCAACTAGACTCAGGCAGAGAGCCTAGGAGATATTATACATGCGTGCGCCAAAATTCCATTATATGAATAAGCCATCCCCAAACGCCATGCGAAGCACTACTAAGCCCGTAGTCCTATCCACTCCTGGTCGAAAAAAAAAAGCACCCACGCCTGATCCGGGTATCAAACACCCCCCTTCACTCAAATGCCCACAATGACTCTCAGCAAGCCATGCCGTCTACTCGCTGTCGTCGTCGTCATCGAAGCTCGGCTCAGACGCATCGTCAGAGTCGCCTTCATCATCACTAACAACGTACTTGGCCGGCTTAGCAGCAGCCCTGCGACCAGGCCGACCAGCTGGTGCGCGCGCAGCTGGTTTAGGAGTCGGCTCATCCTCGTCCTCATCTGAGAGCAAGTCGTTGGCAAGGTCCTCTGCGTCATCCATTTCCTCATCTTCATCAGAGTCGACAGTCTTCTTCTTCTTGGACGCGGGCTTAGCTGTTTCTGCATCCTTGCCATGCTTCTTCGCGTAAGCCTTCGCTGCTGGGCTCTGGGCGGCAGGTTTCTTCGCAACAGCTTTAGGCTTCGGTACAGGTTTGGCAGCAGCAGTGGCCTTTGGCTTCACAGCGGGCCTTGCAGCCAGTTTAGTTGCCGCTGGCTTCTTAACGCTGAGATTGAAGTCATCGTCGTCAGAGCTCATGATGGTATCATTGACATTGCGAGGAGCAGGGCGCTGTGGTGAGGATTGGGGCATCAAGCCCTCGTAGTTGGTAGTATCACCATCTACGTCAATCGAGCTGCTCTTCTTCACGCCTGCGCTGCTGCCAGAACGGGCGTTCCCGTTGCTACCTGGCCGGGCCACAGTCGTCGTCTTGAACATGGGAACGCCGTTCGTGCCAGAACCAATCGTCTTGACCATGCTGCTGACATCGCCAAGGAGGTCATCGTCGTCGTCGTCAGAGTCGCTGTCAAGGTTGTACTTGGTTACCTGCTTGGTCGCGCCACGGGCAGCCCTAGCTGGAGCAGCGGCTTTGGCTGGCTCCTTGGCAGCTTCCGCAGCGACTGCAGCGAAGACGTCTGAGTCTTCGTCATCTGAAAGGACCGGGTCTTTCTTGACAACCTTTGTACCGGCTGGGCGACCCCGCTTTGCTGGTGCTGGCTTAGAATCTGCAGTATCCGGTCTGCTATCCGACGCCCCATCGGTTTGCGGTGTCTCCTCCTTCTTGACGAGGTGTGAGAGCAGCGTACCCTGCTTTTGCGGCGCCGTGGAGCCAAACGCACTACTGCTCTTGAGAGCTTCTGCTGCTGATGGCTTCTTTGCTGGTTCTTGCTGAAGGTAGCTGAGCAACCCCTCCTTCTTGGGCTTTGCCTTCTTCTTGACCGGGCCAAAGTCCGAGTCAGATGCGTCCGAGTCGGAGCCGTCCATCTTTCTCTTCTTCTTTCCCTTGCCACCCTTGCCTGCAGCAATACCAAGCTTCTGGGAAGCACGGCGAGTGATGCTGGCAATCTTCTTCTTACGCTTGGTCTCTTCTTCTTGCTGTAGATTCCATTCGTCCATGAAGGCATCCAGGTCAACATTCCAGATGTCCTTGGGCGACATGCTGATAAGGGTGTCGATCTCGGCCTGCTTCTCACCAATCTGCTTCATAAGCTTCTCGACACGTTCTTGGGTCAGGGACCAGATGGCCATCTACAAGAGGTTAGTGTCTGATTACCTGTTCAGGTTGATAATTACTTACGCCAAGCAAATAGTCATAGTCGTTCGCGGATACTTCGACCTCATTCTCGTCCGACTCATCCTCCTGTACTTCTTCATCCTCACCAGCAGCCTTCGCCTCTTCGACCTTGGGGAAAGGCGTGAAGCCCAGCTTCTTGAGCTCTTGCACAAGAACGGCCTTCTTCTTCTTGGAAACACTAAGCTTGCCATCGATGATCATTTGGATGAACCTGGCTTGGTTCGTCATCTTGAGGTGCTCCTTCTCCATGACCTGGAGTTGGTGCTGCTTCCGCTTCTCGTAATAACGCAGACGGATGTGGTAGAACTCCTCGATGATATCAAGAACAGTTGAGTACTTGTGGATGCGTCCGTGGGCGTCGAAAGCGACGAGGTTGCTCGTTGCCTGAGGCTTGTACAGTTTGAACATCTCCTCTAAGCCCTTAGCGAGAGCCGTTGCCATGTACTTGTCTTCCATCTTGATGACAAAATGGACGCGATCAGGGGTGTTGTAGTCAATGTAGTCTTTGATGAACGAGGGACCCTTCTCGGCCTTGATGATCTCTTCAAGCTTCTCCTTGAAGTCTTGGGTCCAGTAACGAACGGGCAGCTCAGTGACTTCAATTTCGTTGTCGCCCGTTTGTCGGATAGTTCCAGTAAATTGGTAGCGATCAGGACCGAGTACACTGGTTGTTCCTGTGAAGCCCTTGTACCAGGGGGTCATCGGAGTCATGTCCTCCTTGGAAGCACCTGGTTGCATTCGGCGCCTGATGTTCTCGATAATGTCCATAGGGTTGAAGTTGGGGATTTCAGAACTCCAGCCGGTACCGATACCACTTGAACCGTTGATAAGGATCGTAGGCAGAATGGGTACATACATTTCCGGCTCAATCGGCTTGCCATCAGATTCGCCGTACTTCAGCAACGCATCGTCGTGAGGGTGGAAGATACGTCTTGCGAATGGTGACAGGCGGGTGTAGATATACCTGGCGCTGGCAGCGTCGGCACCACCCTTGAGACGAGAACCAAAGTTACCACTGGGCTCCAAGAAGTTGATGTTGTTGGTTCCGACAAAGTTCTGTGCGAGACCAACGATCGTGCCCTGCATAGACGCCTCTCCGTGGGCATAGTCGGTAGATCCAGAGACGGAACCAGCAAGCTCAACTACCTTGACGTCCTTCTTGATATTGCGTCTAAAGCAGGTATACATGACCTTGCGCTGACCAGGCTTCAGGCCGTCAATAACAGACGGAATAGATCGCACGTTATCAGCCATGGAAAACAGAATCAGCTCCTTGTTGACGAAGTCATCGTAGGAAATGTCGGGCGTGGTAAGGTCCAAATGCTGGCCTGGCACAAAGTCGCGGAGCCAGTCCTTACGGGCATCTGCCTTTTTCTTGGAGAAAGCCAGTTCAATGAGCTTTTCTTCCTCCTCGCGCATCACCTGGAAGCGCTTCATGTGCGTATCGAGATCTTTGAAGTATATCTGGGCATCTGGGATGTCGCTGGTACCCAATCCCTTGAAGTACTTGTGGTCCCAACCCTTTTCGTGGGCGTGTTGCTCTTTCCACTCCTCGTATTCTGGCATGGAGAAGAAGCTCTTTAACTGGCGTGGGTTCTTGGGATCACC
The DNA here is from genome assembly GCA_020744315.1 of Curvularia eragrostidis. Taxonomy (NCBI): domain Eukaryota; kingdom Fungi; phylum Ascomycota; class Dothideomycetes; order Pleosporales; family Pleosporaceae; genus Curvularia; species Curvularia eragrostidis. The sequence continues at coordinate 135,147 of JAIRCK010000015.1, read as the reverse complement.
CTTCCAGACCTTGACAATAGGCGTAATGAACTCCAAGAGGAAGCCCGGGATCTTTAGCAAACTTGGGAACTGGCACTGGAGGAAGTTGATCAGCAAACCCTTGATATGGCTACCGTCGTGATCTTGATCCGTCATGATCATGAGATGACCGTATCGCAAGCTCTTGATGTCTGCCGGTGTGTATTCCTTCTTGTGTTGAAGGCCCATGAATTTCTTGATGTTCTGGATCTCGGCGTTCTTCATGATCTGATCGACCGTGGCATCGCGGACATTGAGAAGCTTACCACGAAGCGGGAAGACACCAAACAAGTCCTGGTTGACAACGGCACGCCCAGCTAGCGCAAGCACACTAGCCGACTCACCCTCAGTGAGGATCAGGGTGCAGAGATGTCCATCCTTGGTGCCTGCCTTGTTGGCGTCTGTGAGTTTTGCGTTGCTGATTCGGTTGCGCTTGTTGCCGTCCGTCTTCTTCATCATCTGGTCAGCCTTTTGCTGGGCAAAGTGCATGATGTTCTGGATGACATCGGTCTTGGCAATAGCATTCAGAAACTTGTCGCTGAGAACGGGCTTGCTACCAAACTGACTGGGCTTGGTGGTGAGCTGTTCCTTGGTCTGCGATGTGAAGGCCGGGTTCACGATCGAACAGTTCACAAACAGGAAGAGATGGTTCTTGATCTGCGCGGGCTTGAGCTTTACAGCAGCCTTGTTCTTCTTGTTCACAATGGCCATGAGCTTGTCGACAATCTGGTCGGCAATGTGGTTTACGTGAGTACCACCAGACGTGGTCGCGATCGAGTTGACAAAGGATACCTGGTTGAAGGAACCGTCCGAAACAGCGAAACCAATGTCCCAGCGTTCGAGTTTGTCGGTGATGATGACGTCCTTTTCCTTGTCGTCTTCGCTCTTGCCCTGGTCACGCGAAATGGACTTGGTGTACATTTCCATGTATTTCGCAAACGACGTAATCTTGATGCGGTCGCCGTTGAGGTAGACCTTGACGCCCCGTAGCGTACCGGCCATATCGTAGGTTCTGCGTTTGACCATGGCCTCGAAATCGTCGTCGATGCCCTCCATGCCGAACCTGGCGTAGTCGGCCTTCCAGCTGACCTTGGTATAATCGTCCGCCTTAATGTCGGTGATCTTGGCTTTGCCCATCTTGCTCATGTTGTCTGTCCATGTCTGCTTGTACTTCTTCTTTTGTTTCGAGTCGACCGTCTCGACTGTAAATTCGGTACTGAAGACGTTACAAAGCTTAGCTCCGTAACCGTTGCGACCACCCGTAATCTTTTGCTGGTCATCATCGTAGTTGGACGATGTGAGGAGGTGACCAAAGATCATCTCTGGTACATAGATGCCGTGTTCCTAGCCGGGTTAGCACTTGGATTTATGCGGAAAAGAGGCAACACACTTTATGAATTTCAATTGGAATTCCCTTGCCGTCGTTCTTGATGGAGATCTCGCCACTCTCCCTGTCGACTGTGACTCTAATTTCGCTCATGTTCTTGTCGTTTTGCTTGTTGTCCGCAGCGTTGACAAGAATCTCGTCAAAGATCTTGTACAGACCAGGGACGTATGATACGTCGCGGTACTCCATCGACTCGCTTTCTGAATTGTATACCCACATCTTGTCTGTTTGTCGCTCCACTGATCCAATATATGTGTCTGGGCGCTTCATAATGTGCTCCAAATGCGTCAACTACGATTGCGTTAGTTCTGATCATGTCTGTTGTGACTCCAATACCCACCATCTGGTACTTGCTGCTGGCCCCCTCCTTCTTCGGCTTTGCGGCTGGCTTGTCGTCGTCATCGCCACCGAAACTCTCGTTGGCAATATCTGCTAGTGGTTTACCGCTCGATTTCTTAGGGGCCGGTGCCTTTTTGGCCTTTGGTGGTGTGTCTGCGAGTAACGACTCGTCGTCGTCGTCGAGCGGGTCCTCGTCCATGTCTACGTCTGAGTTCTCGTCGGCATCTGAATCGGCCTTGGCCTTCTTCTTAGGCGCAGCCTTCGCTTTTGGCTTCGCTGTGGCGCCGGCAGGCCTGCCTCGGGGTTTCGCAGGACCAGCTGCTTTCTTTGGGGCGGCAGCCTTTGGCTTTGCAGCAGCCTTGGTAGCCTTGGCTGGCTTTGCGGGCGGGGCGAAGTCAGAGCTGGCGCCCTCGTCGAATACGGAGTCGTCCATTAGGGAGTCGTCCATGGTGGGCTAATATCGAGTCCCGCAGGACAGAAGGGAAAGGGAAAGTGAACAAAAATGCTCGGTCGCACGTGGACCGGGCGACAAGAATTGGGCAAAGCGCAACGAGCGTGGACGAAAGGAAGGCGTAGTGGCGAGGGAGTTGGTTGTGAAGGCGTGTTTTGCTACATGAGGTCTGTGTTTACGCGTTGGCGTTGCCAAAGCGAGACGCTGCAGGGGAAGGCGCGCTAGTCAGGCGCTAGTGCGGGGCACTTAGGAGTTCTATTGGGTGTTCAACACGTGAACAGCACAACGTCTATCGCGAAAGGTGAAGGCCATGTGGAAATTGTACTAAATCACCATACGAATGATAAGTATGGGTGATGATATCAGAATGAACAAAGCCCACTGAGCATCGCAGCCTAAGCATGGATACCAATGTCATCTCCTCACGTGATAGATGGATATGAGGATGATGTTGGAGCCTGGGCTGCAGCCTGGAGTCAAAAACACCATGCAAGTAGGTGGCGGTAGGATACTTCATATCCCCTCACTTTGTTACGTGACCACAGTCAGGCCATCGGGAAGCGAGATGTTATGTCAATGTTCCACTCACGTGGCATATCTCTCACCTTTCTCAGAGGAGCTGCAGACACAGGGACAAGGTAACACACCAGCGGGTTGCTGTAGACGTTATATGGTCCTGAGCTCAGAAGTAAGTTTTGGTTAGTGTATCATGATCAAGCAATATACAGCCGTCGTATTATTTCAACAAATTAAGCTCTATCCAAGCAACTACCCCAAGCCACCTCGGCAGACTAACTCGCTCAAAACACCACATGATTTTTTTTTCCTTCCTCCGTCCTCTCCACGACTCATTCAATCTCCTCCTCACCCTCCGCTCGGCCGAAGCTACACCAAAATTTACCACTATCACGTGCAACAAGCCAGAAAAATGTAATGTAAAAAAAAACCTCAGGCGCACATGCACTTCGGAGACTCGGGTAGTCGGGAACTACTAATTTCCAGTGTCCGACATGGAATCAGCCCTAAGAGAAACTACCGAAAATAAACACGAACCACTGACAACAAAGGTGAGGGGTGACATGGAGCGAGGGGTAAACTCAAACCAGGGTCTTTTGCTTGCAAGCATAACACTAATTTAAAGTTTGGGTTAGGGGAAGTAAACTACCCCGTCAGGTATGAGTAAGACAGGACGAAAGAAATAACAGTTAATGGACAAAATTCGGAGGTGAGTTATCGGCCCTTTCTTCCCTGGGCATTTTGGCGCGGCCCAGAGACACGTAATGATGTTAATGCATAATGACGACAATGAAAATGGTGATAATGATCAGGGTAGTAATAATGATGATTGATTTTGGATTCAGAGTAAGTTACTGCAGATTTCTATGCCAACCAAAAGAAAATGGGGAGAGACGTTGGTCCAAGTAGTAGCTCCAACGTGCAGACAGGGTGAAAATATATACAGGTTGAGAAAAAAAAAGGAAAGCGTACTGTACAGTAATAGCGACAGGACGAAGAAGACAGAACCTACAGGTCCAGCCTGCTTACTTCTATCAACCGTGATGACCGGGAGGAAACGCCGCGTCCCAAATGCTCTCATAACTCCATCCAAATCCAATTGAGAAAGAAAAATGAAGATGTACAAGAAAGAATGTTAAGGACCGTACGGGACGTATATGCAGATTAAGCCTTGTCTCTGTGAAACATGTCTTTGAGTCGGAGCTTTATCTTGTAGACATACCAATCGCTCTTCCTTTTCAAGCCCAGGCTTTGGTCGCTGCCCTGGTCGCTTCGCTTGGTCTTTGAGTCTTTGCTCTTGCTTCGCTCGCCCTTCTTTTCCTGCTTGCGCTTCTTCTCATTCATGACAAACATGCTGGTAGGGCGTTTCCTGATGCCAGGACCCTGCATGACGCCAGAATCCCACATACCCGTTGTTTCAACGGGTGCATAGGTGGATTGCGTCTTTCGTGACCGATCTGTGTCTGGGAGAGGCGGGGAGAGCAAGGGCGAGTCGAGCAAAGGGGCAGGCGAAGCCGGCTTCTCTGGGGAAGGAGGGATAACAGTAGGAGAGGGTATAGCGTCGAGAGGCGGTCGAGTGGTCTCGACCGAAGGACGTTCAATAGGAGATGGCAGTTGGAGCTCTTTGATACGAAGCAACTCGATACTGCGTTTCATCTGGCGCTCTTCTGCGCTCTCCAGCAGCGTCTGGTCTTCAAAAGCTAGTCCATACTTCTTTCTCATGCTGCCGGTAATGCTGTGAACGGCAGTGCCGGTCGAATTTGCTCGTCGTGCACGGGTCATGATTCTGGGCGAGGCTTTGGCTGCTGTTCTCGTAGAAGCGGGAGACGGAGGGGCGTCGGTCTGGGCATGGGACAGGCGTTCGAGACTAGGTTTGAACATTCGAGGAATTGAGCGCCGGTTTTCGTCGACAGTTGAGGCAGGCGACGGCGAACGAGGGGTGTCGAGAGCGGACATGGAACAACTGCGATAGGCCGACTGACGGACTGAGGTACTTGGGGTCAGTGCAGGTATCGCTGCTGGACTAGAACCGTCCGAGGCGAATTCTCTCGAAGCAACCCAGACACCAGACACGAGTATGAGCTTGCGGAGGGCTTCGTTGGTCTCGATGGGAAGCTTTTCGGCAAGGGCATCGGCAAACGACTCGGAATCAATGCTGAGAGGCGTGACAGGCGACTGGGTGTACGAGGGCACGCTTGGGGTTGGTGGCGAGGTGGCCGAGGGCATTGTATAAGTATCCATGACGTCTATACGGCTGTGCGTCATGGTTGCAATAATGGGATGTCGCCTCGAGTCGGAGCTGATGGTGCTGAAGGTAAACTTTTTGTCCTCGGGGCCAGAGGCCAGTGTCGGGGCGAGTGCTGTCGTGGACGTGGACATGGCCGAGGTGCGACGGGTATGCGCTGGCTTCTGGACCCAGCGCGCCTTGATGGCCACGGCATGCTCATCGGTCGAGTTGAACTCGTATCCTCCGTTGGGCATGTCGGTGACTGACCAGCGACTGAAGCCGTCGCTGATGCAAATGTCGGCAGACTCGCCGGTGCCCTTTTCGCACTTCCGAGTACTGAGGACACCAATGACGTCGCTCGGGGCCCATTCCTCGTGGTGGGAGCGGTCCTGTTCGTCCTGGGAAGTGTAGGGCCCTGCCTTGACGACGAGCAGATCATGGGGACCGAGTTTCTCCCTGGTGTTGAAGAAGCGCGCAAGCTGGCGGGTGGATCGCTGGGGGAGGTAGGAGAAGGGGACGACGTCGTAGGCGGGCTTTGGGCGCTGCGAGGCAATGACCTGGTGCAGCTGGAGGTGGACCTTGTGGCGAGAGTGGCGCTTGGAGCGAGTGTTTACGGGGCGGGCGATGTTGTAGCTTGTCTTGGAGCGGCGCGAGCGCTTCTTGAGCTTCTCGGCGGTGGTGTCGCTGCCGGCGGAGGCGGGCCGCGACGAGTGCGAGGAGGCAGTGGGCTGGTCGTCAGTGGACTTGGCTACATCGTCGACGCCAGTGGTAAGTGAGGGAGAAGGAGTCTGGCCGCGTAGGACGGAGCCGAGCAGAGAGAGCGGCCTGAGGAAGGAGGCATTGGTGGTGGTGGTGGCGGTGGTCGAGGAGTCGGCGGCCAACATGTCCATCAGCATTGCTCCAGCTACGGTGGCAGGGGGAGAGGCATGCTGCAGCGGGCGTCAGTAAGAAGGTACGTCTCCGCTGGCGCCATGGTGGTTGTGGTTGGAGTTATAATTGCGCAGGAGGCCAAGCGCATGTTTGGACTACTTACAAGCCACAGCGAGCACGAGCTGGAGTTATGCAGGGCAGGGGTCGCTAATTTCCGGGAGGCTGAGGCCTGTCTGGAGACAGAGTATGTATGTATAATGTGCAGTACGTACTATTACTTCTTAAAAGACAACAGGCACTGGCAGAAGCAAGCAAGCAAGCAAACAAATAGCGGGCGGACCGAGAGGGCGCCCGTCGCAAGTCATTGCGCCGCCGGGCGGACTGGTGCTTTGCTTCTTGTCCGCATCGTCGACGCACAAGACACGCCCAGGCTGAGACGGCCGCCAGGTCAACCGTCGCCGTCCCGCTAGCGCTCGTGCAAACCACGACACGAGCCTGCTCGCTATCCCCTCCCCTTCCAGCTCGTCAGTCGTCGACTCGTCTCCAATGACATGACACGACTCGGCCGCCACACGCCCTGCCGCGGCTGCTTATGCCTCCTGGTATCCGCCGAGGCCCGACCCAATCCACAGCATCCTCACAGCTCACTCCATGCCATGCCACAATGACATGTACCGAGACCTCTCGCATGGGGCGGCACTGGCCCTGGACCCGTGGTACCACTCCCGCATACGGTACAATACGTATCATCTGCGATTACCTCATGGACCGTACAGTACGCCAGGCGTGCTGCTCATCTCATGCGACGCCCACACGCCTCTGCCCCCAGCCGCAGCCGCAGCCGCAGCCCCCCAATTTAACTCCCCTTAACGCTCCTCGCAACCGCCTCTGCATCCAGACACCTTCATCCTTCACCGACAATGGCACGCGCCTTGCCGAGTCCTGCAAGGCCCCGCTCCCCCTCAACCACCATCGTCCTCGATGCCTGCCTGGTCCCGATCTTCGGTCGTCCCGGCTTCCGTGTTCCGCACGCTTCCATTTTTCTCCCGACCACACTCTCGTCAGCTGCTCCTCGCACCCTCCACACCCCCATTCGGACGAATCCACCATCCGAGCCTGCAGCTGCCGTATTTCCCGTGTTGTCTCGCACCCAAGCGATCCAGCCAAGCAGAAGCTTAACTCGAGCACCACACCGCCGGCACGTCAGCCCTAATCCCTACGCGAATGCCCACACCCCAAATGGGTCATACCTCGAGCCAAGACCCTGCTGCTCACGCCCTCGCTGATCGTCTCGTCGCCTGGTTTACTCAACATGGAGGCCGCCTCAGCCCGGATGTCCAGCTTGTCTACTCCTCCGCGCAGGGCTTCCATCTGCGTGCTTTGAGGCCACTCGCCGACTCCGTCGTGGCTGCCTGCCCGCTTACTCTTACCCTCTCCGTCCTAAATCTAGACCCGAGTGAGAAAGACGTGCTGCATGTCGAGTCGTGCCTGCAACAATGTCGAGGCAGAATACCAGACCACATTCTCGCCTACCTCATGCTGCTTGAGCAGCGCAACAAGGCCGCCGACTCCCCTTGGTACGCTTATATAGCATGCTTGCCGCAACCCCAAGACATGACTACCCCTCTGTGGTTCGACGAGGGCGACATGGCCTTTCTTGCGGGTACCTCCTTGGCCCCCGCTGCAAAAGAAAGAAAGCTCGAGCTGCGCCAGCAATGGGAGCACGCCGTAGCTGTCATGAGGGAGTCTGGCATGCACCTTGCTGACGCTATTGATCTGTAAGTTTCCTAGTAGCACATGGCAATTCGTGAGCAGCCTCCAAGACAGTGTCTCAGCCTTGCACTAGGCCCATGTCAGCTCCACCAGATGCATCCGCCACCCTCTCCTGCCAGGCAATTGCATACGTGATGTTTTCAATCTCTTTGTTCACTAACGCGGGTCGCCTTGGGCGCAATTTTCTTCTTTGTCTGCACTAGACGCCTCGACACAGCCCGCTAACGGTAGTCAGCGAATCATTGCAATGGGCTGCCACCATATACACGTCGCGCGCATTCATCTCCACTCACATCTTGCCTGGCAGAGACACAATACCCATGCTCTTTCCAGTCGTCGATATTCTGAATCACTCCGTCACCGCAAAGGTCGAGTGGGACTTTCAGCCGCGCCACTCGTTTGCACTCAAGTGCCTCCAAGGCGACACTGTTCAGCCAGGAGAAGAGCTCTTCAACAACTACGCCCCCAAGCAGAATGATGAGCTGCTGCTTGGATACGGCTTCTGTCTGCAAGATAATCCCATTGAGCAGTTTGCCTTGAAACTTGCATTCCAGCCCCAGCTGCAGCAGTATGCGCAGCAGCTGGGTCTGCTGGATGCCAAGAACGTGCCTTTTGGAATGTCCCAAGATTTTCTTGCCACAGACCCTAACCAGGAGCAGCATTTTCTGCGTGCCAAAGGTCACCCGTTCGGGCGTTATGCAAACCATGTGCCCTTCTTCCGCGGTGTGCCTCCGTATATTGTTCATTTTTTCTTCATCCAGACAATCATCACCTCGGAAGTGGACATAGATAGCATTGACGTCGCACGGCCCGGACCAAGGATTACACTGCAGGTCTTGGTGCTGTTGCACCAGGCGCTCGAGCAGAGATGCGCGTCCCTCCCACTTTACATAGAGCAGGAGCCTCAAAACGACAAGCAAAAGTATGCAAAGATCTACCGTGACGGTCAAGCCCGCATCATTCATTCGGTGCGCCGAGAACTCCAGGCTGCGGTAGCCAGGTTAAGAGCAGCGAGTGGAGAGGCTTTGCCACAGTCCTTGTACAGCAAACACGATGCACTGGTAACTTTCAAAAGCAATTTGCCCGGTGGGGCAGCAAGGTTCTCGGCTGCGCTTGAACAGCATGCCTTGGAAACGTCTCGCAACGAGAGCTTAGAATGGACATTGCTCCTTGTCGTCCTCATCTCCATGATGCTAACAACACAGGACACCAACGAAACTCCCATCTTTGCCCTCGTCCGCCGCCTCTGCGCCCGCCACGCGCTCCCAACGCTAGAGGACGGCATCGAAGACGTCGAAACATATACCTTTGTTGACGAGCACCTCACAGACTTTGTGCGCTTGCCTGGCCCTGACCCCAACGCCGCGCCCAGCGATGTCCTAGATGACCTTGGTCTGACGTTCGTCAACCAGCCTGCTGATGGCGACACGCATGTGTTTATCAACGGCCGCACAGAGCACCTCGGCGCCAGGATCATCATGTGGGCCATGAAGGTCGTGGAACGAGATGTTGTGCCCGTGTTTGAGAATGGGGGTACCAACAGATGTCTGTATGCTCCGTGCGATGAGGGTAACGAGACGTGGATGTATGAGGACGTGGAGGTTTAGATGGGAGTGGGAGAAAGATACATGGAAATAGAAAATGGAAACCAGAAAGAAGAAGAATTACCAAGTATCCAAAGCTCATGATCACAGAGTTCCTTGCTTCCCGATATGGAAAACAACATGTCTTGACGTTATTCTAATTCATATATCTACAATCTCATGACAAAACGAAACTTCTCTATGCAACCACCGCACTCGCTTCCTCCTCTCTCCGCTCCTCATCCTTGGCCCCCAGCTTACCCGACCGCTCATGGACCGCACGCAGAACCGCCCTGAGCTCCTGCAAGAAACGATCCACCTCCTTCTCCGTGCCGACCGTTATGCGCAAGCAGCCCAGACACCCGTGCTCCTTGCCGCGGAACCGAACCACTACACCTTTCTGCTCGGCCAGGCCCTCGTACACGGCCAGCGCCGTCTCGTTGGACGGCTTGCCGCCCGCGTCGGCCGGCGCATCGAGGATCTGGTAGAGCAAAAAGTTGGACTCGGTGCCGCCGTGCAGGGCGCCAATGCCGGCAATGGCTGGCATTTCGCGGATCAGGCGGTCGCGCTGCTCGACAATGCGGTCCCTGTTTGTGCGCATGACGGCGAGGTGGTGTGGCGCGAGGGCCGCGCGGGCGAGCTGGCTGGTCGGGTTGGGGATGTTGTAGGGCGCCTTCATGTTGTTGAGTATCTGGGCGATGGCAGGGTCGGCGAAGGCGGCGCCCAGGCGGATGCCCGCCAGGCCAAACGCCTTGGAGAGCGTCTGCATCACGACCAGGTTGCGCCATTCCGAGACCCATTCTGCCAGGCTGGTGCCGTCGGGTGCGAAGTCGATATAGGCTTCGTCGACTACTACGACGCCGTTCCATGGGTGCTCGAGCACGCGCTGTATGTCTTCTTTCTTGAGCAGCTTGCCGGTGGGGTTGCCCGGCGAGCACAGGTATGCCAGCTTGATGTTTTTGTCTTGGTCTAGTGCGCTGAGAATCGCGGGGACGTCCAGATCAAAGCTGGGGGTTTGCAGCGGTACTTTGACTAGCGATACGTCGTTGACCTGCGCCGATACGCTGTACATGCCGTATGTGGGCGGACATGTGAGGATCTTGTCTTTGCCTGGGACGCAAAAGGCGCGGATGAGGGCGTCGATGGCTTCGTCGGAGCCTACGCCAACGAAGAGGTTGGCTGGTGTGATCGTCTTTTCCGTGTGCGTGTGCGTGTTGCGTAGGTTGCAGAGCAGCTGCTTGAGTTCTTCTTGGTGGCTGTATACACAGGCTTGTGTCAGTCTTGGTTGTCCGCGCACACATAACATACAGAGAGCGGCGTTGCATACGGGTCTGGGTAGCGGTTCAGGCCGAGTAAATCGACGTCAATCGCGTACGATGAATCGGATGTGCCATTGGGGCCGGAGATTTTGCTTTGGCCATTCAGTGCGAGGCCCGGTCCGTATGCATTCTCGTTTGCGTCGAGGAGAATGTTGGTTCCGTCGTCTTTGTAGTCACTACGCGCGTCAGTTCCGAGTACAGTCATGAGCCTTGTTGAACTTCACCTACTCGCGCGCGCATCGGTACGGCTCTAACGCGAGAATGTTAGGTCGCGCGCATGTCTGCAGGTCGAATGCCGTGTTCTTTTGTGCCATTGCTGACGTGTTGGTGTTGGGGTTTTCAAATGACGAGTTCAAGTCGATGGTCGCGGGGAACTTTTTGTTGCGCGGGGCAGGGGATGCGGCGACGCGGGAGTCATCCGTGATGACACTGGTTGGTTTAGCTTCGCCGATTGCGGTATTACACTTAAAGGCCACTTCGGGGTTTCAACCATACACAGATAGCGTTCAGAGTAGACAGCTTTTGTTATTGCGCTGAAAAATTTCCAGATGAGAAACATGCTAACAGACTTTCAAGGATTGAGTCAATTGGATGAGCAGAATGATACACAAGAGTTGACTACGCGAACTTCTCACTTACAAGATAATATCACGCAAAAAATAAAAAAGTAAAACTACAATAGTTCTTACATTCCCTAGAGCACTGAAAAAGGGTATATCTTTGTCCATAGCTGCCCTAGCTTTCATATGTGTCCTCTAACTCGACTCGTTACTTTATAACTTAGTTTTGGGTACAAGGGTTTGTACTGTTTGTTCAGTCCTTGTGGTTTTGCGATCCGACTTTCGGGGCGCAATTCAAAACCATAAAAACTAAAATAGAGACACCAAATTCTATGCACGAAATGCGAGTTCAAAAAATGATAGTCGAGTTAAAGAAGATGAAACCTATACTAGAGCAGCTACGACACCAATTAGCTAGGTAACTGAGTAGCCAGCGCAGCAAGTAATCAGTAGTCAGTAATCAGAGTATCTAATAGCTTTAGCTAAAGGCGCATCTATCTTCAGCACTATTTACCTGCTATCAGTGTTGTACTAGTGGTAATAAAAAAAACTACCCTGAGTATGTATAATTTTCATGGAGCGGTACTTGATACATAGTTTTTAAGAGAGACCGAAGTAGAGCTATTCTACTTCCCTAGATACTCTAGTTACCTCAGCTGTTCTGACCTAACTGCCTTCATTCAGCTGCTTTTTCGTACGAAAATTTGGTAACTAGTTTAAGATCTCTAGTTTTGAATTCCGATCTTTGGGGTGTGGTGGTCACAATTACATTCATGGGGAACGATGACATCCCAGAGATCGGAATCCAAAAAAACAGATTGTTCTATTTTATCCTGTTTCAAGTATGGGATTTGATAGTTGAATGTCCCGAATTCATGTTGCCCGACTTAGCTTTTGAGCTTAGCCCAAACTTCATGAATACACTCAAGCTCAACTACTAGTCAGATATATTCCGCGACAGCAACAATTCAAAGACAAAAGCATGAAGCTAGTCAGTTTCTGAAACTCTGAAACTTCATTACTTTTCATCTACTGCCATTCCTCCACAACATGATCATAACCAACAAAAACAACCCAGCGTGCTCAAAAAATATCGTATCTTAACTTCCCCCACCAAACTTACACACTAAGCAAAATCATCACACAACTCAAGCGTAATATCCGCTTCGCCCTCCACATACGCCGCCGTATAATCACCCTCCGGCTTCCCCACCCACACAATCTCCTTCAGCGCCTTCCCTTCCGTATTATGAATCCTCAGCTTCTCCCCCTCAAACGCAAACCCATTCACTGTGCTCAAGCTATAGTAAAGCCCCGTCTCGTTGTTCCACGAGTACGCCATGACCAAGATGGGAGCATGATTGTGCGGTGCGGTCTCGGTGGTGGTGACTTGGATGGACACGCCCGTACCGTTTTGAGCTGGTTTTTGGGTCTCGGAATAGGTGCTGCTGGGGGAGATGGTTTGGCTGGGGCTGGCGTCGCCTTGCACGGAGGTTACCCAGACGGGGAAGCTGCATTTGTTGTGAACTTTGGCTTGGGCGGCGGAAGCGGTGCGGGCGGAGAGGAGCAATGTGCTGGTGAGCGCTGGGAGATGCATGTTTGATGGTTGAGTTTGGGGTGAGTCAGGCTTGATAGAGTGGACTAGAAGTGCTGGTATGAAAGTAAAGCTTGACTTTTGACAAGCTTGATTCGAGACGATTTAGATTTTTAGGACGCGTTTTTTTGGGGATTGTGACCGCTTCTTATAGAACAGTGGCAACGCCCTCTGGAGACACTTTGTGCTCCCTGCCGTGTTTGTATTCAAAATTTCACATAAAGATAGGTACGCTTGTGAAGCCCGTACTACAAGACTATTCAGATGAGGTTGTCTAGGTCAGGTGCTAGACCTTAGTACCATGCCACTTGGATGCGCCTGTTCGAATGAATTCATATTTGGCGTACGAAATGGTCTATTTCCGTTGGGAAAGCAAGACCAACTTACTTACCCAATGTAGTGCAGCGAGATTCGTAGCCAAGCCTTGGAGATACAACATTGTGCATCCACCCGTGCCGTCGGTAAGGAGCTAGCAAACAGCCAAGGTGGACCAAGAATGCAGAGTACCTTACTTTTCTATTGGAAAATACACATGGTTGACGGTAGCAGCCGGCGAGTATGCATGAATCAGGCATCAATACTGCTGTGGCAAGATTTCATCACACAAACGTGAGGCGGGTGTTTCGATAATTTTTCTAACATTAGATATGGATGACTGTAATCGTCTTCTTGGCTTCCCTAAGACATCCTTCCCGTTACAAAATTTGCGAGTTATCTAGGCAAAAAAATTGTTTCCAGCTTCCAAGTCTCGTCTTACCTTACACTGTAACAATGACATGCTATTCTTTTGTTCGCCTAATTTACTGCACCCCAATATCCTATCATAGCTTTTTTCTTCCTCGATATTATGCTTACCCAGAAATCGATTATTATATGTATTTGCCCCAGCACAATAACACCGTCTTGCTGATCATATTGCCCTCACGATTACCTTGTTCTGTCAGTTGTAATTCTTCCTATCAAGTCTCCAGAACTCTTGGGTTGCCCAAATGCCTCCAGGCAAATACAAGGACTAAAAGTCAACTTCGTTAAACACAAGTTACTTGAACATCTCGATAACGCATTGTAGTTGTCACAGCATATCCAATCGTCATAAATCAAAACATCACAAACTGTAGAAGTCAAAGGTATCAAGTATGAAATCATCTCAATTCTCTACACAGGATAATAAACCCTACTATTAGAGTACATGCTACCACCGAACTTTTCCTGCCATTCATTGCTCGTTAATTCATCCGATGCATCAGGAAAAACAATGAAAAGGGCTCATAAGCCGTGAAACTCCATGAACTAAACACCCGGGAAAATGTCTATGCTAGAAGATGCAAGGAAAGAAGACGAAGAGACTGCTGTAGGGCGATCCGCTTAGTCAACCTCCTCGACAGTTGGGCCGTCATCGCCGCCAGCGCCGTGGGCGCCGCCGGGAGCACCGCCGGGCATACCACCGGGCATGCCACCCTCACCACCAGCTCCGTAGAACTTCATCATGATGGGGTTGGCGACACCCTCAAGCTCCTTCTGCTGAGACTCGTACTCGTCCTTGGTGGCGGTCTGGTTGTCATCGAGCCAGGCAACGGTCTTGTCGATCTCGGCCTTGAGCTTCTCCTTGTCACCAGCATCGAGCTTCTCGTCGACCTTGGAGTCGCTGAGGGTGTTGCGGAGAGAGTAGGCGTAGGACTCGAGAGCGTTCTTGGCAGCGATACGGGCAGCCTCAGCCTCATCCTCGGCCTTGTACTTCTCAGCCTCAGCCAACATGCGCTCAATCTCCTCCTTGGAGAGACGGCCCTTGTCGTTGGTAATGACAATCTTGTTGGTCTTGCCGGTACCCTTCTCGAGGGCAGAGACGTTGATGATACCGTTGGCGTCAACATCGAAGGTGACCTCAATCTGAGGAACACCACGAGGCGCAGGTGGGATACCGGTCAGCTCGAACTTGCCGAGCAGGTTGTTGTCCTTAGTACGGGCACGCTCACCCTCGTAGACCTGGATAAGCACACCGGGCTGGTTGTCGCTGAAGGTAGAGAAGACCTCAGACTTCTTGGTGGGGATGGTGGTGTTGCGCTTGATCAGAGGAGTCATGACACCACCAGCGGTCTCGATACCGATGGACAGCGGCGCAACGTCGAGAAGCAGGATCTCGGAGGTCGACTTGGAGGAGGTGTCACCAGACAGGATAGCGGCCTGGACGGCAGCACCGTAGGCAACAGCCTCATCGGGGTTGATGGACTTGTTGGGCTCCTTGCCGTTGAAGAAGTCAGAGACCATCTTCTGGACCTTTGGAATCCTAGTGGATCCTCCGACGAGGACGATCTCGTGGACGGAGGACTTGTCGATCTTGGCGTCGCGGAGGACACGCTCAACGGGCTCCATGGTGGAGCGGAAGAGGTCCTGGCACAGCTCCTCGAAGCGGGCACGGGTGATGGAGGTGTAGAAATCGATACCCTCGAAGAGAGAGTCGATCTCGATGGAGGTCTGTGCAGACGAAGACAGAGTGCGCTTGGCACGCTCGCAAGCAGTTCGGAGACGGCGGAGAGCACGAGCGTTGGAAGTCAAGTCCTTCTTGTGTTTCCTCTTGAACTCCTGCACAAAGTGGTTTACAAGACGGTTGTCGAAGTCCTCACCACCCAAGTGTGTGTCACCGGCAGTGGACTTGACCTCGAAGATACCCTCCTCGATGGTGAGGAGAGAGACATCGAAAGTACCACCACCAAGATCGAAGATGAGGACGTTGCGCTCACCAGTGGTCTTCTTGTCAAGACCGTAGGCAATAGCGGCGGCGGTGGGCTCGTTGATGATACGGAGGACATTGAGGCCGGCAATGAGACCAGCGTCCTTGGTAGCCTGACGCTGAGAGTCGTTGAAGTAGGCTGGGACAGTGACGACGGCATTGTTGACGGTTCCACCCAGGTAGGACTCGGCAGTTTCCCTCATCTTGGTCAGGACCATGGATGAGATCTCCTCTGGTGTGAAAGTCTTCTCCTCGCCCTTGAACTCGACCTGGATGACAGGCTTGCCGCCCTTGTCGATGACCTTGAAGGGGAAGTGCTTCATGTCGGCCTGGACCTCAGCATCGGCAAACTTGCGACCGATGAGACGCTTAGCATCGAAGACGGTGTTGGAGGGGTTCATGGCGACTTGGTTCTTTGCAGAGTCACCAATGAGACGCTCGGTGTCGGTGAAGGCAACGAACGAGGGTGTTGTGCGGTTACCCTGGTCGTTGGCGATGATCTCAATGCGGTCATCTCGGAAGATGCCAACGCACGAGTATGTGGTTCCAAGATCAATTCCGATCGCGGGTGCCATGGTGGACTGAAATGTATGTGTAGAGGGGTATCAAAGCGAAAAGAAAATAGCAAAAGTGCTCACAAGTCTGAGACTTCGTGTGGTGAGTCTTTGGTGAATGTTGCTTGAGTAGTGAATTGGAGAAGCGTCCAAAGGCGGCGGCGGAGCAGTTTTTGTATTGCTTTGGCGTGTCTTGTTTCTACAGAATTCCAGCGGCTTCGACGTGCCAAGCCTCCAATTGGAAGCTTCCCGCAGGCTCTGCGACCCACTGCAAACCGCAGCCTGACGAATTCACTGGGGCGAATACGGCTTTTTTCGCGGCGACGGAGATCCACTGTTGCGCCGCTGGTCGCAGTTGCCATTTCCGTGCAGCAGCCATGGCTGCGTCGCGACTGCTTCTTTCGCCGCTGGAAAGTCGCTGGAAGGTGCGAAGCTATGACGGAGCCCTCACCCCACCATGACCTCAATCCAGCTGCTTAAGCGAGCAGCCCCGCCATGCCTCGCCCAGGCAACCGGTTCCTTCACGCACCTTCGAGACGCGCTTCCCATGTTCTTCCTTTTTCTACTGCCGCCATCGAAATACGTCCTAGCCGTCGACAGGCTCCAGGTGGTTCAGCCTGCTGGCGTGATATCATCAGGTGTTGTCCACACCGGCTCCATGACATACACCCATACGTAGGTGTGTACAGTATACGACAGCCTTGCCTTGCGGGGGGATTACGTGCAGACATGGGCTGTTGTCATGCTCAGCGTCCTCTTTTACCATATGCGGCAATACTTGAGACCTGGACAGGCGCAACAAAACACATCTTCGACAGGACATCTACATGAACATATTTCGATTAATCAGAAAAAGACTACATATTTCCACTGCATATGCGCTTTGCGCCAAAATGTAGATGATATCAGAGTCCAAGCAAGGCATCAAGACAAACAGCGAGATCGACTTGTCTGCCTCAATACGACACAAATGTCTAACCCCGGCACCCAAAGGTGCCTGCGACAACAAACAAAGTGCAAGGCAAAAGCCCAATATAAATATATCCAGCGTCCAGCCCAACGCCGCAGATGCATCACGTGCCCAAACGCCAGAGATGGGTATAATACGAGATCGTGACGACTGTCGAAGCAGAATACCAAGCCGACTGCCGACAGCTTGACGTCTAGCCGCCTCCCCGTCCTCGACCACGACCCCTCCCGCTTCCGCTGGCCGTCCGACTCATGGCAACACCGCCGCCGTGGCCACCTATCGGCGTGTTTCCGCCTTCTGACCACCCCGCGGCACTGCTCTGTGCGCTCATAGGCACTCCGCCCAGGGCTGCGCCTACTTCCAGGTGCGGTGCCGTACTGCGAAGCGCGCTCGTCATCTCGTTGACTGGTTCGGAAAAGTTTGGCGGCTGGACTTGGTAATCTCTTGCTTTGACCGGGTTGCATGCCGCCTGCAACAGTTTCTCGTTGAGATCGTCGTCTGGCCGTGCTTCCCTCAGCATAAGCTTCAAATCTTGCTCGACATCATGCGCCGAGAGTGAAGGTGGCGGCGGTGCCGACGCGTTGATCTTCTGGAAAATCTTTGCATCCAAAACAAAAGGCGGATTGTAGATGAACGGTGGTATTTGCCCGCTGACAATTGCTGCTGTAGGATTCAGCGCAGAGCGCGTAGCACCGCGAGTGGCGTGTGGATTCGACGAGTGTTGGCGCACCATGTCAGTGGCGCCCGGAACGTCGTCCGAATCTTGGTCCTGGTCCATAGGATCGCCATTCTCAGAAGCATGCTCGCCGTTTGTCCCATTGGTGTTGCCATTGGTTGTTGCCTCCTGCGGCGCCGTCTCTGTGTTTTTCATCTTTGCGAAGAAATGCGAGGCCGCTGTTGTGGCTTGATTCATAGCCATGTTGAGCTCCTTCTCGGTGAACAAGCGCTCTAAAGAATAGGCAGATGATTCAAACTGTGCATTGACAGTACGCGCCTTGGCCTCGCGGAACGGAGAGCCAACACCCATCTCGATGGCGCGGCCAGAAGGCCCTGGAGAGTCATTGTCCTGGTCCTCAAATAGCTTTCTCTTGCGCTTCGTTTCGTTGGCTGCAGCCAGCTCTTCAGCATCTCCAAACTTGTGACCTGTCCGTCTTGTTTTCCGGGGCGCTTGTGGTCCGCCTGGACTGGCAGGGTTTCCAATGCTGAATTGGTTGGGGTGGAGGAGCATGGCGTTGCTGTCAGATAAATCAAGCTGTTCTTTTTCTCGCTTTAGCCTGTTCGTTCGCTGTTGTATGCTTGCGACGAGACGTTCGCGAATGGTGGCGGCGAGCAGTTTGTGCTCTTCCTCGGCAATTTGGACTTTGTAGTAACGCGAGTTCTCGATTTCGTTCTTTGTGTTTTCGTGCTTGTTCTGTATGCTCGCGATTAGCGTCTCGTGTCAGGACAATGGGAAGCAGGGGGCGCTCACCCAGAGCATGGTGAGGTTGTAGTCCCGCTCTTCCATCGCATCATTCACCGCGTCGACAAAGCGCGAGTAGTATTTCCCGCATTGCGCAATGTAATCAGTGCCCGCGCTTGGTGCCGATGGCACGTTGTTGCCCATAATCTGCGAGATGAGCTCCGACGCCTCTTCTCCGTTGTCCTCGAGCGGTTGATTCGCATAAGGATCCGCCTTCATGATCAAGTTGATGTCTGCTTGAAGCGCCGCAAGCTGAGCGCGATAATGGCTATCTCTATTGTCAGAGAAGGAGGCCATCATTTCCGCGAGCTTCTCGGCGAGCATGTTGCGCCGTTTGTCGCGCTTCGAGGGCTGCGGCTGAGGAGATGTTGCTGAATGGCCAAGCGGAAAGTTGTCCGCTGGCGATGGGCTGCCATTTCGCACCATGGTGATATCTGAGCTTTCGGAAGAGCGCTCGAGTCGCGCTTCGTCGTGATCGTCAGAGATAGGGTAACCGCCAGGTGCTAGTTTTGCGGTATCGGGGTCCTTCGCGATATATGAAAATAGTCGTACTGGCTACGGGGCCTTGAAGAGAAGTAACCGGCGCCTCCTAATGTATGGTAATTACCTGCTTTGCGCCATGTAGTAGGTATACCAAGGTGTTGTTGTTTGCAAGTGTGAATTCAGCAGCCGAACGGTCCCATCATCACTTGGTACATTCCGAACACGGCCTAGCGTCTGGTTGGTGGAACGCCGATGGCCGACTTCTCCCAAGCAATGCCACCAGGGCAAGGCAAGCTCTCGCCGACCAACACAGCGATGACAAGCAGGGGGAAGTAATTTAGGTATGCAACAAGCAGCTATGATATTGTTTACTTATGTCGAAGCCGGATCGTCACTCATTATCAACACCATGAACAACTTCCAGTCAAATCATCAATCCAGGGGTGAAGAATGCATCTTTTGCCACCATAGGTACGTCAAGTTCCCTTGAGCTAGATGCAAATGGCCGCAATACTAATCGCGCTACTTCTTCAGACTGAGTCTTCGGCCTAACCCAGAATAAGAGTGGGGATGTTGGTACAAGTCTGCACCACCAACTCTTTGGCCCACTCCGATCCACTATACAATTGCAAGCTGGCTTTCGCGCGGTTGTTTACACTCTTTGATATTGCAACTAAGTCAACTTTCTTCCATCAATCAAACAACATCCGATATGGTCTAGTGGCTAGGATTTGCCGCTCTCATTCGCAGAGTCAGTTCGCTCCATTGCGCCGGCAAGGCCCGGGTTCGATTCCCGGTGTCGGAAATTCCTTTTTTGCTCTCAGCTGTGTCTGGAACAGCGTATTGCTTTTTTTTCGCTCTCGATGTGGTGGTAAGGTGAGTGATTGTAGTGCGATTCCGGTACGGCCCTTAGGAAAGATATTCAAGATAATAGGGCTGCAGCAACTACAAGTGATATAGTAAATAGTAATTTTTTAGTACTGTATGGCTGTCTAAGTTGGCGCCTTACGTGATGGTAACCACTGAGTTTTAGCTAGAGACTATACTCTTGTTCTTCAAGTAAAGTAGCATCGTGGACACATGTCTGAATAGTTTTGCAAAGGGCTGTATTATCAAAAGCGTCCACACTACGCAAATCTTCTCATCAATATCTGAACTTCCAGGTGATATGATTCATAGTGCTTTTTTTTTAGCTGAATCGAGAGATTATCCAATCTTTAGGAAAACATGCAGCGACCTAATAGAAGCTGGTTCACCTAAAGCGCTTGTGGTGCGCCTGCATTTGCCCGAACAGACTTTTGTCCTAGTAGTGTACGATTTAAGGGAGGTTACAAGAAACATGCTGAAGTAATATGAAGTAGCCGAATGATACAGAGGAGTATAAAGATGTTTAAAAATGAAGATTTTACGGCTCAGCTGGCATTCTGGGACAAGGCTGAAGGACTAATTCCCATCATCCATATTAGAGAGACGGATGGGAAAAGCCATGCTGATTGGTTGTGTACTGGTATCCATGCACCTCATGGTATCTCTATTGGATGGGTACAAAACCCAATCAAAGCTTCAGACGTGTCACAAGGAAAATCAATGACACTGCAGCAAGCTAAAGGATCATGCAGTGACACAGCCCACCAGAACCTGGATACACGGTAGGCGCGCCCTTTTTCTCAACCCCGAATGTTCGCCATCGCCCGCTCGCGCATACGAAGGGTCTCGTTTTTCGTAAGGAACGACTCCACCCGTGCGCCAAATCTCAGCCCAAACACTGCTCTTGCCTGAAAAATCTCAAAGAAAGACAGTGTAGGATAATTCAAGTACCTCATGGTTTGTCAATGAATTCATTAAGGCATGCCACAACTATTTTACAATCTTGTATTAACGCGCCGGCCAGAATTTTTGTCGTTAAGAATGAGGCCATTCGCAGACAGAAATTATGGCTTAGCAGCCGCTATATGGCCGAGCCTACAAACTCATTTTTGTCCCAAAAAGCTTCAGTCGCACAGAATTAGAGCGGTTGATTGGTTTAGAAGACGGTGACTTACTGTGTTTAGAAGAATGGGCTTCACCGGTAGACGCCACTTTTAGGCAACAATCGTGTTGACATCGGGATCACGGCTTAGCATGTCCTAGCCGCTTTTTGCAATCTCATGGTTTCCTGACAATGGTGCACTCGCATCACTAGGACATGCGCGGGTGGTCACTTTGTTAAGTGCTAACACGGAAGGCTCTGCTCGAGTTACTTGACCCGGTGATTTCTAAGATAGGTATAGAGGCAGCGTTACTAGTATTATAACTATAACCCATTAATTGGGACAACTCATCAGTCTTAGCGATAGACTCCTGTCTCAGTGCCAGACTCTTCTCTTTACAGCTGCCTCCAATTTTCTTCTAGCCACACGACGACTCTCTCCTAATGCGATAATCACTATGCATAGCTACGATATAGGCAGGGGCGGTACGCGTAGCAACTATATAGGCAGCGATACAGGCAGTGACATAGGTAGTAGCAATACGGGAAGTGGTGATACATCTTGGAGGTGTAGGTGTAGATATAGGTATACAGCAAGCTCAACTCCAAGTCTCAATACCAGATGGATAACATCCAGTATCATTAGAGCATTGATACTAGCAGTATTGGTTCTATACCTATTCGGGAATCTGATAGGTCAACAGAACCAAATCCACTGGGCCGAGCCTTCCGCGTCAGCACTTAGTCTGCTACGGCGTAATCGCAGCAACTGGACCAATCGCTCTCTTGTCTGCTACCCGACCCCTTCTTTTTAAGAACTGGATGAATTTACCAATTGCCATTTTTAGTAAGACCGTTCCCGCTGCTGAGCCGTAACATTACTGCATTGGATGAGCCCTGTACTCTTTGCTTGAAGCAGAGAAGGCATACTATGGGATGGATTGAATATGATACAGTTAGTCTCGAGCTAGCTTCAAACTGAGTCTTCCGTTTTTACATTGTCCATCAATCATAGGTTTTCTCGATGATCAAATTTAACTACATAATATGCAGATGGCTGTCTATGGTTAGTCTGTCGTAAGTTGATTGTGTACTGGCGGACTCAAGACCTAAAGCCATATCATATTTTGCCCCTTCAAGGTGCGTCAGTCTCGTCTGGCTTTTGTTCGCGCGCGCTGCGTCGTCTCCAGACAAACCAAAGAAACACCGTTGCCCCAGAAAACGCGAACGTGATGATGACATACACCCAGAAGTTGGATGCAACAGTCAGAGCATTGTCATGCTCGGAGTACACGAAAAAGTTGGATCCGAACAAAGTCTAGCACTCGATCAGTCACAAGAGTTTGGGAGTCGACGGATGTTAGCGGCTTACTGCTAGAAATGTCGCAGGTAGAAATACTGCGGAGATCAAGGCAATTGCCATCATGGACCGAGTGTCTCTTGTGGATTGTTCTGTGAGTCGTTTGATCAGTCCATTTTCTCTGATGCCTTGTTCTGTCAATCTTTGCATCTCGCTGTTGATTTGTTTGCTTGCTTCGTTTGATCTGAAGTCTTGTATGCCTTGGACCTATGCGTGAATAACTTCAGCAACATTGTATTCAAAGTGTGGAGATGTGCTTACAAGTTGTCCAATTCCAGCAGATCGTGCAATTAGCGTCTCGATCCTGGCCAGACTCGTCTCTTGTCCGTACACGTAGCGGTCTAACCTAGCTTGCATGTCATCGAAGGTATCTTGGAAAGCCGGTAACGAGATCATTTTGAGGCCCGGTATCCTACTTCTTAGCTGGCAGCCGAGTCGAATATTTAACTTTAGTATATGAGCCAGTCTCAGCAGCTTGTCGGCCAGAATGTGCAGCTTCCTGAGATCTGAAAAATCGGCTTGCATATCTCCTTCATTATGAAGGTCTTTGAAATTAGTGAAGAAGCCTCGATCAACCTGTGCAACGTTTTAATGCAGTTCTTACTTTGATATTGTTATACTCACAATTATGGAGAACTCTTCCTCGAGATAGATCAAATACTCACGCCAGCCTTCAGACACTTCGAGGAGTGCCATAGAGTGCTGTAAGACCTGTCTCGCAGGCGGGTAATCATCAAAACACTGGATGTTACGCCTTACTTGATCTTTGAGATGATCCGGGGCTTGCAAGAACACCCACCGACACTGTTGACGTGAAGAAGAGAAGTGCTGGTAAACACCAATTTCTCTGATCGAAAATGGGTCTTTTGGATAGCGTCGGCCATGCCTTGCAACATACTTGATGTTATATCCGATATCTTACAGATGCTTAGCGTCAAAACCCAATTAGAATTTAGGGGTCAGTACAGTAGTCGCTCGAACCATCTCGCCCTGACGTGTGAACGAATAAGGAACTGAAGCCTTCCTCAACAGGGCCTATCTTTTCACAAAACAAGCGAACCACGTCCAGAAAACTCGGGTGGACAGCCATTCGCGTGAAAAGTCGCCGAAAATGTTCCTCGCTGATGCAAAGGCGGCTCCACGAGTAACTTTGATCAATGAAACTGTTTCCTGTTAGCTCTGGCGAATTTTAGAAAAGAAGCATACTGACGCCACTGAGGTCATGGAACTGAGCCCCGTGGTTGCATTCAAGCTTTCCGTGGTTCGTATCTGCTCCGTCGATACATGTTGCTTGCCATCTCTTGACCCGTTAGTTAGGTTCTGGTGAACATAGGAAACTTGATGACTTGCTCTTGCTTGGTATTCCGATGACCATGTACTCGAATATGGACTCATGATGCGCGACAAACAGATCTTTACTCAGCTGGCTTATTCTGGTATTGTTGCGAGACGCCTCCGAGTCAAGCGGAGCAAGACAAAGATTCTCAGGGTATCTCTCCCAACCGTCACTATCATTGAACTGTGATGGACCCATTTTCCGATAACGTAGCTATGTGGTATATGTGTCGTGCATTTATACAGGGCGAAGTTAGGACGTTCACCGGTGGGCTGTAGCCGCTCCGCCACAGTTCAGCTGTCAGACCTTGACTGAAAAATTCCGGCTGTCAAACTCGCCTCGCATAGAAGACTCTGCTTGGATGCACACCGTGAAAGAAGCAAATGCAACCTTTAATTGAAACTACTTCAGTATATGGTATGTTGAAGGCGCCTCGCTGTGCAGGCGGGGTTCATATTCCCCACCCAGCTGCCCCGCCACTGGGTATGCTAGCTACCTAGGCAAATGCCTGCCTGAACTTTCTTTGCAAGTCTACAAGCTCATCCTACCCAGATTAGCGGAACTGCCGCACTCAATCAATCGCTAGAGACACTTACACGAGTGAGCTCTCGTGGGACCTTGACTTTCCATTTTTCTCCTTCATCAGGTATCTGCCGAAAGGTCGATTAGCAGCGCCTATTACTTTCGTTGCGAGAAGGGTATGCGTACTATAATTTCATACAAGGAAGGTCCAAATATGGAGCTCAGGAAAGCGACCAAGACATCATACTCCACTGTATAACGACTTTCGATGACTTGTACAATCATTGTGCCTGGGGTAATGTAATGTGAGAATCAGGAAACATCCACTGGAGTTACTTCATAAGCGTTCCGGTGACTCGAGCGCAAGGCCGCTCTGCCTCGTCTATGCACAAGGCTGAGCGCAGCTTTCAGGCGTCCTCCGCCAAGATCTACGTAGCTGCAGCACTGCCACCACCATCAGGCATTTACTAGTGCGTGGTTCCTGGGCTTTTCCAAAGCCTTACCTGTAACCTCACGTCAATACTATAAGTTTACTCTAACGACACTAAAGAAACGACAGCTTCGACAACACCTTGTGCAACCAGACAGCGTGTTGTATGTAGGCAGGTAAACATCATGAATGCATTTCCTGATACTTATTTGACCTTGAAACGACCATATCCATTCGAAAGCAATTATGCGTGTATATCATACGACGAGCAACAACAACACGCTCCCAACTTTGCGCCAATCGAGCCGTTGTACCTGCTGGGCTCAGTATGACCACCTTAATTTACATCGAATCGGTGTTTTGATTTCTTCACAGGTCATCGATGTGAGAGCGCAGGCGCAAAGGGAGGCATGCGACTTCATCCACTGCGCATATCATTTTGAAACAAACCGAAACTACTTTGCATTCGATGTCTTTCCAAAAGGCGATTACTTCGAGCTCTACAATAACGGACGTGAGTTTGCACGTCTCGATAAGGCTTTTTGTAACGAAGCCCGCCGACTCGTGGGACTTGGTGTTACATTCCAAGCATGTTTGGAGCGAAAACATTGGGAGGAAGTCACAAAAGGATGGGGGCCGTATACAGGCCTAACAGTGACGTTTTCTGTCGATGTGAATGTAAAGAGCATGAAGCATCATGCTGACAAAGTCGGCAATATTCTTCTTCACTCTGGGATCTTCTTGCAGTCCCCTTCGCAGAATCCTGGTGGAGAGACCTACTACAATCCTCAGATTCTCCAAATCGAAGGATTCTGTGAGAGGCCTGACGAGGTAATGACCGAGGCAGAGGATGCGCCCACGCCTACTCTTATCCCAGATCAGCCGTCTCGGACCAATCCAAACCCGCCCATAAATTCCCAAGACCATGTTGAACAGATCCTTGGTTCCCTTTCTCACACGAATATACTACATGAGATCCGTACCGACACTAATCGCATCAAGAGCATACTCATGAAGTAAGTAGTTTCGAGCTCAGAGTGGGAGAACATACACTAAACCGTATCCAAGGCATCAGATGATGGCGCTAGACTTCATTGCACAAAGAGAAAGTGGCCATCCTTCGACGGAGCTTACGTTTTGGCGAGAAAAGCGCAAAAACGGTGAAACCTAGTAGGCTCTGACAATGCTCCTGCTTAAGGGAATGTGAAGCTGATTGTATGATAGCTTCCAACATGTACTGACAAGATCTGAGGCTCCCGAGCGCCGTGAGGCTAGAGGGGGTATTCTTGCGGACGATATGGGAATGGGCAAGTCATTAACAATGTTATCGGCCATTGCCAGCTCTCTCGAAGAGGCGGAGAGCTTTGCTTCGACTCAAACAGCGAACGTAAATGAGTCATCAAATGCTCTGAAGCCCTCGCGAGCGACCTTGATCGTCGCCCCGTCTACAAGTAATTAGACCCTGAGTAAGATTTCGTCGCAATCAGACAAGATGCTAACTCTGATAGCCTTGATCGACAACTGGATCGATGAGATCCGCACGTAAGCTCTTAACCTCATTGCTTTAGATTGACTCCTCTGACGCTTGCAGGCACACGTATCCGCATAAAGTGACGTTCCACAGACACCTCAGTACCGATCGGCATACAGAAACACATCTTCTTTTTGAGAAGGACATTATTTTCACCACATATGCTACAGCCTTGGAAGACACTAAGAAAAGTCCATCGCCATTATCGAGAATTCATTGGTTTCGCATTGTGTTGGACGAAGGTAGGATCTGTGTAGGCTGCATATGTATTTCTTTACTGACCAGACGTATGTAGCCCACAAAATACGGAACCGGAAGACCAAGCTATTCAAGGCAATCCTAGAGCTTCCTGCACATCGACGCTGGTGTCTCACCGGAACGCCCATTCAGAATCGTCTCGAAGACTTGGGCAGCCTGGTCGCTTTCCTTCGACTTACAGAGCTTGCGCACACATCTACCTTCCGCACCTTCGTCATCGCACCGACGCTGGCTGAGCGGAGACCCCAGTTTCAAAACCTCCAGACAGTACTGAAAACCATTTGTCTTCGGCGAACACGACAAGAACTTGGCCTACCTGAGCCAATAGCCCAAGTACGGCCAATCGAGTTCTCCACTAACGAACGACGTCAGTATGATGACCTGTACAAGCGCTATAAGAGAAGAGTGGATTTTGATGTTAGTGTGAACGGCAACTATGCTTCTACTACTCTTAGGTGCATCCATGAACTGCGACTCTTCTGCAATAATGGCCCCAGGAGAAGACAAGATGAGCAGCGCTGGTCAGACGACGAGACATTCACTTATCTGCTTCAGCTTGAAGAAAATGTATGCGCCAATTGCTCTACCAGTATCTTCAGCATCGACCATGTAGAGGGCCGAAATGGTGGTATTTTCATTGAAGATTGCAAGCATCTTGTTTGTCATAGCTGTTGGCCTCAATGTGTGGACAGGAAGAGAGGGGAACATTGTCTACTCTGTGCATCAGGCTATCCCCGACCAGATCTTACTACCGGTACCAGCACTGAAGAGCCCGCTTATGAGGTGAGCGGAGCTGAGCTCCCCTATCCATCCAAGCTGTTGGCTCTTCTCGACGACATAAAACAAGCACCTAGAAACAAATGGTGAATTTCTCAAGGCGCGGCCAAGATACAGAGGCTGATTGATCATTAGTATAATATTCTCTGCCTGGAAAAAAACCTTAGATCTCGCAGCTAAACTTTTCAACCAAGCCGGCTTGAAACATGATATGATTCATGGAAGCTTGAGCTTGAAACAGAGACTGAAAGTTCTGAAAGACTTCAAATCTCCTATGGGACCGAACATTCTTCTGATGACACTCGGTACGGGCGCGGAAGGGTTTGTACACATATTTGAAGGAAACCTTTCAAGCGCTAACATACCCAGGCTTACTTTGACTATCGCATCACATATATACCTGCTCGAACCGCAATGGAATCCTTTCGTTGAATCGCAAGCAATGGCAAGAGCGCAGCGTATCGGACAAACAAAGCAAGTTGTATGCGTACGATATCTGATGAAAGGGAGCATTGAGGGGGTGAGAGCGACTCGAGTACGTCCGGCTTCGATTGATAACTAACATTGTGATAGAGCGACGTATTGAATCGTCAGAAAAAAAAGACAGCACTTGCAGGTGGAGGGTTTAAGAATCCAAAGATGCATGACTCACTGGTGGGACGACCGACTGGATAAAATGCGCGAATCGGTGCTAACGATTAACAGCAATACTTTGGTGTCGATCCGACACGCATGCGAAACAATGCGACAACATACTAACACGATGCTTGATATGGTGTTTCGCATGGCTATTGAAAAGGTGATGGGGTTTGTAGGCCCATGCTGGATATCTCCTAATACTCCTCAACAAAGATCATAGCTTGTCAATGAGCCGAACGTTACCCAGAGCGAGATTAATGTCAACTTCAGTCCTAACACAGCATCCTCACATGTCCTAAATACACCATGAGGTTACTATTGCAGTATCTAACACAACATCACTTCAGCCACGGCCTTGCACAAATGTCAGTGGATTCTGAGCTGTATTATGCAAGTGTTCGAATGAGCGAAAAACGACATGTAAGAAGAATAAGCCTTCAATTCTCACGCATTCAATCAATCAGCGTTGTGGTTCAAGTTTGAGTGAAAACCAACGAAATCTTCATTTAACATTTTCCTTGTCATTTCACATTACTTTAACGACTGGCACGCAACTACATGACATTCATTCGACCTTATGCCGCCGGCTCCTCAGCCGCGCTCCCACGGCTCCCATCTCGCACAAGGCTTCATTCCTTGGGAGGCTTGTAAGTGCCATATCCACCTGGTGGAGGATCATATTTTTTATATCCACCCGGCGGAGGATTGTATTGATGATATCCACCTGGTGGAGGAGGATAGCTGCCTGGATAAGTATCAGTATCAAGAAATTCATAGTATGATGAAGACTAAGCGTGTGTGATTGCACCCTTACCATAATTTCCGTAGCTGCTCTGAGCGACTGGGACAGCGAGAGCACATGATGCGAGGGCAAGCACTGAGAGAAGGAACTTCATGATTGCAAAAGTCTTTTTATATGTTGAAATTGGGCTATGCAATCAGATTGAGGAGTTTGTCAGGCTGATGGTCGAAAAGAACAGTGCGGTCGGGAAGGCTCGTTATATACACAAGGGAATCCCAATGTCTAGCAGTGATGTTCGCTTACAACTCAGGTGTGACTTCAATGGCTTTACTAGCTTCCACATCAAGCTGAGCTTCAAGCTAGTCCTCAGAAAGCCACTGATGATCACGTAAATTGCACTTATGGCTTGGCCGCGGGCTGATATATCAGTTTAACAGATCTGGGCCTTGATGCGATAGGCCCTAGACAAGGGCGTAGCGTTGGTCGAGAAGCTCCAAAGTATCAATAGTGTTGGTACGAGATGGGGTCTCGGGACAAAGAGACACCACCTTCTTCGTGGGAGCTGAGAACGTGCGGCACACAATGGCTTGCTTCTCTTTCTATTGGTACGAATTGCAGCGTGGCACCCGCTTGTTGTCGTATATGCGCTACCCATGAAGCGGCCAGATTATCAACCGCAATAGAGTGGAACATGTGTTGCATAGTTTAACGTCAGACGACTTGTGATGTTGCTTGGTAGATTGTATTTGAAGCTTGTGCCCAAAACGAATCCATTGCTTCTCATATGAAATGTGCCTCAAGTGGTTAGAATAATGGCTTGGTATTCTCCATTGGTACATGTTCTCGTAGTGGTGCATCGATCTCATTAACTCGGTTCAACCCTATCCAATTACAGAGTTTCCTTTTCACCTATTCGAGAACCAGTTTGGCCGTGGCAAGAAGAGCTCGAAAGTCATACGAGACAATACAGAAATGCCATTAAGGCTAATGCAGCCCTATGCGCCACTAGCGATTGTGAATGGATGGTGCCTCGTGAGTCCGTATTCAGCTTCGGCGGGGTAATTGTGGAGGAGGTGTAGGAGGACTATTTTGGGAAACACAGCTTTTCCACAGCTCGCTTGCAAACGTCAAAGCGAGGTAAATAGTCGAATTGGTGCGATTGGTTTACGATTAATTCCATATTCTATTACTGCCTCGTCTCCCCTATTCGCGCATGCATCTCTACGTCTACTTACTTCACAACATGTTCGGCTTCGGCTCTAGAAACTGCTCTAGTACAAAGAAGACACCACAAGCAGAAGACTGTGAGAAACTTCTTGCGGAAAGTGGATCGTCGCTCGACTCATGGCCCACCCCGCCAGTGTCACAAGATATATCGTGGAAGAAAGCGACAATTATCATTTGCCTCACAGCAGTCATTTCTGCCATATCCGGAGCGTCGCTGGTTAAGCTGCAGCAACCAGACACTGATGCTTTCTGTGCGAGGCACACCTCAAAGTACTGTAAGTTTAGAAGAGCGATCGTAATGAAAATAGGCTTCTCACGATATTAGCCCCTATAATGCGGGACGTTGGTATCACATACAAGCAGGTACAGTTCAATGGCTCGTTGCTCAAGTCCAATGAGTTTCGGCTGGATGCCGGTCCTGAAGTCGACGCGGCATGGAAGTCGTTGGGTGTAGATTGTAAGTAACTGACTCAATTATGAAAACACCAAACACTGAAAGTCGGTGCAGACCATGCGGCAAGGGTACCAGTGGAGGAAGCTCAGCGTTCTGGCCTTGCTCCAGATCAGGTCAAGATTAAGGAGGAGTATGGCGGTGGATATCCTGCGCACGTGGAAGGCTTGCATCATCTACATTGCTTGGTGAGTCCTGTCGTGCACGCTTATCGGCCTAGACTAATTCCAGACCAGAATCTGCTGCGCAAGTCTCTAGCTTGGAACATCGACTACTACCAGAAGCAAGGCCTGGGTCCCTTTTCCAACGACGCGAACATCCTAAAGCATCACGTCAGTGAGTGGCACTACATGCTTCCACTGCAATTCAAACAGCTCACAGCGTATTTAGCTCATTGCCTCGATACTCTCCGCCAGCAGCTGATGTGCGTGGCGGATGTCGGCGTACTTGGCCAGGTCTGGTTGCAGCCCCCTGGTGAATCATTGCAAGCATTTGTCGATTTTAATACGGTTCACATGTGTCGTAACTTTGATACGATCAGAGACTGGGCAGAAAAGCACCAACTACCGGATGTAGAAGATATCCCGGCTGGCTTCCTGGCTTTACCGAAGGAGGGTGATCGGATATACCATGAAGTTCCCTAGCGTACATGTGCGATCTAGCATGCTGCACTCCACATGTTACCAAAAGGGCTCGGAATTGTCGAGGGTCGCCCAGTCATCGCCTCCGTCGCTCCACTCTCTCCACACATCCCTCGGGACTATATCCAGACGGCCATGGCGCAGTCTTGCAAAATCCACATCGAATGGGTGTGGTCTGAACGTCTCGTCTAGGCTGCGAGCACGGTTCATGAGATCAATTTTGTACATACGTACTATTCTTGCTGCCGCACGAACGAAGAGCTCTTTCTGCGTTTCATCGCTCGATATTTCTTCTGTGAGCATCATAACCATGCGTGAGATGTGGGGGAAATCCCGCAAAACATTCGAGAGACTGCCGTCGCGGAACCCGTTCAAAACAACTTTTGTTATGGCAACGGATCTCAGCATGGTCGGGTCGCAACCAGTGGCAACGTTGAAGTGAGCCAATAGCCCGATTTCTGGTGAATCATCGTAGTGTTTTACATGCGGCCCCTCGAGCTGGAGCAGTAGTATGTCTGTATGCACACGGAAATAGAATTCGTCACAAGTAGTGCCCGCGAGACCAGTGGGGAGCTTGACAATATGGTTCGCCTTGGTGGCCTGATAGTGAGCTTCCCCACGCGCTTCTCGGCACACGTTCACCACTGTGGGGGCCGGACTGGGGCAATACCGTGGGCAAAAGTGCTGCTCGTCGTGCCCTTCATTATGTGGCTTCGTTTCCAGCGCGACTAGGCGAGGCGGCTCGTTGAAGTATGCGAGGGCCCAGATATGCAGACGGAGTTCTTTGGGCAGCAATGATAAAGCCATGGCTGGCGGCATGGAGTGGGGGTGGTGTTTTTGGGTGGCATGGCGTTCTAGAGGGTTCGGGAACTACCGACTGTGGCGGTCACGTGCTAGTGCGCCGTCCAGCCACCCCCAAGGTTTGACTTTCTGGCATTACGAGTCCACTCCACTCTGCTCCACCGACTGCGGAGACGTTACTTCATACCGTTAAACATCCTGTGTAGCATATCCGACGTGACAGCCATCGGTCTCGACTCTGCTCTTGTTCTCGGCAACAAGCCTTTCTCCGGGGGAAACCGTGGCGTGCGTGGGAATTCCATGGTCGTGGCGATGGGCTTCACGGAGGCGATACCGCTGAGGTTGGACCACGGTGTGCAGAGCCGTGACCCCACGCTAGAGACCCTCTGCCCAGAAGATCATTCCGCTTCTAATGTGATGCGAGACAGGTGGCACAGCCCAATGGCGAGTCATTATGGAAAAGGAGTCGCCTTGGACGGCACCGCGCCGAGATGTTGGGGCTTGTCAAGCGGCGTCGAGAGCTGGGCACAATGCTGTGGTTGCGTCGAGGAAGCCGAAACTCGGGGCGAAGTCTGGGGATTAGATATCCAGCAAGACGGGCAGGGAGCGGCCTGGAGTGTTGAGGGCTCGATGAGGCTCTAGGTGGATTCGCGCGGGTGTCCCACTGGAGGTCCCACTGGAGAAAATCGACGGCGCAACAGCATGTGGAGTTGTTGGTCGAGCGACCCGCTGTATGTGAAGTCACACTGACATCGGCGCGGATGCATTGCCGGCCCAAAGGCCTAGTTTTGCGTGCAGTGGGCTTGATCGACGATTCCGAGGGCGATTAACGGCTTGCCTCTCGACCTCGGGGGAGGCTGAAAGATTTGAGGCTCCATGTGACAAGCCTGGGCATGTTTGCAGCCGTGTTGTTGGTCGTGGAGCGCTTCCCCTCCCCCGCTTTAAAGGCTAAACCACCCCTCTTCGAGCGTCATACGGCAGACACCGCACACCAGGGACGTGTCTTGACCCCGTCTACTGCCGATTGACCACCGAACCCTCCGGTCTCCTACGATGCTCTCTTTGCGATCGTCTCTCTACCACTTTACCTTCAACCCGTGAAATTGACACACCCCCTGCTTTGGTCTTCTTCGTCGCAAGAGCTTCCTGTCGCTGCGCACCCTTAGATCAAGGCCGTTTTTCACACATTACACCTCATACATACTTTCGCCCGAATATCCCGAACAAGCCGATATATCGCGCGACCTGATCGGCCTCGTCAGGAATTTTTCCGTGCCTTAAACAGCGCCCAATATTGCTGTTGGTACTCTATCCGAAAGAGCGACACCCTACAGGCAACTCCCACCTCTGTCGCGCTACCACAACTGTCGCGTTTACCCCCACGCCTTAGATCGCGGACGGAAAAACCCTGCAGCATTCAAAAGAGCAGGCTGCGCACCCCATCGCAGCTAGAACAAAAAGAAAGTTACCACCAGCATGGCGACACAGGACATTTCCGCGCACGCGACAGAACCTCAACCTGTGCCCAAGGAAGAGCTTCAAGAAGAGCCACAGTCACATTTGGATGAAGGGAAGCTGAAGCAATTCTTCATTGGATCTATAGACCAAGGAACCACGAGTACTCGCTTTATCATCTTCGATGGACTTGGTGAGCCCGTAGCTCAGCATCAAATTGAGTTTACCCAAAAATATCCCCAATCAGGGTCAGTACATTTTATACAACAAGAGTAAAACACCATTCTAATCGGCGTAGATGGCACGAGCACGATCCCTGGGAGATTATTGACTCGGTGGAGCAATGCATCGACAGGGCTACCAACATCTTTTTAGACAATGGTCACGACATTGCGGACATCAAGGCTGTCGGAATCACCAACCAGCGTGAATCGACCGTTGTGTGGGACACGAACACTGGACTGCCACTCTGCAACGTAATTGCTTGGTATGTATGGCGCATGCACGCAATGCACTCGGGCTTTGGCTGACCCACCTGTTCGGTATGCAGGCCGGATACTAGGACCAAGGGATTGGTGCGTGAGCTGAAGGACCGCAAGGGCGCCGACGAGTTGCTGAACATGACTGGTCTGCCTCTGTCGACCTACCCGTCATCGGTCAAGCTTCGCTGGATGCTTGATCATGACGAAAATGTTCGTAAAGCATATGAGGAGAAGAGGCTCTCATTTGGCACCATTGATTCCTGGATACTGTACAACCTGAATGGTGGAAAGGATGGCGGCATCCACGTAACAGATTCAACTAATGCGTCGAGAACCATGTTCGTCAATCTGTAAGTCATGCAGTCACCGCCACCGTTCTGCCATAAGCGACTGTCTTGGCTAATGCACGCACTCACAGGCACACCGTTCAGTATGATGACAAGTTGCTGGACTTTTTCGGCATCGACCGCACCAAGGTCAAACTACCAAAGATTGTTCCCTCTTCGTCACCAGACGAGTTTGGATACATAAGGACCGGCATATTAGAAGGGGTTCGCATTGCAGGGTGTCTAGGTGACCAATCTTCGGCTTTGGTCGGTCAGCAAGGGTTCACGCCTGGTTCTGCAAAGAACACGTACGGTACAGGATGTTTCCTGCTATACAACGTGGGCGAAAAGCCCGTCATCTCGTCGCACGGCCTTTTGGCCACGATCGCGTATGATTTTGGTGGAAAACGGAAGCCGGTATATGCACTCGAAGGAAGCATTGCGGTTGCAGGCAGTGGTGTCAAGTTCCTCATGAATAACATGGGCTTCATCACGCATTCGCACAAGATCAGTGACTTGGCAGCATCAGTTGAGGACAACGGTGGTTGCGTCTTTGTCACGGCCTTCAGTGGTCTCTTCGCCCCTTACTGGATTGATGACGCCAAGGGCACGATATTCGGCATTACTCAGTTCACGGAGCGGGGCCACATTGCTCGCGCAACCCTCGAGGCGACATGTTTCCAGACGAGAGCCATTCTCGATGCCATGGAACTGGACAGTGGCCACAAGCTTAATATGCTTGCTGTGGACGGTGGCATGAGCAATTCCAACTTGTGCATGCAGGTACGCAAACCCTATTGTACGACCTAAGGAGGGGCTTGTTTTTTATTATGTCTCCTTATTTGCTGACCATATTGAGCAGACCCAGGCAAACATTATTGGTATCCCTGTAGATCGCCCAGCAATGCGTGAAACCACGGCGTTGGGTGCAGCTATTGCAGCCGGGTTCGCGGTTGGCGTATGGAAGGAGTTTGACGAACTGAAGGAAATCAACCAGAAAGACCGCATGGTGTTCAAGCCCAACGTTGA
Organism: Curvularia eragrostidis; assembly: GCA_020744315.1. NCBI lineage: Eukaryota > Fungi > Ascomycota > Dothideomycetes > Pleosporales > Pleosporaceae > Curvularia > Curvularia eragrostidis. The sequence goes on along the minus strand of JAIRCK010000015.1, from coordinate 100,340 downwards.
TAAGGAGGTAGGCGAAAAGATGTTCAAGAAATGGGGCCGGGTGAGTAACCGCCATTTGGATAGTGCAAGTGTGAGCAACATACTGACTTTAGTTTAGGCAGTCGAAATGTGTCGTGGCTGGTTAGACGCCGACGAGGCCAATGGCGAGTTCTCATGATCTGTATATACACTGAAGACTAATCTATATCCGTAAACTCCCTGATGCATATCTCTGTTTTCACGGTTGGCATAGGATGGGCAATTTTGCTTGTGATTGCCACCGCTACATTTGGATGAGGACCGTCATACTAAAAACTTGCCATAGGTGTGGTGACAACCCCTGCAATCGGTAGGGCTAAATGTCCTCCCAGTCCTATATCCGTCTCTGGTATTACCGGCAATCCAGGCACTATGTGGCAACGGCAATCCAAGGGATTAACATTAGGCAAGCCAGAGGGGTGCTTTCTGTGGCATTGGTGTTGACATGTGTGTGTGCACCTGGCGTTCAGCCTGAATGTGCCGTGGTTCTGGCCAAAAAGAAAGCACTCAACCACCTACACGACGGATCGAATTCCATGCAAAGAGCCAATTAGGTGTAACTAATTTGGATGCCAAGGCGTGAATGTGTTTGGGGCGCGCATGTTGCCGTATGCAGTATTCGACGCGTCTCACGCCATGGCCAGATGCGGAATGACGGATGGAAGGCAGCATCCTAGAGTGTTGCATGTCAGCCAGCAATGGTGTTTTTCCAGCTCACCATCCGGTTTGTGGGTGTAGTCGATACGTGGTGTGGCCAGGCCCGACATGCGATTGAGACCACATGTCGTCAGCGGGGCGAGTCGCACTTGGTTGCCCTGTCTAGGCAAGCCAGCTCCAAACCTGCTTCTGCTTAAAATGATGGCCTGTCCAATCACCAGCCCGGCAACGTGGAATTTTGCGGCAAAACGACAGAGTCTCCTCCAGAAACGGCATACTGCCAGGCCAGCCATACTACTTGTACACCTGAACCCTTACTCGAGGCCCACAGCCTTGAATGGAGCGTCCAACCCTTTCATCTACTTGGTGCAGCAGGCCCACCAATCGTCCCGAGCGACATTGCATACATATGTCGCTTCGTTCCGCGGGCGTCTCCTACCGGGTGCCTGGTCCGCGTGCAAGTCGTGTGTAGCCTAGGATTAAGCACTTCAAGGCGAATTGCCACAACGCTGGGTTCCCATGGGATTTGCGCAGACTGCGCTTCACTTTGCCAGCAATGCCGCGACAAGTCGTCGTGCGCCTTAAAGGAATCCTCGAGGCTCCTCGGCGCGGATCAATGGATGACACGGTGGCGTGGGCCCAAGCCAAAGTCGTGCGGCGTCAGACGCCATTGCTGCGAGGAAGAAAAAGAGGAGAATCGCAAGAGCACGCGCACATGTGCGTGAGAGGGGCAGAGAGAGCGAGGAAACATGTACTGTGCTCGTCTCACACCCACTGGCAGCCGGCAGCACTGTGCGCCCGCGGCCTCTGCAAACGGCGTCATTTCGCCATTACAGGCTGCTTTGGATTCAGCAAAGTGAGGCCGATAGGTGGGGGGGCCAGACAGGCCGTTGGACCTCTGTCACATAAGCCTACTTGCCGTACGCACCACGGCAAATGGTATTGCGCAACGCCTGGCCTCCGGATGCTTTCGCGATACAACCTGGGGCCGGGGAAGCGGGCCAGCAAGCATCGACGACAAAAATCGGTGAGCAACGGTATGGCCAAGTACTCGAGCTCCAGGATGAAACAGGCGCCACGATACAGCAAACGCGTCGTGTTGGCGGTGCGGGCAGGCCGCCGCTCCGTCAACCCTCAACGTCGTACTTTGTGACTCGCTGAATGTGCACAGAAGCGTGACCTTAGCCTCGAAGCTTACTTTTGGCCTACATATTACTAGTACAATATGTACAGACCGCCAGGGATGCTCCAACGGCTGCACGCCCCCCACGAGCCACTTGGTCGTGGAACGTAGTCTGTAGATCAGTGCACGCGTCTGACGGCTCTGAACTTAGTGCATCCTGGCCCTGTCCTTGCCACTTTCTCCAAGCCCTACTCGGCCTTTCCGCTAGCCATGACCCCCCTGGAAGCCAAACCAACGTTCATTACGCACGCTACCCATCTTATCTCCTCGAACATGGGCATATCCCGTTGATCCGCTCCATGTCCAAATTGGGCTGCAAGCTTTTGCTCAAGCGAACAGACTTCAAACATGGGCGTCCGTCCCCACCCACATCTATGGCGTGCAAAGGGCTCGACCACCCCATGAGAACCCGGTCCCGCTGAAGCATCCATGTCCGCTACGATGATGCATGTCACTGGTGTACTAGGTTCTATTGACATGGGCCATAGTCCTACGGTACCTGATCACCTACCATCTGTCCTGTTGCTTGTCTCTGGCTGACTATAACATAACGGACCGTCGCGCACTTGCATAATCGTCAAGTCGGACTTTTTTCAGCAAACGTACCATCATCACTACTTGCTTTACCCGCTTTGCCCTCGATTCTCACCTTTTGTCACGTTGCTTTGTTGGCGCATCTCCTATCCCACCACACACCCACACAACTGCACCACCCACACACAGCCTCTTAGCCAATCCTTTTCCCATATAAGAATGTGCGACTACACACAAGTGCAGTACAAGTGCACTCACGTCCGATATGTTGTCAAGGCTTGGTGTACCAAATATCAGCAAACCCATGTCCGATGTCCAGCAAATGTCACTGCCGTGTAAGAACCTACGCCTGAGAACAACTATCTCACAATGCTGATTCTCAATCTAGAGAATACAGATTGAATGACAATTGCGGTTCGTCACATTGCCACTGCATTCATCAAGTTTGTACTAATCCTACTCCAAGGCGACTGTAGACGATGACAGACACCAATCCCGTTTCCTTTTCTTTGTCATTTCCTGTATAAATGTTGTGATATCATGTGGCGTACATGGCGGGCATTTGCACAATACCCATTTTTGGATGTTTTTTCCGGCAACTGTTGACTAGTCGAATTCTATCATCGTTGTCCTTTTGCAGACCCCACTTGTTCTCGCCATTCTGACTTTTGTCTCAAGCGCCACACACACATGTATTCTTTGATGCTAAGCCGAGATAGCAGCAACTAGTGTTTAAGATGGGCTCCAAGATCACCCAAATAAAATTTGTCGGGATCCACAATCGACAGGAAGCACTCCGTGCGTTGTTTCTCGACATTCCGGCCTTCAACAACATGCAACATTGCAGGCGGGACAGCCAGACGGCAAAGACGGAGTTGGGCACTCACGACAAAGGCTCAGACGGTGTGCTTGTCTTGCATTAGCAGAACCAAGCTGATGGGTGATCACCTGCCTGCGAGAGTTCCATCCGACGGCCACAACTCCGGACCATGTAACGGCACCGCTAGACCTGACCGCTAGACCTGACCGCTACCTATGTGAATTACGAACGGAACCTCGGGAGATGCACGAAGCCGGCCGATTTCTCTAGCCTTTTCTCATCCTCCGTTTCGTATTTCAGATGCCGTTCAGCTGGCGAGGAAAATCACCCTCACTCAACATAAGAAGGAGCTTAGAAACACCAAGCCTTTCGGCCCAATCTCGGCCTGAACATCATGGCCCCATAGCCTTCGTATCTGCCTCCGTGTCCGCAACTTTAAGACTTGCGTAGAAGCCTGCACGCAGACAGTTCCCGTCACGCGTCGCAATCTGTGTCCATATTACCTGGTTTCGAGCATTCCAAAAGAAAAATAAAAGAGGATATTGCAATGGAGGGATTCCCGGTCCCATCCGCTGCCTTGGTTGATTAGCTGTAGAGCACTTCATATCCCGAGGTCAGGCACACATGCAACCATAAGACACTTATGCAAGTCACCAAATCGGCACGGTGGAACCAAAGGGCCCCATAAGAAACATGTAGGGCACCAACACAACCCCGTTGCTAATGATGTGCTGCGGCCAATCACCGCGGGAACATGGCTATGAGGGCACGGGTCACTCATCAGCCAACTATTTGCCATCTGTGCCAACACGCCAGCAATCTTACTGACAAGAAGCTGTCCGTCCACACACGAGAAGAGACCTGCACATGTTGCGTACATGGCGTGACAGGTTCTCGTCGGCGACAATCCTCCTTGCAAGGCCTCGAAGCTCTACTCGTATCAAGGGTCAGGTCGGGGGCACTTTTGGCGCAAAATCGCCCTCTTTCCCTTCCATCATTCATCAAACAAGAAAAATAAAAAGGAACAGGGGACTGTGCTCACACAGCCCGCCTGAGCGATCGGCCCGGCAAAAAGCCAGTCTCACGACGGCAGCAGCCAAAGAAAATGCGATTCGACCTGGTGACTCTGGTGCCAGCATCGTACCAGCCGCGCCTCGACAATCTACATGTGTTTGTGTGTTCGTGTGTGTCCGAGAAATGCCGAAGCATAATAGACGGGTTTCGTAACCTTGCTTGATTACTTCGCTTTGGCTATTAGTTAACAATAACCTAGTAACCTACACTTGTTCGTTGGAAAATCGCCGACTTAATACATGTGAAAGGGAAAAAAGAGTACATCAGGCCAGACAGAATGGTGTTCAATATGACTCCACTTCTGTTTCATCATTCCGACATCTTCGTGCAACCCCCCTCCCCTCTCTAGCGTGTGCGCGAGGGGGTTAATGTCATCCCGTCGATTGGAGGGGGTTTTCTTGTGTTGCAAAAGTCCGCACGGATGCTCTTCTCCTTCCTCATCAACCTCATTGAGTATGGGAGAGTGAGTTGGAACATTGGGGGGGAAAGGGAAAGGGACAGTGCGCGTGTGCGCGCGCACACGCCTGCACCTGTGCAATATCGCTTGCGAATCATCGTAGAATTGTTCTGGAAGGCAAATCATCATTGTTACCGAAGCGCAAGGACACCGAGGAAGAAAAAAACATCAGGTCACGGGATCTGCGCGCGTTCTGACTCGCTTCCCGCCCAAAGTTTGAGGCAGGAAAACAGGGGGGACGCGGACGGGCACAGAGCAGATAGAACACGGAGTGCTGCAGCAGCAGGGCTGGATTGTTCGTCAATACCTCTGTGCTTCCTTTTGCTTACAAAGACTCAATGGAGAAAAAAAAGATGCCGGTATGTAGATCGAAGACAGGGCACTGGACACTGGGATCTCCCCCTGGTCAATAATTGGAGAAGGCCCCCCCTCCCCAGACTTGAAGCGAAGCCGTCGCAAGGATTTACTACATATGGTCTTTTTGGGGATATGGAACCGGCAACCGTTCAAACCCATTTCAATACAGAACAAGCGTATATGTGTGTGTGTGCATGGTGGTGCGCCGTGACTGATGCCGCACACACCCATCATCCATACTTTAGTTTCCCCTCATCGTTCGAATTAAAAAAGGGCTTGTGTGGACCCAAAAAAACCTCTCCCCCATGGTTCCGTGTTCGGTTTGAGCCAGCATCCACTCACAGCTCGCTCTCAAGCCTCCGTTGAGCTCCAATGGCAAACAAAGCGCAAAATCTGACGAGCGTTGACCTGCAGTTTAAAAAAGGCTAGTTTACATACTAACTTACATCCGCCTCTTGCGTCGTTTGGGGTTTGGCAGTTCCGAATTCCCCGGCCGGATGATGGCGACCTTGAGTAACAGAGTATATCCTTGAACAATTTGAGGGCTGTGCAAGGGCGTAAGTAGCGCCCAGACCTAAAGAGCTCAGCCTAGACACGGTTGATGACGCGCTGGTTGGAGCATTAGTGCTGTTGCGCTAAAGGGGGGGAGGGTTCGGGGACTTAGGAAAAAGAACAAGACAGACTGGGCGCGCGTGTATGAGTCTCTTTCTCTCTCTGCCAGTGGACTTGACTCGCGAGGGCCCCCTTCGCGTGGAGGAGGTTCCGGTATCCCAGAGCCCTGTGGCCCCCCGGCTAGTTCTGTTTGGTTGATAATGATGAACGGGGGTCACGGGGGTTCGTGGTTTTTTTTCTTTTGGGCGAAGCCTCGATTCGCGGCATTGTTGATGATACGAGCATCTTTCGTTGCAAGATGGCCCTGTCTCACATACATACTTTTGTTTCGCTGCAAGTGCCCGATCACTGTCACACGGGGAGATGCGGATGTCTATGCTTCAATCTCGCATGCCCTGCTGTCGTGCCAGGGTGTCGTCTGTCCCATCCATACATTCATTCTATCCAAGTTACATGGGTAGAAAGGAAGGGAAGAAAAGTATCAACCCACGTTTAGTACGTACCCCAATGATGCCTGCACAACGCAACTAGTTATCCGCGTCGTTTTTTGGAGGCCGGGAACATCCGCTGGTTTTGCAAGCATGGTCCCTACCCCGACTCGTTGGTGTGGCATTGTTCTTCCTTTTTCCTGCTTTGAATAATCTCAATGCGAACAAATCGTCTCAGTTGCTACGTTCGCCGACTCGTTCGCCGACACGTTCGCCGACTACTTGTATGCTGCAGCATTGGACGCACTGTCTTTTTTCCTTTTTCCTAGAGCTAGACATCAAAGCGCGGATAAAGCGCCGATGCCACATGCCGGCAGTTGGATAGCCTATGCCGGTACTTGTGTGAGCTATAGTTTTGTCATTCCAATTTGTTCCTAACTCATCAACGAAGATGTATAAGCAGCGTCGCCTGTGGCAGGTGACACAGAGACGAAGGACATGATGTTTCACATCTTATGGTGTACCCTTCAAGATCTTCGTTGGAGGCCTAATCGGCACGGCCCGGGCTGTCAAGAGATTGATAAAATAATCACTCAAATGCTGCGCTTGTTTTTGTTGTTACTGCATGTTACGTCAAAAGCTTGCGGCACGACAACTTGTCACGAAAAGCCAATTCGGGCGACCATGGATATGTGAAAAGAAACGATGAAGAGGGATCTTCCGTGTCTGGGCATCCAAGCCTACTTCGAACTTTGTCGAGAAAGCCTGCTCAAAGCACTTGCTTTCCGTTCATTGCAAGGACTGGGGATCTGCATGGGGGGCTGTTTCCAATAGGCTGACTGTTTTTGGTCTGGCGATAACGGGGGAAGCGGAACAGCTATTGCTTTTTATCTTTGTCCCTCATCGTCGCGAACCTTTTCTTGGTCGGCCAAACCATGCACGAGCGCACTGGCACGCGACAAGCAAAACACCTATATCCGGTCCGGCATAGGCTCGGAGAGATCATCGCCGATGTCCACAAGTCAGAACGCTCTTTCTTTTACCATGATGCAACAAGAAAATCCCCCTAATAGCATTGGCGGAGCAGGCTCCGTGTCGGTTACACGAGCGCGGCACTTTTGACGCCCACCCCCTGCTTTAGTCTGAGACAGAGGGTACGTACATGCGCCAAAGTCCAAGATATGACGTGCAGCAGGCCAGAGAAGCTAGTCGTGGATCATCTCGGAGCTTTAACTTGGGGGTCATGCGTTAGTTGTGGAGACGGTTGTTGACGCGGGAAGACCAACCAGGAAACAGAAAATCTGGCACTTGGAGGGGGGACCCGGTCCAGACGCCAACGCCGGGCATTTTTGTTTTTGAAAATGCCATGCTCCCGGCGTATAACACATGCATAGAATCCGGCAGATCCTGTGTTCTTGCAAACATGTCTGTAGTGGGGTTAAACACCTGGATAGCTGGCTGACAAGGCGACTCGCTAAGCTCAGTACAGGGGGTCGAGTAAGAGGCCGGTGGTACTTCGGTAGGTTGCCCCGACCTCCGCAACCCCCGCCGGCGCTATCCATGAGAAACGTGGGCAAAGCTCAGTTTGGCAGGGCTAATAGTTTAGTACCGGATCCGCGCGGGATGGCTAGTAGTAAGGTAGGGTAGGGGTTCCTGTCCTTGCGTCGGAAGAATGCAGACGACGACACGAAGACTCGCTGACGTTGGGCCGCGGCGAGCAATGGTTGCGAAACTCACAGCGATGCTCGCGCCATGTTCCTTGGAGGCAAAGTGTAATAGGCCGATCATTTATCAGCCGTAGGGCTCGGGTGTCACAGATGCACGAAAGCCTTGCCAAAGCCTATCCGCCTTATGGCTATCCCCGCCTTTCGGTGATTTCACTGAGACATGACGAAGCGTGGCGAGGCTGACGCGGAGAGGGGTTATGTAGGAGCATGCGGTGGTGAGTCTTGTTGTTTGGTATTTTGAACTTGAGAGCGGTCCAGACACCGTGTGCTATACGCGGTCGGTGTCTTCATTCGCCAAATGGGAGACAAGCGGCTACTTGCCTGAAGGACCAAGCGACGTGCAATGCTGAGTCGTCCAGGCTGTGCTTGGTGCAGCATTGGCATCAAGAGTAATAGCATGATGATCAGGAAGAGATGGACACCTGGCCCTAGTGCCCAAGTCAGAAGACCAGCATAACAAGTTATGAAATGCAAGTATTAACACCATTACCTGATGGCATAGGGTAAGTTACAGCAGGCATGTTTTTTTTTTGAACTCGGTCATGCTCGTACGTGTGTGTTTTAGGTGCGTCGGTTCCCTTAGTAAGCTTTTCTCACGCTGCTTAATTTGGGTTTTCTCTCGCAAGTCTTGCCTGAGTACCTTGATGTCTCGTTGCACTTGCCTCAGAAAACGGCTGGCCTCCCGCCTGCGTACAGGGCCCATGTACTTGTGTATCTGCCAAGACCTGGTCTTGGCTCCTTTGCACGGCATATACGCATCTTTGCAGTTGAGCATCAGCCCTGTCATGGCGCAGTGACCGAGCTGTAGCCGTTGTACCATCAAGCTGCTTACAGGTGTATCGCCGGTTGATGCGACACGTCGCTTGTTGGCGTGCTTCTGGCGTTTGTCATGTCCAAAGTGACCGTAGCCAGGCCTTTTTAGCGAGCCGTGATTATGGTAAGCAATATGCGGAGCGGCACAGATAGGGCTGCATGGCCCGGACAAAGTCAAAAAGGTTCGTGTCAATCGATGAAACCCGGCAAAGTCCGCTTTGGAGCATTGGACAACGTCACCTCTGTAGGCCGGGCCGTCTCTGCACATATCGTATGTACAATGTACTATAGTATGTACATGTCACTGGTGCTCGTGACACGGGACGCTGCGCACTGTCGGTCCCTGCATGATACTATCAAGGCCAGAAAAGATCCGAAGCAATACAAGTCGGTGTGCGCACTCTTGCATGGATCCATCAGAGCAAATGGTTGTCTAGACGTTGGTGCTTCTGCTTCGACATTGCCTTTGCGACCCGCTGTTTCTCGCGGATACTTGTGCATGTCAGATCTTCTCAACATGCCTCAAGGGGCACTTGCTAGTCAAAATTCAAGACGCGTATACACAAGCTGTGAGCATGGTATGGGCACAGTGTGTGCAGGTTTTATAAGTCCAGAGGCTGTGTCTTGGTGTGGTGTGGAGTAGGGTAGTGTAGTGCAAAGCGAATGCCCTCCGAATCTGATTGGCCAACGCGTGCTCCTTTCTCCGAGTGCGGCATTGCCCTACACCGCGTCGGTTTTCATCCGCTCTGCGTATTCCAAACATGTCTCCTCCACAGGACATACCCACGCCCGACAATGGCTTCTATGTTCTCGTCACCGGCGCCAACAGGTTTGCAGCACGACGATGCTCCCTTTGCTCGACACACGATTGACCCTTTCGCAGCGGCCTCGGGCTGGGCATCTGCACCCGCCTGATTGACGAATTTCTTCAAACCCGGCCCCAGACCGAATCCCTCGTCCTCATCATCACTACACGCGACCAGCGTAAAGGCGACGCCACGCTTGGAAAGCTAGAGCAGCACCTCCGCAAGGTGATCCGGTCCCACGAACAAAAGCTCCCAGGCATTGCACCGGTGTTGCAGAGCCGGGTGTACTTTCGGCAGGAGCGGCTAGATTTGCTGAGTCTCGTCTCGGTGCAAAAGCTTAGCAAAAAGCTACGAGACACGACACCTAAGCTCGATGCTGTCATCTGCAATGCTGGCATCGGCGGCTGGACGGGCGTGAATTGGCCACGTGCGGTTTGGACGATACTCACTGATTGGAACAATGCCCTTACTTGGCCTACATACAAGATGTCCGGTGTCGGGTGGCTTGCAAAGCCCCAGATACCAGCCGAAAAGAAGGTGGACGAGCCGCCTCTGGGCGAGGTCTTTTGTGCAAATGTGTTTGGCCACTACTTGCTGGGTCACTACCTCGCGCCCCTACTGGCAAAGCACTCGCAGAGCGACAGGACAAGAGGCAGACTCATTTGGGTCAGTAGTCTAGAAGCGTACGACCATGTCTTTGATGTCGAGGATATACAAGGCATTACCTCGGATATGCCATACGAAGTCTCGAAGCGCCTGACCGATGTGCTCGCCATTTCGTCAGTGCTGCCATGTACTAGCGAAGCAGTTGATCACTATCTCCAAGACGCCAAGACGGACCAAAAGACGAGCAAGCCAAGACTGTATGTGGCCCACCCGGGCATCTGCGGAACGTCCATCATGCCCCTCCCGCTGATACTCGAGTACTGCATGCTCATTGCATTCTATCTTGGGCGGTGGTTAGGCAGCCCGTGGCATACCGTTAGCGTTGTGAAGGGGGCGACGGCCATGGTTTGGCTGGCGCTTGCGAGTCAGAGCACTTTGGACGACATGGAGGCAAACGAGGGCGTGGGCAAATGGGGGAGCGCAACCGACTTTTGGGGACAAGAGCGTGTAGATCGCACAGAGGTGCCAGGGTGGGGATGGGGAGGCAAGCTTGGAGAAGAGAAGCCAAGACGACGCAGGGATCCGTATGCAAAGGATCTCACCAAAGAGAGTCAGAAGCGGTTTGTCGAGACGGGAAAGAAATGCTGGAATGAGATGGAGAGGCTGCGTGTCGAATGGGAGGATCGGCTGCGTCAAGCGGGAGTCGGTGTGGACATGTAAAGCAGCAGGCGTTTTGATGCAAGACTGGCTGGACAAGGACAGGCATAGAGACAGCCAACCCGCGTCTATCTACTGTACGTGTGTAATACCGCATTCTTACTAACGGGGTTTGATGTACAGTATAGAATACCAGTGTGCTGATGATTCAAGCTTGGGGGTTTCTTAATTACGTTCCGTTGACGGATCAAGGTTTGTCATACTGTTACTATCCCTGCCATACTCTGTATCTATGCAAGACAGGCACCCTCACAGGCCAGTAGGAAACATGCAAGCAGCAACGTAAGACAGTGGATGGCTGGTATATATTAGCTGGCCGACATGAGTCCGAGGGAGCGATGGGGTTGATCGGAGAAGCATCCGATGGACGATCACCGCAGCTCGTGTTCGGGCGCGTGCTCGGCGAAGTTTGACATTTGAAGCACGCAAACTAGAGGCCGGGGTCGGGGCCGGCAACACAGCGGCGCTGGTTATCTGTCTAATGCTAGCGGTGCAGCTGAGGTGGAAGAGAAGAGAGTATGTACTATGCTACTTTATATTATGGGCCTGGCGAGTAATGCTAAGAGATGACTGGAGCCAATCACAGCTGGTCACACTCCAACCAATCACAGCGAGTGAATATCCAGCCAATCATATTCAGCTGGGACCTAACCAATCATGTCGGGCTGGTATCTAGCCAATCACAGCGACATCTCGACCAGATGCAGTCTAGCCAATCATCACCCAGAGCAGCCCCAGCGTTCGTCACAGTCGCAGCCTAGGAACGCGCCGCCCGTTTTTTCTTCTTCGACATGCCGCCCAAACTACTGTCTCGTGATCTGCCTGTTCGGCTGTCATCACTCGTCACCATACACGTCTCCCTACCATAAGAGTGGACAGTCGGCTCGCATGTATGTGATATCGAGGGGTATTGTGACGCCATGCAGCCTCATGCAGGTCGCACAGGGGCGGCCCCCCCTCTTCAACACCTCTCTCTCCTACGCTCTCCCACCATCTTGCCCCCCACGCCATCGCTGGTGCAGCTAATAAGAGGCGTTAACGGGCTGCCTTGTCCGTCAGGCTGGGTCGCGCCAGCCAGAGGGCTAATCAAGGGCCATGGTCTTCCGCTGTGCCTGTTTCCCCCTTCCCCTTCTCGCTTGTCTACTCTGGGGTAAGGCGTGTCCCTTGCAGATGGGTGGCGGCCTGCAAATTGGTGCCCGATCCGTCATCCCCCTTGGTCCATTTTGCCATCCACCACAGTCTGCTTGCTCGCTGCGCCCACAGCCCTCCTGGTACACGCCATCCTAGCTGTCTTTTCTTCTTGCTCTGCATCTGCTTCCTCATATTGCTTGTGCCAGATTTGCGCGCGTGCTTGCGCGCTCAGACGCAGCCTCGAGATCATTGCAACAACACCACTGCCACTTGCGCCCTCTTGATATTCGCCACTTCTTACCCACTCAGTCTTCTTAGGATCGCATAGTGCAACACTTCAAAGAGACGCGCCGAACAAGCGCTCCATGGAACCCAAGGGCGACCCGCTCCCGAGCGACTTTCCTCCCGTCTTCACACGCGACACTACAAATCACGCGCTTTCACGCGCCACTCTTGTCTACGTTTTCCTCGTACAGGACTCGAAGTTTACGATCGCATAGAAATCTCGTCGAGGCACAAGTCTTTGTCTTCTGCCTCTGCAAATTTGGTCGTCCCTTGCGGTCGCGTTTGCCGCTCTAGAAACCCTCCACCAACATGCCGACTTCACCCTCTTCGCGCTCCTCCTCTTACGGCGACTTCCCTTACCCGATTACGCCCGATTCGGGACGATCCGCCGCCTCACGAACAAGCTATTTTTCTGTTGCGCCCAAGTCCGAGTATCTCAAAAATGCGATCCATGCGCGGAGGACGCAAACAACGCCGTCGCGAACACTTCATGACCTCAAACCCAAGTCTCCCTCTCCTGCTCCCAGCGCTCCAGAATCCAAGACCACTGAAGTCTCGCCCGACATCTTTCTCCAGTATGCCCTTTCCGAAGAACAAACAGCGCCCGTTTCTCCGGTCCGCCGACGAAGGCCCTCAGACTTTGGCTATGCGACCTCTAAGACCAATCGAGAGCTCAGTAAGGAGGTTGAAAAGCTTAAGGAATCACTCATGACTGCCAATATGCGGGTAGATTTACTCGACAAGCACAGGAAAGAAACCCAGTCCAAGCTGACATCGGCTTTGGAAGAGATAGAGCGTCTTGAGCCTTATCAAGATGAAGTCGATGAGCTCCGCGTGGAGAACCGGAGTCTGAAGCTCAAAATGGAGAAGATGAAAGACGAAATGGCACGTCTCATGGAAGTCAACGAGGATCGTCGCAAGATCAACGAGGAGCTCACTGCTATAGCGAGCGAGAGTGCTGCACATTGGTCGGCCCACGAATCTGCAATTGAAGAGGCAGCCGAATGTATCATCAAGATGGAGGAAGAGAAAGCTGCGCTGACCAAAGAGCTCCAAGAGCTCAAAGAAAGAGTCATAGCTATTGAAGTCGTCTCTTCCCAAAGTCCGCTAGTCGCTGGACCCGACAAGTACCCCTCGCGCGTCTACAGTGTGGACGAGTCGCGGCCTTCGACTAGTCATTTTGACTCGGATTACTATAGTCAGCCTGATTCCCCGCAGGTAAAGCGAAGCAACGAATCAGCCAAGTCGTTTGTGCCCTCGGAGCGTTCAAGGAGATTCCTTAACTTGACAGAGCAGCACAAACGATCTGCTCGCGATTTGGTTCAACGCATGTCTGTGGCATCCTTGAGAGCACTTCATGATGCAACTCCGTGTCCTGGGGGTGGGCAACAGATTACTCCAGTCGAAGAGGAAGAAGACAGGTCGCCAACTCCACGAGACACGTTTGGAGGGAACTGCGGGGATCACCAGGTAGCCTCACCTCGTTTGATGGATGCCGCAGAGATCTCTCCGTCTCGACCCCATACAGTGGTGCCTCATGCAGAAACAACCTCCCGTTCAGGGGGTCTTCGTGGCCTTTATCGCCCTGATAGGCTCAGGAATCGTAAAACAAGCGAACACCGTTCATCCTCAGGCCAATTCCGGAGCCCTACTAACACAGACCGTTTGGCCAGCCGTCCACAAACCACGTACGAAACCTGGCACCGTCCTTCGGCATCCTCGAGCTCTGAAGTCGATCTAGCATCTGTAGTCGATCCGCGAGAAGACAAGGAGCGCTGGTGGCGGAGCATGGACCGCTTAACTCTTGAACAAGTAATTGCCCAATACACAACTCCTCTTGGACCGCAGCAATCTAACGCCAATCCAGCAACTATCCAAGACGGACAACCGACGAAGCTCAATGCTGTCGTCACGTTGACGAGTGACTCGCAACAACAAAACAATAAAGCTATTCCCTCGACAACTGTCGACATGCCGTACGACCGTCTTGGGAACAACTTTTTATTTGACACGGAAGTCACTCTAGAGGATTCTCTGCTTATGACGAGGAAAGCAGCAACACTGAGGCCGTGCCGTCAGCTCTAAGTGATTTCCTGTACACAGAGACGTCCCTGTAATACCCTAATGACCGTTACGATCCTTGTCTTATTTTTTCTCTCCTCCGGCTGGCGTTTTAACCAAAGAAAGGATTCAATCGAATACACTCCGCAAGGAGAGAACCACGACGGACAGGAGTCGGCGTGTTGGGGAAGATATCCATATCATCAGCGTGGGCCTAGATAATCGTCTTTTGTTCATGCATAGAGTCTAGGAAGGATAGGCGGACTGTTGTATTTTGTATTATTAGCCCTAGCGACAACCCAGCAGCGCATGTTGTGTTTGTATTATTAGTCTCGGTACTGAAATTTGTAATGAAGCCTATCCAATCTCTGTATTTTAGTCTTGTGTGAGCTTCAGTTAAGAAGAGATACGTTTCATCAATTCCGCAGTGTGTGATTGATGCAAAAATTGTATGCTATGATTCCCCGGAAGAAACGACTATGTCTGATTGTCTGTCTTTACCCATGGACAAAACAGAAGTTGAATTTTAAGGAATAGATAAAACGCAACTTGGGTTTGTCTCCCCTATTTTCCCATCTCTTTCCCTCTAGGCTCTACATGCTGCTATTTGGCGATAGTAAATCACATTTATGCAAAGTAGTAACCTGTCTCGTGCGAGTGTGCGCACAGGCGCATTTGCACATGCCACCCGCCCGTTTCCCCACACGATCCCGTCCCTTCGTCATTGAGCAGCTCCAACCCATTCCACCTCTACATGCACCCTTTCTTCGCTCTTTGACAAACAAACCCTGGTCATTCACTCACGCGCACACACACAAATACAGTCGGACAAGATATGCGCCTCTCGCTGTGATCCTCATTTGCCTCCACTTTTACCACTTCCAACACACTTGCGCGACAAACGAGTTGCGGCTACCTACAGCGACGCAATGATCTCCTCGGGCTTCACCAACGCGCCCGTCTCGCAATTCCTCGTCTTCGGCATTGTAATCGCCGCACTCCTGGCCACCATCACCGATACGAGGTATTATCTACACGTACTGGTTGTGCCACATATATGGGGATACGGTCAGTTTTGGCGGTTTGCGACGTGGCAGGTATGTTATGTTACCTGTATTTCTGAGATGCAAGGTGGAAAAAAACAAATCAATAAGAGGAAGATTAAACTAATATGTGAGATGTAAATCTTCAGGTCAGCTACACAAATTCGACAGAGGTGCTGTTCGCTGTGGTCTCATTTTACCAACTACGCGTCATGGAGCGGTTATGGGGGAGTAGGAAATTTGCCGTAAGTTCTCTTGCCCTACATATATTTCCTCCTCCCTTTCTCCTATTGCCAAAAAGCTAATCAATCGTGAATAACAGTCCTTTCTCATTTCCACCTTACCGTATACTACCCTTCTGCCACCCCTCATCCTAACTTTTGTCCTCCGCCCCCTCACGTTCGGTCACCTGAACCACCTCCCCGCAGGCCCGACCGCTCTCCTCTTCGCTCTCGTCGCAAACTACTACGCCGCAGTCCCATACACCTACCGCTACAGCATCTCTCCCTGGGCCGCTCCCGCTCCCTCTACATCCTCTTCCTCTTCTTCACAATCCATCACCGCCCTCTGGTCCCGCAGCCTAACACTGACCTCCAAATCCCTATCTTACCTTGCCCCGTTACAACTTGCCCTCTCGCAGTTCCCTGGCTCCCTGCTTGCTGCGGCAATTGGCTGGGGTGTCGGCACCGCATACCGTCGCGACATGCTTCCCGGAGCTACCCGCTGGCGTGTCCCCGGATGGATGGTTGGAGAAGAGAATCGCGATACGCGTGGGTTTGAAGGGCTGAGAGCGCGATTGGATGCTGAGAGGGAGAGGGAGGGCGGGGCGGCGGATGGCTTGGCCACGGGTATCCTGGCAGGCGAGACGGGCCAGGCGCCGCAGGCGAGGCAGAGGAGGACGCTGGGTGATGTTGTGGCGGAGCAGTTCCGGGGCAGGGGCTAAGAGATATTTTTTGGAAGGTTCTTTTCTTCATGTTAGAACGGTTGCGGTAGATATGGCATGGGTATGTATATATTTGTATATGGAAAACGACATTTAGACAAGATTCTTAGCAGCAAATACCAAAGAGTGAAATATATGAACAAGCCCGTTGACCTGCAGTAGTCAACAGCCCTTGATACTCTTCATGCATTACTATTGCCGCTGAAGGTACGGTCTTGTGGCGCATACAACACAGGCTTTCACACGCCGTCGACATGATTCTGACTTCATGTAGGCATAGGAACAGCCCATGCTGTATTTACTCATAGTTATCCATGGGTCGTGGATTATGAGTCTTCTTCTCAGTGTCTCAGCACCTAGTTTTACAATATATCGTACATATTCCCATGTTCCACGTTATTGCCTCTCCACCTCTTCTGCCGACTTCGTAAACGCCCCTCTGACTTCCTCTCCCGGCCCCCTCTTACGCCAAATATCCTCACTATTAGGCCCACTTTTGAGTTTCATCTCCTTCTCGCGATACCTGTCCTGCACCATGCGCTCCTTGACGTCCTGCCCACTTCGACTGTTCTTTGTACGCATGCAAAACCAAAAGTCGTTCCAGTGATCAGAGCAGCTGCGTAGTTGTCCATAGCGGTATATGTCGTTGAAATGGCCGCCAAATGACGAGCAATAGAATGCGCTGTCGAAAGCGGCACGGCATGACATGCTGCGTGGGAGAGTGGGATCGAATTCCTCCGAGGCAGATGCATTCTCTGTGCTGTTTGCTATCGAGGGCGAAACAGTGTTCGACGAAAAGGAGGGCGGCGCAAGGTGAGGATGAGCGGCGTAGAAGTCTGGATCATGGGGGGCAGAGTGTGCTTGTTGTGTTGCTGGTGTGGGTGCATCGCTGGGTTTTTGGACAGGTTCTGAGGTGGATATGGTGGCTGGTTGTTGCTGCTGGGTTGCTGCAGCGTCTGCGTCTGAGCCTGAGCGTGAAAAAGGCCACAAGCCCATCTTGAAAATGCGTATAGAAGATAATGTCAACTTCAGGCGCTCGGCGTCCTCAAACGCGATCCGCGGGGACGGGAAGAAATTAGACAACACGCAATGGGCAGCAAACCTCCAGCCAATCAGAGACGAGACGGCCCGCACACGTGAGCGGGAAGGTTGGATCTACGTCATGCATCGCACTTGCGGCTAAACGACGTGTAGCTTGCTTTCCTTGAAGATCGCCGCTGCTCTCCACCCTGATGCGTTGTGTGCGGTGTGTAACTCCTTCTCTCATGTTTCGCAACCCCTCCTGTTCTGGAGTCTTTATTCTTTTCTAGACGCTTGTTGCGTCTTCTTCCTTGTTACGGCCTCGGTAATTCTCGACACCACGCAAAATCAGGTGTCCTTAATCACCCCCGCCTTGTATTTACCATCAGCCATAACCCCCTTCCGCAGTGCTACTGCGAATTGACGTCGCTCCCTATGACTTCATACAGTTTTTCGATACAACCATAACGACACCTCTTCAACCCCGACACACAACCCCGCACCCCCCATACCCCACATTCTATCCGCCTGCCTTCGACGACCGGCCTGGGTAACGGTCCTACGCCGCCACCATGCTCGAGGGCCTTGTGTCGACGCTGCTGAATCGGTTCTTGGGCATGTATGTCCAGAACTTTGATCCGAAGCAGCTGAACGTTGGTATCTGGTCTGGAGACGTCAAGCTACGGGATCTTGAACTCCGTCGCGAAGCCCTTGACCAGCTGCGTCTACCACTGAACGTCATAGAAGGCCATCTCGGCTCCCTCACACTATCAATACCCTGGTCAAATCTGCGTGGCAAGCCACTCAAGGTCAACATCGAAGATGTCTTCTTGCTGGCAGCGCCAAAAGAGGATGCAGACTATGATGCAGAGGAAGAGGAGAGACGTGCGCACGCCGTCAAGATGGAGAAGCTGGACAGCGCCGAGTTGCTCAAGGAAAGAAACACTGAAGGCATGAGTGCGGAAGAGCAGCAAAAGAACCAAAGCTTCACAGCGAGCTTGGTTACTGCCATTGTCGATAACGTTCAGGTGACCGTCAAAAACATTCACATCCGTTATGAGGACTCGATATCCGATCCTGGACACCCCTTCGCTCTCGGTCTTACCCTGGCAGACTTCAGTGCCATCAGTACTGACGAAAACTGGAAGCCTACCTTCATCCAAGGTACGTCTGCCTCAACGCACAAGCTGGCCACACTTGGATCATTGGCAGTCTACTGGGACACAGATGCCAAACTCATCGGTACTGGTAAGGGGAATCAGAGTAGCGATGAGCAGGAAATCGACCGATCAGAGTTCATCGAACAGGCCCGAAGCATGATCGCTAGAGGCGACAACCCTGATCTGGGTGACCATCAGTTCATTCTCAAGCCCATCAGTGGACGTGCTGGCTTAGAGATGGACAAGACAGGCAAATCAGATCGCCCCAAGATGAAGGCTCGACTCTTGTTCGACGAACTTGGTTTCATCATCGACGAAGATCAATATCGCGATGCGCTGATGCTGGTTGATTTGTTCCACTACTTCATTCGCCACCAAGAGTATAAGAAACTGCAGCCAAAATCATCCCCCAAGGAAGACCCTGCTGGATGGCTTCGTTTTGCAGGCCAGGCTGTGCTCGACAAGATCCACGAGAAAAATCGCCGATGGAGCTGGGACTACTTCAAAGAGCGGCGCGATGACCGGATACGATACATTGAGCTTTTCAAAAAGAAGAAGCGCGAAGAAAGGCTCGACGCCACCGAAACAGAAGATATGGATCGATTGGAACGCAAGCTCTCATATGAAGACCTCCGCTTCTGGCGCTCTCTGGCCCGAAACCAGCTGCGCAAAGAGAATGTTGGTGTCAAGAAGCCCCCGCCCAAGCAGACATGGACCTCATGGGTTTGGGGAAGTAAACAAGAGGAGCAGCACGAAGACGACAACACTCAGATGAGCGAGCAACAACGGAAAGAGCTGTACGAGGCTATTGACTGGGACGAGAAGAAGGCTATTGCCGAGTCAGTTGACATGCCTCGTGAATACGTCAAGCTAGAGGTCAACATGAGCCTGCGGACCGGCAGCTTCACACTCAAGCGTGACCCTCATGGCAAGGCAAACGAGATACTTCGGCTTCTTTTCGACTCATTCAGTACCCAGCTCCTCCAGCGTACTGATTCAACATTCTTCAAAGTGGCGCTCGAAGGTATGCGTCTATACGACGGTACTACCGAAGGCAGTTTGTTTCCGCAGATGATCACCGTCAAGGATGCCCCGCCTGTCCCAGACGACAAGCGCATTGAAGAGCTTGATGACGATGAGTCTCCTAAAGATGCAGAGGACGAGGATGAGGAAGAAAAGGAAGACCCGTTCTTCTTTCTGAGCTTCGAGAACAACCCCCTTGATGGAGCAGCCGACACGAACCTCAACATGAAGCTGAAGAGCATGGAGTTCGTTTACAATCCAAGGTTTGTTGTCGAGGTTGCAAAGTTCTTCAAACCCCCCGAGAGGCACATGGAGTCCATTGGCGCGCTCATGGAGACAGCCGGAGCCACGGTCGAAGGCATCCGACAGCAAACCCGCGCAGGCTTAGAATTTGCCCTTTCTGAGCACAAGACCATCAATGCCCAGCTTAATCTGCAGGCGCCACTCATCATCGTTCCTGATTCAGTCACAAAGAAATCAAGCAACTGTCTTATCCTCGATGCAGGTCATGTGAGCGTCACCAGCGAGCTGGTCGATAAGGAAACGCTTCGTGATATCCAAGCAAAGCAGAAGCAGCAGTACACGGATGAAGATTTCCGAAAGCTGGAGAACCTGATGTACGACAAATTCAACTTGAAGCTGGAATCAACACAAGTTCTCATCGGTCCATCCATTGAGGAGACCCGTGCGCAGCTGGAACAGGACTCAAGCGTCAAAAACTACCATATCGTCGACCGTATCAATATCGATTTCAAGATTGAAATATGCATCGTCCCCAAGGCATCAGATCTTACCAAGTTCCGCGTCTCCGGAAATCTGCCGGTACTTCACGCATCAGTTTCGGACACCAAGTACAAAAACTTGATGAAGCTCATCGACGTAGCCATACCGAAGTTTGGGGATGACAGTCCAAGCAAACCAGTGATTGAAGGGGCAAAGGGCCCGTCAAACCTGAAGCCCAAGAACGAGGCTAAGCCTGAGACGAATCCCCTTGGGCGAGCACGTTCGAGATCCTTCGCGTTTGCTGCTCAGGAGCATGAGCTTGTCATGGAAGATGACAGCCACAGTGATACCGAAGAGCACTTTTCAGATGCTCAAGAGCTTAAGGAGGACAAACGGAACATACATCTGCATCAGCGCAATTTTGAGTTCAAGTTCACCGTCGATAAGCTCCAAGGCTCGCTATATAGAGCCGACCCAGAGGGAAGAAAAGCTGACCAGCTCCTGGTCGAGTTGATCGCAGAGAGCTTCGATCTCGACTTTTACCAGGAAGCGTTCGAAATGGCTGCAGACGTTCGTCTGCGGAGCTTGGCCGTCGAGGATCACGTGGAAGAATCCATAATCCCCGAGTTCAAGAACATCATCTCGTCAGAAGATGTGTCAGCAGATGAGCAGAAGGATCTGTTCTCTCTCAAGTTTGTCAAGGTGAACAAGGAGTCGCCAGAGTTCCAGACCAAATATGAGGGTATCGCGACGAACTTGGAGGTTGCCGTCTCAACGATCAACCTGATAGTGACTCGACGGACGCTCCTTACTTTGCTGGACTTTGTTCTGGATACCTTTACAAACCCTGGACCGCCCCAAAACCAACAGGCTCGGATCACTGATAAGCAAGAAGAAGAGCAGCCGGTTGCTGAGCAGCCACAAGCTGAGCCAGACAAGATACGCATTCGAGCTGAATTGAAGCGCATTGCTGTTATTTTGAACAACGACGGCATACGGCTGGCTACGCTGAGTTTGAATTCTGGAAATGTTGGCATCTTCCTCAGTGGCAAAACCATGCGCATTGGTGGACGACTTGGAAACCTGTCACTCATCGACGATGTCAACCAAGGCGTATCAGAGGAGTCTCCACTTCGCCAACTCGTGACCATTGAGGGCAAGAACCTAGCCGATTTCAGCTATGAGACCTTTGACTCTGAATCTGAGAGCTATCCGGGATACGATGCGGCTGTCGCCTTGAAGACAGGTTCTGTCAAGATCAATTTCCTCACAGAGCCATTCCGCAAGATCATGCAATTCACGGTCAAATTTGGTAAGATGCAAGCCATCTTCAATGCTGCTCGTCAGGCTGCGGCAAACCAGGCGACACAGATTCAGCAACGAGCAACAAGATTCCATTTTGACATCACCATCAGCACGCCCATCGTTGTGTTCCCCCGCATGGTGATATCTGACAAGCCAGAGCGCGACACTCTTACTGCAAATTTGGGAGAAATCTACGCGAAGAACAGCTTTGTTCCTCTAGATGATTCAAAAAGCGCAGAGACTGCCAACAAGATTTCTGCAGGCATCAGGAATATCAAGCTCACCTCCAAATTCCACTATGACGAGGATCGCTCTGAAGAGCTCCAGTTAATTGACAAAGTTGATCTCGACTTCAAGATTACTATGGTTGAACACAAGCCCGGGCAACAGCGGCCAGATCTCGAGATTGACGGGTCCATGTCGAACATCAATTTGCAGCTTACACCAGAGCAGATGAAGTTCGCATTGGAGTTATCACGGTCAATACCCGCAGCTTTCGCTACAGAATCCGAAGCAATAGATGAAGATGTCCAAGCCGAACTGCCAAACGAGACAACAGAGCCGGCACGTCGGATAACGGATAAGAGTGATGAAGAGTCGACACCCAAGGACGTGGTAACCTCACAAGGACCCGAGCTACACACCGATGAGGACAAGTGGACGAAGCTGGACTTTGTCTTCAAAGTTGGCACTGTTGGCCTGGAGCTTGTCAAGCCTGCAGCGGATGGCGAGCCTGTTGGGGATATCGAAGCCGCGAGCTTGTCCAAGTTCTCTTTGAACGACACCAATGTGAAGGTTCGCATGATTAGCGATGGAGCTATGGAAGCAGAGCTTGTCGTACAATCCTTCACCATCCGAGACAATCGTATGCAAGGAACAAACAAGTTCCGTAAGATCATGTCGCTCATCAACAACGATGTCAAGCAACAGTTCATGGCTAGTGTGTCCATCGCTGGTGGAAAGGAGCGTAATATGATTGCTCTTCTTACTATCGACAGTCCGCGCATCATTCTCGCTTTGGACTATTTGTTTGCTCTCCAAGCATTCGTCAACGCGGGTCTTGCTACCGACGAGCCCTTGGCCATTGAGCAAGAAGCCGAGCAGGAGCAAACAGATAGCGATGATGACGATATCATGTCACCGGATGGCTCACGAACACTGGAAGCACCACAGCCCGTTGAGGAACCTGCTGACAATGGCATGAACATATCGTTCCGTGTAAACCTGGTCGATGCGCAAGTTGTTCTCATTGCGAACCCCGCGATGGCTAGCTCAGAAGCCATCGTACTTGGTACCAAGCAAGTCCTCATCTCCAAACAACAAGCGATGACGCTGCAAGTTGACAAGGTCGGTATGTTCTTGTGCCGCATGGACCGATTTGAAACCAATCGTATGCGCATTCTCGACGACTTCAGCATCCAAACAGCCTTGGATATCCGAAACCAGGGCTCAAAGTCTTCAATAACAAGCATAACCGTCGACATCGAGCCTCTCATCCTGCGACTGTCACTGCGCGATATCTTGTTAGCTATGCAGATTGTCAACCGAGCGTCTGCCATGGCAGCGCCTGCTGACAAGCCAATGCCTTCTGCGGAGGCCCAAAAACTCAAACCAGCCACAGCTTCCAAGAAGGGCACATCTCACGCAGCTAAAGCGTCTGCTCATAAAAGTCAGGCAAAATCTGTTGCGACTAGCAAGCGATCTAATCAGCAGACGACATATCAACAAACGCCTGCTTCAGCTGTCCTCAAACGGGAAGAGATGCATATCAATCTTGAAGGTATACGGGTTGTTCTCATTGGCGACGTGCATGAGATGCCTATGCTGGATTGGCGCGTGAAGAGGTTCGGCGTTGATGTACGAGACTGGTCGAGCGCAATGGTTGCCGACACGTCTGTCGACACACTGATTAACGTGTACAACTTCTCAAAATCTGCGTGGGAGCCACTGATTGAGCCTTGGAGTGTTGGCTTCCACATGTCCAAGGACCAGAACCCAGACAAATTGACTGTCGATCTCTACTCCCGCAAGTCTATGGAACTGACAATAACGGCCGCCACAATTGCGCTGGGCTCCAAGTCATTTGACTTCCTCACTAGCGAAGACGACATTCTTTCTAAGCCTCGAGGCAATGATGCACCTTATCGCGTACGCAACTACACAGGCTTCAGCATCGATGTCTGGGCTGAGGGCAAAGAGGAAGAGGGCTACGCGGCTAAGCTTGAAGACGGGGAAGAGAAGCCATGGCGATTCGAAGATCCCATGTCAGCACGAGAGACTCTTTCTACAGATGGTGCCACGGGAATGCTTGGCATCAAGTTGCAGGGCAGTGGCTTTGACTCCCTAACGCGCGTACAGGTGCACCGTGAGGGCGAGTTCCTATACAACCTGAAGCCGAAGCAGGATCGCATTCAGCATCGCCTGCTTATCGATGTGAAGCTGGGGTCTGACAACGTCAAGAACATTACTATTCGCTCCCCATTGTTGGTGGAAAACAATACTCAGATACCCATCGAGCTGGGCATGTTTAGTCCAGAAGATGGCCATCTTCTCAAAATTGATAAGATCCCTCCTGGAGACGCTCGACCAGCACCTGTTGGCGCTTGCCATATGCACTCCCTCATCGTTCGTCCAGATCAAGGTTTCGGCTACGCTTGGTCTAATGAGCGTCTATTCTGGAGAGATCTTCTCAAACGCCCTACCCGGACAATCACATGTCGTGGAGAACAGGATGAACAGGCGCCACCATTCTTCTTCCAGTTACACGCAGCTTATGATAAGAAAGACCCGTTGACTGGTATCTACCCGTATATGAGGCTCCGCCTTCAGGCGCCAGTCGAGGTACACAACCTCCTTCCATATGACTTCAAATACAGGATCTACGACA
Organism: Curvularia eragrostidis; assembly: GCA_020744315.1. Lineage (NCBI taxonomy): Eukaryota > Fungi > Ascomycota > Dothideomycetes > Pleosporales > Pleosporaceae > Curvularia > Curvularia eragrostidis. Next base: position 75,950 of record JAIRCK010000015.1, on the reverse strand, counting down.
GCAACACAAAGAAGGACTGGACGAATTTCCTCAGGAAAGGCGGAATTAGTCCAGTCCATGTGGTGGAGCTCTCACACCTACTTCTCATCAGTGTCGAGATGCAGGATGGGCCCTTCAAGCCCAGCAAATTTGGTATAATCAACTCTACCGACCGCGAGAGCTTCAGGAGAGAAAAGGTGCTGGAAGTCAGGGACAATAACGACACTGTTCTACACCTAAACATGCATTTCTTGTAAGACCGTTCCTTTGAACCTACCACTTGACGAAGACTAACAGACTCCAGCAATTTCCCTGACGGCGGTGGTGCCTTCAAGGTAGCCATCTACAGTCCATACATCATACTCAACCGCACTGGACTTCAACTGGACGTTCGAGCACAGCAGTCCATGGCCTCAGGCCGAGCAGCTGCCGGGCAAGGCGTCGTCACAGACAATCAACAAGACGCTGGCAAGGCACTGCCATTCATGTTCTCTTACCCTAACGAGCACAAAAAGAACCGTGCTTTGATTAGGGTCGGTGATTCCAACTGGAGCAAGCCCCAAAGCTTCGACGCTATTGGCAGTACATACACAGTGTCTTTGCCATCTACCAAAGCACGATCCGAGATGCATCTGGGTGTATCAGTTTCGGAGGGCGAGGGCAAATACAACCTGACAAAGACTGTCTCCATTGCGCCACGCTTCATCATCAATAACAAGATGAAGGAAGAACTACTCATACGCGAACCTGGTCAGTCCGATTGGTTGACAGTGAAGGACGGTGAACTTTTCCCACTTCGATGGCTGCGACAGGGTGGCGCACCCCAGCTGTCTCTCTGTTATCCTGGCGTTAACAACCAATGGTCCTCACCTTTCAACATCTCCAATGTTGGTAATGTTCATGTCAAGCTCTCCAAGGCGGGTCAGCGCCAGAAGCTCGTCCGTGTGGATATCTTGATGGAGGCAGCAACCATCTTCTGCCATATCAGCGTCGAGAACAAGCACTGGCCGTTTTCTTTCAAGAACATGAGTGACCAAGAGTTCCTATACTGGCAAGTGAATCCAAACCTGGACGAAGATGAAGACGATCGTGGCTCTGGTTTCCGACCAATCAGGTACCGTCTCCCACCTAGGAGTATCATGCCGTACGCATGGGATTTCCCGGCAGCGAAGAACAAGGAAATTGTCATCAGCGCCAATGGTCGGGAGCGGCATGTCAAGCTTGCCGAGATTGGGCCTCTCATTCCATTCAAAATCCCACCTGGTCGTGATGGTGGTAGCATGAAGGTTATTGACCTCAATGTTGTCGCTGCAGGTCCCACGTTGACTTTGGAGATTGCAAACTACAAGCCCTCTAAGAGTATGTACAAACAGAAATCTGCAGGCTCATCGTCAACAGCAACTGGTTTTGAAGTCAAGGATATGGACACGGATGTTACTTTCAAAGCACAGCTACGACTTGCGGGCATTGGCATATCGCTTGTCAATCGTCACTTAAAGGAGCTCGTCTATATTACACTCCGTGATATTGAGCTCAAATACTCGGATTCGCCGCTGTATCAGATGGTCAACATGCAGGTCAAGTGGATCCAGGTTGACAACCAGCTCTACGGTGGTATCTTCCCTATCATCTTCTATCCCAGTGTTGTTCCAAAGACTGGAAAGGAGATGGAAGCGCATCCCATATTCCAAAGCACTATCACCAAGGTCAAAGACGACTCGTACGGCGTGTTGTATATCAAGTACTTCACATTCTTGCTCCAGCAAATGACTGTCGAAATCGACGAAGATTTCATCTTCGCGATGATTGATTTCGCAAACATACCTGGTGCTTCGTGGACCGAAGAGAAGCAAGGCAAGCTGTGGGATGAAAACCTCAGCATACCCGAACCAACGCAAGAGCAGTCTGGTCAGGATGTCTACTTTGAGCTCCTGCACCTTCAACCCATGCAGATTGACCTGTCGTTTGTTCGGACAGAGCGCATCAATGCGGAAGATACTATGACAACTTCCAATCCGTTCATGTTTGCGGTAAACGTTCTCACCATGTCAATCGGCAATGTCAATGACGCACCAGTACGATATAACTCGTTGATGCTTGAGAATGCTCGAATCTCGACGACTGCGTTGATTAACAACATCAAGAACCACTACGTCCAAGAGTCACTGCGACAAGTTCACGTGATTATTGGATCTGCCGATTTCCTTGGTAACCCAGTCGGTTTGTTCAACAACATCAGTTCTGGTGTTGCGGACATCTTCTACGAGCCGTACCAGGGTCTTGTCAAGTCTGATCGTCCTGAGGATCTTGGTATCGGTATCGCAAAGGGTGCATCGAGCTTTGTCAAGAAATCCGTATTTGGCTTCTCGGACAGCATGGCAAAGTTCACTGGCAGTTTGTCAAAGGGTCTGTCTGCAGCAACTCTCGACAAGGAGTTCCAGGATTCGCGTCGCATGTCCCGCTCGCGCAATAGGCCCAAGCATGCCCTCTACGGCATCACATCTGGTGGTAATGCCTTTGCCAGCAGCTTAGCCAGTGGGCTTGGTGGCCTAGCCCGCCATCCCATCCAAGGCGCAGAGAAAGAAGGAGCTCTTGGCTTCGTTAAAGGCGTAGGAAAGGGGTTGCTTGGTGTACCTACTAAGGCTGCGATTGGAGCCTTTGATCTCGCATCCAACATGGCTGAAGGTGTACGCAATACGACCACAGTATTTGACCAGGAAGGGCTCGACCGCGTGCGCCTGACGCGCTTCATTGGCACGGATGGCATTGTGCGACCATATTCTCAGCGTGAAGCACTGGGCCAGTTCTGGTTGAAGACGCTTGACAACGGCAAGTATTTCAACGAGGATTATATTGCGCATCTCGAGCTTCAAAACAAGGAGATGCTCGTTATGCTCACATACAACGGTCTTATGATGGTGCGCACAAAGAAGTTGCAGACAGAATGGGATGTACCACTCAAGGACGTACAGACCATCAGCAAAGAGAGGACGGGCTTGGCTATTACGCTGAAGGGAGGTACGAATGGACCGTTTATTCCTGTCAGCGATGAGGGAAGCAGGAATTGGTTTTACCGGCAGGTTGCTGTGGGGGTCAACGCATACAACGATCGATGGAATGCAAAAGGGTGATCGGAAGCGCTGGAAAGAGAGTGGATCCGACGGTGGAATTTGATTATGAGTATACGGCATAGCGTAGTTTTGGGCAGCGGCTGATTAATTCCTGATAATGTGTATTCTTACTTCATGACCTAAAGCAATGGAAGTTTCTCTTGATATTCTATGCAGTCATCCACGGAATCGGCTTATCGTATCTTGGTGTCTTGAAAACAGGGTTATCCTGAGCTTGCTTCGACTTCGTCGGACCGATGCTATGAACCACAGTGGAACAGCATCGATTGCCTAATTGTGACAGTTTGTCTGTGTCCAAGCCATTTACGGGTCGCGGCACCGTTTTGGTCCACTCTGCGGCAAGGATCATGATTGTGATGCCGAACCATGGCCGACGTTGTGATGTATTCCCGGATCGAGCGTGACGTCAGACCCGCGTCGCGCGTCATTTTGCGGGGGAGCTGGCAACCTCGATAACAAAAGTGAAGTAATAACACTTTTTCTTGCTCCCTCAATTCTTTCCTTCCCTTGATACCCAACTCTTTCTTTGCATATACTCTGTAAATTACTCGTATCCGATTTCGTGCCTCTTCTTTCCGCCCATTCCATCTAGCAATCAGTCTAATATGCTTCGCAACGGAGCCTCGCGTCTAGCGTTAAGGTCCGCCGCAGGTCCCACGTGCGCCCGACCAGCGGCAGCTTTCACCCGCACAGCGCCCTCACTGCAATGGAAGACACAATTCGGATCTCTAGCTGCCAAAAGGCCACAGCTGGCCCAGGCTGCAACAGCGCTGAAGCCGGCCTCATCCGCCATCTTGCGCCGCTGCATGGCGGATGTCAAGTTGACCGAAGGACAGAAGCAGGCCGAGAGCAGATATAGACAAGAGGAGATTAAACCCACACCGGAGACGGTAACGAGCACCAGCACAACACATCCCATATTCTCCGAGGTTGGGCCCGAGAATCCGGTCAAAGAGGTGGATATGATGGCAGATGTGAAGCATGATGTGGTATGTATCTGGAGGGGCGTAGCTCACATTTCCTATAGAACCTTTTGTGGCTAACGAAATGGTTAGCAAATGGTCAAAGACACATTTTCTCTCGCTGCCGTGCCTCGCGAGGCATACTACATGGGACTCGCCGGCACGCTTCCGTACCTCGCAACCTCGCTCTCCACCGTCTACCTGTCGTGGGAACTCAACCACGCGACTGCCGGCTATGGCTGGATGATTTCAGAGAAGAACGCTACATACCTGCTTCATCTGATTGAGCCACTCCAAATCGGATATGGAGCTTCGATTCTGAGTTTCCTGGGCGCTATTCACTGGGGCCTTGAGTGGGCAGGTTACGGAGGCTCTCAGGGATACAAGCGTTACGCTATTGGTGTCGTGGCGCCCATGGTCGCCTGGTCTACACTGATGATGCCTGTCGAGGGGGCGCTGATTGCTCAATTCTTGGGTTTCACTGCACTCTACTATGTCGATACTCGTGAGTATTTATTTCCACTGATATTGTTTTTCTGCATGGAATCGGAATGGCTGACGCTGCAATTGTAGGAGCTGCATACCGTGGTTGGACTCCCGACTGGTACGCTGTATACCGCTTTGTTCTCACCATGATTGTGGGCGCTAGCATTGTGGCTACCCTCATTGGCCGCAGCGAGCTGCCAGAGCACATTCCCGGCTCGGTCGACCGTGCGAAGGTGTTCAAGGATGAGGGCTCCTCCGAGGAAAAGCTGGCTGAGCACGAGACGGCGTTGGCCGAGAAGAAGAAGGATGCTGCCCGCAGTGACGACAGGGGCAAGCACTAGGTTCTTTCTATGATGAGATGACGAGCTTGAGACGGTTTCTATACCATCATGATGTTTTTTGGCGTTTCTGGCGGTTGGCGACCAGCACGCTTGGGTTTGTGATATGCATATAGTTTAGGAGTGGCTTTTGTATTGTGTCGATTGCTCTTTTTTTTAATGAATATAGTTAATCTGCAAGCCCGATGTGCATGAAGTACTGAAAAGATGGTGAAATATCATAACCTTCTTCGTTTACTTCACATTTCGACTTTGCATATTTTGCAAACACTGGAGGTTCGAATTTTAAGAAGATGATTTACAATCAAGGGTCTATACATGGGTGCGAGCTGCTAAGATAAGATGGGCTGAACTTGTGGCTACATGGACTTGGGGTTGTTCAGATTGTAAGCTGTTGTAGACGCCCAAGATGATACCACTAAGGTCACCAATTCTGGCGCAATTGCTTTCCTCGAAAGGGACAGAGTGTATATGGTACGCGATGGCGCCCTTCCGCCAAGGTCGTGGGGCGATACTCATCATGCTAGTTTGGGAAGTAAGAACCTGGTCTGAAGACGACAACAAAAGATTCCTTGCCAAAACGACTGTAATAATTCTACTGTTGAAGGGCCAGAATGCAATCCTCGCTACCACAATACTACTCTGCTAAGCTGTAGAGACTGCTCAGCAACAGAAGCCAAACCTTCATGCGTCGAGCTTCTACGCAGATTGGAGTAGACTTCAAACGATGCCAGTCTTGGGCATAAATCAGTGTATGAGGGAGTAAACGCTCAGTGCTTCGTGCCTGCTCCACCTTCTGCGCCCCGCTATTCCAAACCGAGATGCTGTACTGTACGGATTACGGCTTAGCAGTGTTCGCAAATCTATTCGCTGTCGAGACAAGGTCGACGGACTGTGATTCCATGAACAAGAAAAAAAAGGCAGTGGTATAGACAAAGGGAATATCATTGGCTAGATTTTGCTCGTGCGCATGGTCGGTGCCAGCGCATGTATGTGGTGTAAGGCCTAGAGCCGCCACCAACACGCCTCACTTTCCCAACTGCTGAACGAGACCAATAGTATATATTCTCCTCTTGCGGTTGCCATTTTTAATTACGGGACTGCGGCATAGCCCCTCCTTGTGTTCCCATTGTCCAGCCGTGGCTTTCATCATCAACAGTGGTAGGCAGACATCGGAGAAGCCAAAGTCCAGATCATTTAACCAATGAGCTACAAAGGTGAACTGACTGGGGGAAGGCTGAGGCTGAGGCGTAGTGTTCACTAGTCGCACCATCATGTTGCTGTGAGTATGATCAATCAACCGGCTTCTCCAGAGAGAATGGTGCGGTCATGATGTGCTGGGCTCATATTATCCTTTCGAGGCTTGACGTCAATGTCGTAGTTCGGTTCAATCTACCTACGCAGCCTTGCGCTGTGCTTTCAAGCAATTTTCAACCCCAAGTTATGAAGCTGAAGCTGAAGCTGTGGAATGCTCTTCACTGTCTCTCTCTGCGATACACTGCCTGCCCTTTTTGGACTTATGATGGGTACGGAGTATATCAAGTCTTCCAAAATCAGTTCCGCATCCCCAACTTCGGCCATCTGAGAGTATGCCACCGCATGTGATTCTGCTACTTGAATCATGGGTTTTCATGTGACGAACTAGATCGCTTTGCCTGGCGCACGTTTCGTCGCAGTGGGAGCATTTTAATCTCTGGCTGCCTCCATGAATCATAAGATGAGACTGAAAGTTATATTTCTTAGTGAAAGTCTTGCCACAATCCGGACATTCGTAGTTTTGCTTCGTTCGCTGGCGCTTAGCAGTACCCCTGGCCTGCACTGTATGGGAATCTATCTCTTCTGAAGCTGGAGTGGCTGCTGGGTCCGGAACGGCCAACAGTTGTTGCGACTCCTCAACGAGTTCAGGCTCATGCTCGATTATAACTTCGGGTTCTGGCGAATGTTCCCGTGCGCTGTCGGCTATCTCCTCGTCTGTTGGAAAGTTGTGCTGGTGCTCCGTCATGTCCGGGTGGTTCTCCTTCAGGTGTCGATCTAGTTGTGCCTGCGTCGCAAACCCGATTTGAGAGCCCCTGCAATACACATCGGTACAACGGGCTGGACGCTCATGTCGCTCAACGTGTTTTTCACGTTCCTCGAGAGTTGAAAAGCCGTCCGTGAAATACCTGCAGCTGAATCTCGGGCACTTGAACAGATTAGAGCCGTACTTGCTTCCCAAAGCTTCAGTCCCGTTTGGTCCTAAACTCCGGAGAACATATGTCTCGATACAGCTACGGACGGCTTTCACAACCCCTGCAAAGTTGAGGGCGGAGTTTTCGGGGCGCACATCGCCGAAATGCTTTAGTTCTTTGTCAGTCAAGACAAATGCTAGTTTAATCTGCGCGAAATTTTGATGATGACTGAAGTGCTGCAGCACATCTTGAGTCCGTTTAGAGACTGATCTAGAGATTGAAACACCACTGGCAGTTGGCTCGACCCAGTATTGCCCAATCATTACCTCAAGGGACTCTGTTAGGTTCTGGAAGATGTTGTCCTGGTCAGCAGAAGCTGAGCTCATTCCTGCTTCCAAGTGTCGAAGCCAATACAAGATGGCATACTCCATGAATCCATATTCCCCGGCCACGACCTGCTCTTCTGAAGGCGATTGGAAAGATGGCAAGTTCAGGTAGTCGATACAGCGCGTTGCCATCTGAAGCTCGTTGGAGATGACGTTAAGGAAGCTACACTTCGCTAGGTACCTGCAGGCGGCTTAGTACATTTCTTCCTCGTGTTGCGACCACAAATCACTTACATTCTTGCAGTCATGTGAACTAGCTCGATACTCCCATCTCTGCGAACGTCAACCAGCGATTCACAAAGATCTTTGGGATCAACGCGAAATCGTCGTCGTTCGAATTCGACAGCTCTTTTGTCGACGTTAAATGACTTCAGTGTCTGTACTTCATGCAATTTTAACGATCGCTTTGCACAGACGAGCCAGCCGAAGAGCATTAAAGCCTCCTCACGTTCGGCAGGAACGGGCTTGTTCATAATGGTCTGCATGATTCGATCATATCTGGAATAAGATGTCAGCCAAATAAGCTAATCATCCAGAGATCGCATTCCTTACACCTTGTCCAACTTGTCCAGATTAGTTGCGAAAGTCTCCATTTCCTCATCCAAGCTGGCCTCGGAGCTCTGACCACAGAGATTAATCCAGACGAGATGAGCGAAAAGAAAGACTCCTTGGATGCCATCTTTGTTAGTGAAATGAGTCTATTGTTCAGAGGAGACATACCTTCAGCTGCTGCGGAAACCCTTTCAGTTATCTCGTGCGCGCGCTCTTCCGAGATGCCAAGTTTCGTAACGAGTTTTCCGGCTTGTACTCTGCAGAAGGCTTCGATGTCTTCTTCATTATTTCCCGCGTCTGCTGTGACACTCGGAAGATCGCGATAATCCTTTCGAGCGCTGTCGTGTTGGCTGACGAATAAACAATGAAGTCTATTCCGAATTACTGGAGGACCGTTCTCGATCAAGTCTCGGAACCAGCTCGCTATCTCTCCCCTCTCTTTCCTCGTGCAGCACTCATCTAAACCATCAAGTATGATGTAGGCAGACTCACAATTGCATAAAGCAAACCTCAAGAGCTCCTCAACTAGAGTACGAGAAGTCAGCACGGCACCTCCACTACTACAGCATTTGCTGTAGAAGTAGTCCAGAGTGAGATGGTTTTGTTCGAGTATTTGTGAAAGCAAAGTACGAGCCATAGAGAGAAAATTGTCTCGGTCGCTGTCCTCTTGCTTGAAGTAGAAGAACAAGACTGTAGGGCTTGATTCAAGCTTTGTTGCTTCTTCCACAATCAGGGATGCAAGGATAGTCTTCCCTGAAAGCATAGTATAAGTTACCGTGGGAACTATCGTCACAAGAACTCACCAGAACCAGGCTTTCCGTTCAGCCACAATAACTTTGGAAAGGTGGCCATGTTGGGCTCTTGTTTGAACCACTCTCGAAAGGCTCTGTCGTCTAGTAACCAATTGCAAGTCTCCGGGTACGCAGCGCGGATCCGCCTCAGATACTCCTGCTCATTGTCCATGTCGGTAGGTCTCATCCATGCATACACAGCTTGTTTACGGCTCAAGTTCTCGCTGTCTATCTCGGCGACTAATCTCTGTTCTTGAACATCTGAGTCATTCATGAACGAATCAAATTGATCCAATCTTGCCCGGCTATTAACAAGCTTGAAGCGAGACACCATGCGAGATACAATACTCGTTAACCTTGATTTGTGCCGCTTCCACGTCGTGGCGAATAGTTTTTCCCACTCTGGTTGCTGTTAATATAAACCAAAGACCGTGTGATAAGGCTCTCTTACGATGCTGTTGGAAGTAGAGCACGAGGCATTTGTTGACCTGGACGATGTCACTGTACGCCGCGATTAGAATCTTAGTCAGCTCTGGCTCAGTCATGAACAGATCTTTGTACATGGATAAGGAAGGTTGAGCCCTTCCAATCTGCCCATAGATGTCGAGAAGATCATTGAATGCGTCAGTGCGGCTGTTTGTTGTCTGTTTTCGCATCAGCCTCATACCTTGGCCACATGGATCGAACGCACCTCGAGCAGGAATCTCACAGGGCCCTAGAGATCCAAATTAGTTTAACCCTGCCTCTACTGTATGGGGAACATTTACCCAGATAAATCCCATGGTTTCTTCGACACTGGGTAGAGTTGCGATAAGGTCACCAAACTGCCCAAACCTCTCGAGAAACGGCCCTAGACGGGCAAGGCCTTGTTGACGACGTTCTACATGCTGCTTATGTTGCAAGTTGACGATGTATTGCTTGAGGTCAGACACAGTCGTAACAGGAAATCGTACTCGGTTCTTTCTATTCAAAATATCCCTGAAGCCTTTGAGGTCTGCTTCCATTAAAGAGCCCAATGACTCTGCGTCCTGCAGACATTGCTCCAAGCTAAGGTTCTCGACTTCGTTGTCCAGTACAGTTGTGGGCAAAGCTTCTTTGCGTAATGTCTTGAGTGTTTCGACAATGTGCATTGCATCGGCTCCGGTATCTTCGCCTGGAACTTCTAGTAGGTTGGTGGGCATGCGATCTTCCCTGAACATCCTGTTTAAGAGTTGGAAAAAGTCTTTGCTGTAAAATCTTTTCTGAAATTGCAATTTTGAATTGCCGTCAGTCGACACCGCCGATTGAACGATGTCATGGAGCTGAGTATGCCTGCGTAGCACTGTACCCTTCACTTGTTTTCCATAAAAGAAGCGTGGAGTGTCTCGACCAGACACTCCATCAGCCATACGAGCCTTTTTGTAGTCGCTAACTCCCTCCCGACCTTGAATATCACAAGTCGCAACTTCAGACATTATGCATCCTAGTGACCATATATCGCAGTCTCGAGTATATCTACCTTGATGAGGAGCGGCGTAGTAGCCAGTGTTATGATCGTTTGGAATCCCGGTCAGGTCGGTGTCACCAGGCGATGTTACGGGCTTGAATTCCAGCAGACCGAAATCTGCAATTTTCATCTTCCCTTTTACTATCAGTATGTTTGCGGGTTTCAGGTCCCTGTGGTAGGCGGTTTTGGTGCCTTTGTAAAGCTTGTGGAGTGTGTCTAGCCCTTCAGCAACGCCCTGCATCTGCGTCCAGAGCTCTTGAGACTCGAATTCGTCGCCTGGTTCTTTGAGGTAATCGTGAAGTGACTTATCCGCCTCTTCCTGTAGAATGAAGAAGTGACTGCCATGCCAGTATGCTCCCAAAGCCGCCATAAGATGCGGATGATCTTCCTCCTTGGAAAGCCTCTGGAGATTGTACCATTCTTTTGCTGCTGACTTGGTCATGCCCTCCTTGAAGATCTTGCGAGCAAACCTTGTGATATGCTGTAAATATTAGACAATGCATACACTCATTCTGCAGGCGATCGTACTTCTCCAAAGTCTCGTGACCGATATTCGTCATGTTGGAATTCAAAGCATCGGACTTGTGCGAACGTTCCCTCTCCTTTTGGCTCTGCATCTTCTTTAATAGGTAACAGCTCTTTTGGTGGGATGTATATAATATCTGATGCGGGTCGAAGTGTCCGCACAAGAAAGCTATACTGCTTATTCAGCGTCTTCCGCTGTACAAACTCTAGGTTGCATATCATCTCGTGACGACGTAAGTTGTCAAAGTCCGCGTCGCAGAGGTACCTAGTCCCTTCCAGCTTTAGTTCGTACTTCTGGAACTTTTGGATGAGACCCGCTCGGCGGATAGAGACAAGTAGTGCGTAAATAAGTGCATACTCTCCCCTCAGCTCCTGTTGCTTAAGTCTGTTGAAGCAGTTGGAACGATACTCTACTGAACCACCGTCCTCGATACATCGTGGGCAAGGACAGAGGAACAGTCGTTCTGTTGTCAACCCACCGGACTTGTCTTCGAATAGCGCCTTGATCTTCTGCGCAGGTATATAAAACGGGGCGCTGCCGGAAGGGAAACATTCGCCGATTGGGCTCTCCTCATTTTGTTCTAAATAATCGAGGGCAAGAGTGCATGGGAAAACTCCATCCATGGTACCTACTCTTGACCAGTTCTTTGGATGCTAAGTGATGTTGGGGAAATGCTGTGTTTTCGCTCAGCGGGGATGAAGTCTTGAGGGACCAAGAAGCTGCTGCATGCGTGCTCACTGGTCAATTGCCGCATGCGCACTAGCTAGCATTGATACTGATCGTGAACAGCCTCTCTAATCAGCCCGAATCTGCTTGGGCTGAGGTGTCTGACGTCCTTTCCCGACAGGCGTTAGCGACTGCAATACCACGTTGCAGCAAGCGCCTGTATGTAACCAGTGGTTCGATCGCGCTTGGCTAAACGAGCAGGTAGACACGTAGAATCGTGTGTGCCTTGCAAGGCAGCCCAGGTACCTGTGTCCAATAAGGCGATGATCACGGCGACGTGTGTGCTGCCAATTTCAAAGTCTGCATAAGACGTGCCTCACGAGGCTGCCTCCCTTTTCTCTTGTAGCTGGGCCGTAGGAGACAAATTTCGAACCCCTATCGAATAGTAGCGCAGGCATACTGGGACCGGATATTCGCATCCACAAAAGACAGAAGCTTGGCCTACAGCTCGACTAATCATGCGGTGATGCAAAGGCTCACAGCCAGTTCGCCTTTTACTGGAAAGTGCTGTGTCGCTGCTAAGCCATGATATATACTCGCTTTCTGCGAGCCTAGATACTCGTAATATGTACACTGGGTCACTGCTTGTACATGTGAATATTAGAGAGCGAATTATATTTGTTGCCTAACCACTGCCTACATGATTGAGTTTGATTATAGTATGTAGCCTAATAAAGGCGGCTGGTGAGGTGGCTGCGAAGCTGAACTAGCCCCCCCACCGCTATTGTTCAACACAGAGGTATGCCTGGATTACGGCTCAGCAAAGGGCCCCCATGTGGGCCCCCATGTGGGCCTCCATATTTCTCTGAGAATCGCGCACTCGTGTCACCAGGGCATGCGCAATTGGTTACTTTGGTGAGTCCGGCCTTGTGCAGAAGATGCGTGTCAGCACTAAAGCATGACCTACGCCACGCCCAGCAACCGGACCAATCCCTCTCTTGTCTGCTACCCGGCCTCTTCCTTTTAACATTATGATGCCTCTGGTTGCCTTCTTTCTATTTGATAGCTAAGCCGTAAATGTTTGCCTAGCAGAGCCGCATCTCAACAGCGGTTGGAGATGCAGTCAGGCGTCCAGAGTGAAACTGGAAAGAGAACCGCAGTCAGTCATGTCATGCGAACGGTGTTTTCAAGAGCGTAGGCTCACATCTGTATCAGTACTATACATGACTGCAAGTGCGATTCGCGAAATAGCTCTGTCAACCCCGAATCTCTGCCATGGCCTGCTCGTGCGTAGAGAAAAGTGAGGCGGATCACGGCTTAGCAGCTGGGCGCAGCTTATAACACACATTGTAGAAACCTTCCAAAAAACCACTGCCGCATAGGCACGTAGAGGGCGATTGGTTTCCGGACGACCGGGGCGTACTGCATATGCCACAGTGCTTTTCACCGGTCGACGCCACCTCTAGGCAGCAACGATGCTCCATTTGTCTTCAAGAAACCTGCCCAATCATTCAGCTTTTGGCGACTCGGGTGCTGTTTTCATCATTGAAAGCGACCATGGTAAGGCTGGCCTATTGACGTTGTGACATTTTGCTGAGCCGTGATTTCAGCCTCACCATTTGTCCTACAGATGGCGCGCGCTCTGCATGTGATGATCACTCTCTCTCTTTCCAAATGAAGGTGTATTCTGTCTCAAGCCATATCACACATAGCGTGACGCCGAAGCATCAAAGAGTGGATATGCAGAGCACTTTTCCACAAAGACAACTGCACTCGAGAGAACATTGAGATTTGACCTGGTGATGGGATGATCGGAGCTTTCCACGAAAGTACGGCTCAGCACGGTGCCCTGTGCGTGCCGCTAGCTTACCTCAAAAACTCTCAGAAAAGGACAGCCGCATGAGAAGTACACATGCCATTGGTCTTCTGAGGTTTGTCTGACAAGGGGTAATGCAGGGCCGAGAATCTGGTAGAGATGGAGCCTCATTCATACAAGGGCTAGCGGGTTGTAGCGTGGGGAGCATCCCAACAAGACGCACGGACACAAAATGTGCCAATCAAAAGCTCGTTTTTCCCTTGAGGGAGCTTTCTTCAACTCATTTCCTCTGCAGCCACAAGTTCCATCGTAGAATGCTGAGCCGTGATCTCCTCAACTTCAGCCGTCAAAAGTGGGTCGATCTTTAGGGCGCTTTTCTGTCACTGTTTCTTAGAAAGCCATCTCATGGAATTTGTAACGTCGGATGAACAACGCATGAAGTGTGATTGGTTCAGGAGCAAAAATATGCAGTAACATCAGTACTCTATCTTTAGTCTTCTCTGTACCCAGGACTCTCGGTGTACTTGAATCATCGGATAAAAACTGACCTAGAGACACCGGGAGCGGGGAGCATCCCAACAAGACGCACGGATATACTAAAATGTGCCAATCAAAACTTGGTTTTTCTCTCGAGTGAGCTTTCTTCAACTCAATTGTTGTTGGGACCACGGATATGGCCCTGCGACAAGCTGAGCCGTAATTTCAGCCTCAGCTGTCAAAAGTATGACCAGCTAACAGGTGCTTTTCTGTCGCTAGTTCTTCTGTAGAAAGCCATAACACTGCATTTGCAATGCGAGATGAATAACGCATCGAGTGCGACGGGCCAGAATGATTCTATAATATCGGTACCCCGCCTCCAGCCATCTTCCATACCTAGGCCTCTTGGTGTGCATGCTTCAATTTTCAGATAGAAACTGCTCCTGCCACAACAGTGCAGCCACTCACGAAAGGCAGTTTGACTGAGTGGAAAATGAGCTACGTGATCTATTCTTATTACAATTTCGTGATATGGCAGCAATCAACGAAATTGATCTCAGTAGTAAATCCTGTCTCTCCGCACCTCTCCTTGTTCGCGGTCACTGCGGCCATCGATACTTCTCAGCTCAATGTACCCAACCTCCGCACCCACATTTGTATCGCCCAGTTGCACAGGCAGCCTCCTCAGCAGACGCGCTCTTTCTGCACCGCCCAAGCTTGATCCGCCAGGTGGTGCGTTGATGTACGGGTTGTCGCGTGTGAAAGAAGAGACGTAATCGAAGATATCCGGTACGGTAATATGAAGCGACAAGAAGAGGCTGGAGATGCCCATAAGAAGCGGGATGGCGGAGCAGATGACAAGGCAAGCGACCCACGCGCCATTGGCGCGGTAGATGGGGATCTGGCGCGTGACTGTCGCCTCGGTCTTGACCATCAACATGTCTGCAAACGGCTCGCCACTCGTCTCATTAATCGATGCCTTGCCCCAGGGGTCACTGCGCGTCATGGCACGCGGCCATCGAGATGAGTCCCAGTAGGTATTCAGTACTCGTGTCATGCGATGCGACATGTCTATCGATCTTTGAGGGTCGAAAACGTATTCCGTCCAATTCTTCAACGTGTTATTGGGTACATATTGCGTATTCCCATATATGTAGGCGTCAACAGGATTGCTTGACCAAATGCCGTGATTGCCACCGAGCTCGCCAAGCCACTCGAGGAACGTTTTCGTAAAGAAGTCGTCGTTCACAACGTCGTAGGGAAGATAATCGCCATTTCGTTTCGATCGAGGAACATTTAGTCGTCGCAGACGGCCGACGCTGCAACTGTCGGATTCGCAAAGCATGTTTGCTTCGACCATGATACTCTTCATGGAACATTCGAAGAGATAATAGATTAAAGCGACGGCTCTGCTTCCATATAGGAGCGCTTCTGGTTTGCGCGCTTCTTTGCCTTTGGTGTAAAAGAAGTAATCGGTCTGATACGCCGATGTACTAGGAAAATTTCCAGGTGAGATAGTATCATTGTTTTCCGGATGAAATAGACCCCGCGATCTAAGCAGCCCCGCAGCATCTAGATCTCTTAGATACTGGATCTGGGTGCGGGTGTTTGGCACCGTTTCGTTGCGCCCATATTGTTTGAGGAAATATGTCGTGATGTTATTCGCGGGTGACAACTCGCAACCAAAGTACATGTATTCGTACGGGACGGTAAAGTTCGTAGCGCCGGTTCTAGAGAGATTGATAACGTTCACTCCAGTAAGGGCGGCGTAGCTGTGATTCGCGTGGGGTTCTACCGCGTACCACTTGCGGGTTGTTTCATTCCTACTCTCATCTTGCTCGAGCTGTTCGAGACGGGGTATCTTAGGATGATTCCATATATCGACCGGCGACCACTCAAGCGTATCCGTAGTCATAAGAGCAGTAGATACCACACCATCTACGCGGGCGAAGCCATCTACACCATCTGATGGCAACCTATTAGTGGCATCTGGGTCGGCATAGAAAACGGAGCGACTTTCAAGGATGGGTCTTTTCGTCTCGTACACAAGGCGAAGAGCGCTCTGTCCACCAAGTGGAGAAAGCGCCCATAACACAAGCAGCCCGGCGGCAAGAAAGTTGAACGAGTGAAGGGAGATTGCGTGGCCGACCGTAGCTGCAAGACTTTGGCTACCATTAACTTGCTCGAGGAACTGATTTCTGCTTAGCTCATCGTTTTACAGCGCTTCCTATGTACTTACTCCAAGTGTGGTGCCTTTCTGGGCTCTCCACAAGGCGATCTTTCTTAGGCCTCGGCCAACAAGAGCCGTAAATATCAGAGGAAACAACGTAGGACCAAGCAGAATAGCCTCTTGTATCTTGCGGCCACGATCTGAAATGTCTTTGCCATCAAGCTCGCAAGCGAGGGCAGCAAGAGCTTAACACGAAGTCAGCAGATTGAGGTCATGTTATTCCAACAGGTGCTCACCGAGAAATGCTGTAGGCATTAGAAGTAGTATGAAGTCGACTATAAGCCATAATGATGAATTTGTGACATTTTGTGGGCCGGTAGGCCAGTTGGCGACTGTGGGCGATGGCGGCTCGGGTTTATCGAGAACATCCTCATCCGGCTTGCTAGTCTTGCCATCGACCCTACTGTATGTAGTTGCTGCAATCTTTCTGAATCTTGAGAGCGGCATAGGAGGATGTGGGGCGAGTGTTGCGTGGAGACAGGCTTGATAGGATGCAGTACATACTGATATATAAATGCGCCTTGTCCGAAGCTCGTATCACCACTGAGGCTGTGGGGGGCTAAGACATACGTTGTCTCGTCAGAAAACAGCGCTAGAATCAAGACTGCCTCGATCGGGCTGGGAAGTTCGCCTCAAGGAGTGGTAGATAGGGCGATTTGTAATAACATACTAGCAGCGTACAACTGAAGACGCCACCTTCTATTCTTAGTTCTATTACCTAGGATGGAAAACCTTGAATGAACCAAGGATTCTGTGGGTGGCCTGGGCGGACCAGCCGTCAATATGCAATGTTGTTGAGTCGTGACCAAGTAGGCACCACTTTTCTGGAGGAGCGTTAGCGCGCGTGCCGACATGGAAATCTCAGTCCTTTAAAGGAAAAAAAAGCTAGTTAAACATTTTGGAGCTATTAATGGGCAAAG
Source organism: Curvularia eragrostidis (assembly GCA_020744315.1). Classification (NCBI taxonomy): domain Eukaryota; kingdom Fungi; phylum Ascomycota; class Dothideomycetes; order Pleosporales; family Pleosporaceae; genus Curvularia; species Curvularia eragrostidis. Next base: position 59,036 of record JAIRCK010000015.1, on the reverse strand, counting down.
AGGAGCGGAAAAGATTAACAGATATTCTACTAGTTGCACTCGAGAAAAGATGTTGTTTCCATGCTCGTTACACCCCTAGTGCGCCTGTAAGCGTACACTGGCACTATGTTGAGTATCTAAAAGACATTCTTCACTCTTAATCAACGCTGTGTGAGATCTTCGGAGACTGTCTAGATAGTGGACGCCAAAGGTAAGCTCAAGGGTAGATCGAAGTTATGGAAGCTGCTCAACTCGGAAGTATAAGCTATACCCCGACATTCGCTCTGCTCTCACCCGCTAAATTAGGATCAAAAGTTCCTGATCCAACTATTTGGGAGAGTTGTCCCAATGCCGAAACTATACTGTCGCCAGTGGAATGATATCGGCATGATGTTGGATAATCTAGATGTTGAAGATAGTGAATTGTTGAACGACGGTTTCGATCATCTTTGTTGACAAAACTGCTAACTATAGGCTTCATGTCGCAGATATTTGAGACATCAGAGCAGAACCAGACGCATTGTATTGCGGTTCGTATCTTCGAATCTGTTGTGCCGTTCTGGTTGTACGTACTCGTCACGCAGCCCAGTACTGTGACTGTGCGAGAGGCGTTTGGGCTCGCGTGACGCCTACGACGTCAGACTGTAAAAACGCTTTTGCCAAGCAACACTGCCACAATCACGAATATGTTGGCCAGCATGGCCCGAGACTATGTGTATACGGATGCGGTACCTTAGCCACGCTTCTATCACAAGCATTAGCCTACGCGCAAGTACACGCTATTGTTACCGATTGGCTCGCTCGCATTTCAAATGACGTACGTCCGTGCGCATCCTGTGTAAGCATGTGCAGCCTTGCTTACTCCTTACAAAACTAGGTACCATGACAACTTTTAAACTAGCATAGATACGGCTTAGCAGTGTATCGTATCATGAAAATACCGTTAGTCAACGCTCGAAGATGAGCCACTACTTGCCCGATATGGACTGATGGTAATGAGAAATCGACGAAAAAAGTGGCGCTGCAGGAATAACGCGCAATGTTTTGAGGCTTGGTAAAAATCTGGTCATTCACCCGCGATGTACGTTACCTTGCGTAGTCGTATCTTCGAGATCCGACTCAAGCAATGGCTTCACTGCATCTATACAAGTCGAAGGCAATATGAAACATCATGTAAGTTTTCGTATGTTGATTCACACAAAACCATTATCTCGGTCCATAGGAATGTCGCACATGTCATTCATTTTCCGCATTCTACTCGCTACTGCATATTCGTCCAAAATCCTTCCGCACGCCCCAGACGCTGACAAATACATTGCTACTGCTTTTCGAACACTTCGATAGCCGCCTTTGCGGTACTCTTGGCACTCTGTGGGTTCATGCCAGTCACGATCCTTCCATCCACAATGTGATAGTCGTCCCACACACCCTCGGACCGAACGTCTACATGACTTCTTTCAGCGCGTGCCACACACAAAAATGAGAGAAATGCGATGACTTACACGTAGCACCAAGTGCCTTTGCATGCTCATCAATCAACGGCTCTTTCCACGATCGAAGCCCCTCCATGATGCCCATCTCCTCCTCAGCCTGGGTAGTAAAACCAGTGATCTTCCTATTTTGAATGATGGGCTTGCCTGTAGCGGAGTCGAGAAGGCCAGCGAAGATAGCTGGGCCGTGGCAGCTATACCTCACTTAGTCATGCATCGTGGAAAAGATAGCGATGGCTAGAGAAAGGATACTCACACAGCAGATACGACACCACCGTTGTCCCAGACTTTGGCCGCGATCTTTTTGAGGTTTGTAGCATGAGGGTAGTCGATCAAAGCAGCATGTCCAGCAGACGCAAAAAAGATGCCGTACTACGACATCACGGTGAGAATGCATCATATAGTACGGGTGTGAATCATCAACATACTTCTTTGTCCAACAAGCTTTCGGCCTTCAAATTTTTGTCGATACCACTGCGGAAGTCACTGCTCTTGTCATCATACTGCTTTCTCTCCTCATCGCTGAGGAATCCAGGCTGAAGGCTGAGCCAATCTTCTGTCCACGTTCCCTGTTCAGAAGCAATGTCGACTTCAAAGCCTGCAGCTTTGAAGACATTGTATGGATGCAGGGCTTCGCTTATGAAAACGCCTGTCTGATGGCCGCCGCCTTCGAAAAGAGAGGCATGGGCTGAGGTGATGGCGATGAGTGCGCGTCGGGCGGGAGGCATGCTGAATTAGGTGCAAAAGTAGAATGCTCTTTGCGTAAATCAGATATGTCTGGAACGTCCGCAAGAAACAAAATGGGATGGGAACTATGTGTACGTGAATGGTGCCTCAGAAAGGCCTGGAGGAGGGATTTTATCTCATTATGTATATTGTTAAGCACCAATGCTGAACACGGTATATGCCACTATGGACCAGTAAAGAATCCTTCGCTGCAGTAAGCAATTGTACAGCTCCTCAATAGCTCTCGAATCTCGATTCAAGTGCGAGAAGTTTGCTTACAAAGTGTCTTTGGTGGGTGACAACGTTGTCTAGACTACGTTATGGTGTTTCCAGGCTATACCCATCCGAGTATGATGCCTTGACCAGTATCCTTGTACTTAGCCCGAGCCTACCGGTAACTTCGCCCGTTCAACCTGGGAATACTACTGTCTTGAGCACTGGTTTGCTTCCTTTGGTCGGCGGCTGGGCCACAACAGATGAAGCGGCCGCGGAGTGTCTAGGCATCAACCATGCTGCATGCTTGATGTAGATAAGTACTGAAGATAAGCACGTTAATACCTGTCTCACTACTGAACTCGGTTCCGTTACGTACGTACTGATTGGACCGCTCGCATCTGAAATAACGTAAGCGGGTTACTTGTAGCATGCAGCACGTACATACCAACGGTATACGCTGCACCGTACCTTGGAGTGCAGCGTCTCCCGATTAGTTAGCCTGTTAGTGCATCGTGGGCGTACTAGACAGCGCAGAGAGGGAGCGAGGGCCGCAGCGTCTGGCCAGCTGCGCCTTGTTGTCTTTCCTGTTCATCTGAGCCACGTGGTGCGTCTAGGCCACCCTTCTTGTCGGACCCGACTACACACCGACTCCCGACAACCTTTTACATTCTGTGAATGCAACGACTTTTAGCCACTAACACCGCCCGAGCCGAGATGTAGGCTCTTTAGAGGAGATTTTATGCTAGACAGTCAATATGCAGATATACACATGACTCAAGGGTGCTATAATTGCCATCGCAAACCGGATGCACAACATTCCCGAACACCGATATGGCGAGATTGAGTATAAATGCTCCAACTCTAAGTGCATCAGCGAAAAGCATCAAGAAGCAGGCACGGTAACAGTCAAATTTCATACTTCTATCCATTAAGCAATCCATTAATACTTCACACCACACTCGTGCAAACACTTCGCTCTCTCACTGGCTCAAGAGCAGGAATAGACCTAATACCTAGGAAAGAAAGCAAGAGCAAGAAAATGGCATCGACAACTCCGTTCTTAACAGCAGTCGCAAATCGGCACTCAAATTACAATCTCCTCAAAGAATCTCCAATACCCAACTCACGCATCCTTGAAATCGTCCATCACGCGCTCGCCCACGGACCATCTCCCTTCAATGTCCGCAGTGCGCGCTGCCTTGTGTTCTTCGGCGACCACCATACTGATCTGTGGCAATATGCATACGATGCCACGGAGAGAGACACACCGGCTGCAGTAGCATTCCTGGGCCCCAAGATTAAAGGCTACCAGGCCGCTTACGGAACAGTATGTTAACTGCGACTATGTATTGAGTCCTCTTTATCTTTGCACAAGCACTGAAAGATCTGCAGGTCCTCTTCTTTGACGACGCGGAAGCTTCCTTGGGTCTCTCACCTCGCTTCCAAGCCCTCTATAAGCAATTCCCTGAGTGGGAAGAGCATTCATCGGGAATGCATCAGTACATCGTCTGGACGGCGCTTGCAGCCGAGGGACTGGGATGTAACCTGCAGCACTACCAAGTCGCCATAGCACCGTATTTGAGGGAAAAGTACAGCATCGGAGAGTCGTGGAGATGTAAAGCTCAGTTGGTGTTTGGTGCATTGGGAGAAGGGGTGTATGTGGAGAAAGAGAAGACGGGATTGGGAGATGCGATGAGGGTTTATGAGTAGGCGTTTTGAGTGAATTGGTGAGTAGGTTTACGAATATGGTTGTTGAATGGAAAACGAAAGAAATGTAGGAAGATAGGAGTTCTGAGGTGGAGGTCAGCCGCTTGCTCTAGGCCATTTTCTTGCCCAGAAATCCTTACCAAGGCCAACTGGATGAAATGAGCTGGATGCATCTGGTTGTGTCTAACAATCATGATGGAGACTTCCTTCGTCTCAGTGCTGATGCGAAAATATTGCAGTACGTGGATGGGGTGAAAGCCGACGGAGCATGTCTGGAAACTCATGACTAGGATCCTCTCCCATATTTAATGCAAAATAATATACACCCAACTAAGTAAAATAATACTTCACACAAGAGTTGGTTTTGAGTTTCGAAGCAAGACTCGAACGCGAATCCCAAATTCAACACTTCCTCTCAACGTGTATCATTTTCGACTTTATAAGGTTGACAAGTTCTTGTAACTAATAAAATTCATCGCTATGAATAATTTTTTAGCTTTGACGCAACTTTTGCATTTCAGCGCTTCAAATCTGATTGGTCATACTGACATGGTGAGGTTGAAGCTTGTTAGATATAAAGCCCCCCTTACCACGCCGTGTTTGGGAAGCCTGGTAACCCTCTTGATCTAATCTTTTTCATTCCATAAATCACATAAAAATCCAGCGATTCCAAAGCAAGAGCTTTGACAGAGATGAGTTCATTTCAACAAAACGTTAACATATAGGTTTTGTATAAAAGAAAATGCCATGGACATATTGAGTGAAACATATAAAAAGTAAACCACCAAATCGAGGCTATATGTCCCCTCTCTCATTTTCGTAAACCCCCGGTGGCTTTTGGTATGCTTCAAACGTGCTCTGCGGCACAGCGTATGCATCCCGATAGCGTACAATCTGCCTCCAGTCCTTGCATTTCCTTTCCACGCTGAAATCTGGTTGTGGCCATTCTACATCTTTGTACCAATTGTAGGTATAGAATCCAGTGTCGCCAGTGCATAACAGGTGCTGCATGAGCATGTCGACACAGTGAAGAGTGTGTTCTCGTGCGGTCCCTGTGCTTCCTGTACCATCTAGAGCTGATTTTCGTAGACGATTGAGACAATCTATTAATGATGAGTAAGGTGTGAGTTCAAAGAATAGAAATCTCCTCTACTTACGAACTTGATGGAATATATCTAGTCCGCCAATATAGGCATCATTCCCCAAATGGAAACTCGAATCTTCAAACTTTGCACATTTAGAAGGGTCTTTACCCATGGCTTTTATTTGCGCTCCGGTAAGTGGTATAGCCCGAATATGCTGCAGGTCGTTCCATACAGCTTCCTTTTCTTCATTTTCCGTTCCAGAATTCCATAGTGTATCTTGTAGTCGGAGAACAGATCCATTCATCTTCGTAGATTGCAACTGAAATTCCACTGCATCGAATATAGGACTCGCAGTCGATATTCGTTGAAGAGACTCATTTATCAACTCAGTGCGTATGTCTCTCCGACTAATTGTGATAAAAATGACTAAAGCGCATAGGACCGATATGTTCAATAGCGTCAGTAGAAGAGACCATACACTAAATTGCCGTACTAGCCGAGGGGGATTCTTTTTCTCGTCTAAACTGGTATCTCCAGAGAGAAGTCCTTCTTCCTCTTCTTGTGTTGAGTGCTGAGGTTGAGGCCAGGAATTGGCGGGCATTGCTCGTAATAATGTATCTTCCTTCCTTTTGTTTTTAACAGACCAAGATCATGGCATTTAGAAGTGTAGGAACGATGAAGAGTGGAATGTTTCTAACACCCCTCAATCCGGGCGGGCAATAAGGCAACCGAGGTGAAGATCGGACCATGCCAAGAAAGGAAGCTCCAAATATAGTGGAAGCTTGTACATGAAAACCTTAACCTTGATTGGGCAAAAGTCCAAGGTGGCTGCTGACGGTGTACAACATTCATATATCGTTCCTGTGCCTAACCATGCAAGCCGATATCAATGATCAAGGCCTGGAGGGTAGCGTGCGGATAGTTGGGCGCCTGTATGATAGCTAGCAACCCGAGCGCCGAGGGAAACGCACCTCGTCGAATATAAATACTACACATAGATCTCGAAAAACAGAGTTCACAACACCTTGCATTCTAATTTTCGATAATCTCTATATAGATCGTTTCAAAAGCAGTCCAGTTTTTGATACACCATGAACCCTCTTCCGATCATTGTTGCGACTTTGTTCGCCGTCGTGGCCGTGGCCAGCCCTGTGCCAGTGCCAGATGCGAAGGCTGTTACTCAACCAAGTAATTCCATCACGTCTCAACGCCTAGACTTCTGAATATCACTAATACGTTGTCTAGAGGAGGACTTGTGCTGCTGGCCTCTCTACACTAGCGGTGCGCATTAGATCAGATAGGGCAACGCTCACCAACGGAGAGGGAATGTCCATCTGATATGAGGCGTATGTGACTGTGATGGTTATGTCTTGAACCAAATAATGAGATATGGAAAGAGGACACATAGTTCATTTTAACAACTTGCATAACACATTTCTCACTTTTACTGCTTGCAATATTGATGGCGTTTCAACCAATCTAAATTTTCTCATTACAAACTAACGCTCTACATTTGATTGCGTTCATTCTATTCCTGCTCGACGTAGTCATGAATGTCCATTCTCATAGAGAATGTAGGGTGACGAATCCAACATGCAAGGTTATCCGCAATAAGCGTTGGTCAAGGCGCTAAATAAGGTTGGAGCGGGTCGGATATAAGCATTTGCCAAGGAAAGGCAAGATCTTGCATCAGAAGCCTTGCCCTCATTCCTCTTTTGTTATATCGTTGTCGTCAGTGGCCGATAATGGAGGTTGGGCTTCGATACGAACGGACCCACAAAGTACGTCTTCCCTCTTTCACCTCTATGTACAGCAATACTTCCGTCAGGGCGAAAAAGCAGCTTAGAGGTGGTATCGAAGTTACTCTCTTCCAAGTCTGAAGATAAGCTTTCGCCAAGTCTACGCTTAGAATTTTAGTCTCAATGCGGTCAGTTCAAAATGAGCAATACATGGGATTGGATCGAATGATAGGTACGATAGGAGGAGTGAGGCAACCATTACTAGCTTGATTCTACGGGTAAAAGGTGAGGGCTTGGTGAATCATTCTGCGGATGTTTAGACTAAGGTGATTTGAGAAATATGATTGTCAAATGGTCAGTATGAGTATACTCAGCTATCTGAGTACACATATGGCTATACCAACTTTGTAGACGTTCACGAACAAATGTACTGCATTCTCATATATGCTTAGCACTTTTTTTTATATCTATGAGGAATTTTCAATGCTCTTTGCAGGGATGTACAAAGTCTCAGGTCGTCAGCCATAAAAAACGCCAAAATACAGTACTGTGCAGTCCAAAAGGCACCTAACCTAGGATCGTTTCATAGTCATTTTTTTCTGCGGGCCTAATTATTCGAATTTTGGTACAACAGACTGACTGTTCGTAGTAAACAGGGAGAGTTACCCACTTTAATTGTTCATGGGTAGGCATATACACAGCTGAGAGTATATCCCTCCTTCGTATTCCCAAATATCCAGTCAAACCTTTGCCGCCCTGAACAGCGCACCCCATGCGTCACAGGTTTTCTCTGTAGAGAACAACGAGCAGTGGGTGGGGAAGGAATGGCTTAAATTTGTTCAGGCTTATCAGGTAGTGAACGGAAAGGGCTGTAAGTTCGTGCGGTGTTTTTTGAGCGCTGCTTCCCTTAGAGACGATCACATACTGAGAAATGTCGAGCAAGGAGGGGGCAGGTAAATCTTGTTACGCAACAGATAGACAAGAGTGATCTGATAAATGAGAAGTTGTGAGGAGGCTCTTCCCCCAGGACATAGTAACATGCAATGTACACACCGCAGCGACTTCTCTTGGCTGAATAATAGGACAGCACGCAGCGTCGTCGTTCTCACGAGCCCTAGCCCTTCGCTGCCGTACTCAATGCCCCACCCTCCTCTTCTCCAACTTCTTGTTTCTCATCATTCAAGGTAAGGCATCCCCTTTTCTTTGTGTGCTGACGTTTGTGTAGGGCGGGTAGTAGAAATTCTGCGAGAATATTCACGCATGTGCAGGTCGAGGGCCCCCAGTTGGGTTGGCTTCCATGATGACTTTGTTTCCCAGCGGCTCTTATATCGAAAAGGCTGGTGGTAAACTGGCTTCTCTTTCTATGGGATGACTGTGAACCACGCGATCGTCTCCGCTCACGTAAAAAGCCGACATCTCTCTTTGGTGGTGGAAACATGTGGTGTTGCTGGTGCGCAGGTTTCCCTTTGGTGAACGTTGTTCTGCCGGTCAACGGTCTTCTGTAGATAGCATAGCTGCGTTATGGTGATAAATTCACCTGTTTGCTTCATCTGTTGAATCAGTGCGGTCCGAAAGATGGTTCTGCTTGTTCTGCATTGAAGTGTAACTCCAAACCGATGTGTAGCCCGGAGGCGAAATATGAGCAAAGGGCAGTGAGGCTACAGGCTCAGATTTTGCACATACGTACAATTCATCACCGCCTGCGCTGTACACGAATAGCTATAGAAGCAGGTGCTACAATCCGCATCAGACAAGAAGTCATCATAGGGGAAAAGTAGACAAAAGCTGCTTCCAAGCATGGGTACGTAAAAAGCTGCCATCTTTGCAAAGAAAGTGGTATAGGCTGGTTTAACGTGATCGTCTCCGCTCGAGAGAGAAATTTATGTCTGAGGCCAGTGGAGTGGTTTAAGTAGCAAAAGGGGAGTGCGCAAAGCCCAAGGACCATGGGCCTTCCGTTGGCGGGCGGATGGCCGGACCCGTGGGTGAGCGCAGCCATTTGTAACGTCGCATTCTTGACTGAAAATCAGAAAATACATATACGTGTTATGTGATGGCCCTGTTTCGTTGACTGCTGAATCACATGGGGTTGGGGGTCAGGTGAATCCCTAGGCCACCCACACGATCCAAACGAACGCCAACAGTGAACGGCTCAACCTTTCGTTCTCTGACACACCACTCTTTCATTCAAGAATCATTGACCAACCCCACACCGTATGATGGAAAGCGACGTTCCATCTAACTGACTCATTAACTCGACGAATCACACCAATGTTGTGGTACCGTGGTTCCCCTTTGGCTACTGCCGAGTTACCAACGATGAGCTCAATCAGGTCATGCGAAACTCTACCGTGTTTACAGGAAGCCTCAATGAATGGACTGCTGACAAACTCAAGGACTAGCCCATCGTCACTGCGGTGGTGAATGCAGGGTCAAGATAGTGCTCTCTCCTCACCCCAATTAACGCGTTATAATACTAAATGGAGCCGCTTCATTCCATGAAAATCTTTGAGCAAGCCTGCAAAGTGTCTGCACTCTAATCTCTTGATATTCATATGCGAGGTTTTACTTGAAACACAAGCGCCTGTTCATCGTCCTACCGTGACATACACCTCCATGATGATAAAATCTTTTACCCGCGTTACCCTACTTTCCAACGTCACAATCTGCTTCTTCTCACCATTTCCAAAGAACCCCAAATGTAAGCTTATTCCCCAGTTTGGAAGGCGATACATGCTTGATATGAAAGCTGCTCGCGGCCCGAAGAGCTATACGATCCGTTCCCATTTCCACCGCACATATCCACCAAACCAGCTGTAAGCTCCCTACATGAAGGACTCTAGGCACCAGGAGGGATTCGTGGATTTAAGTAATGTATCGTGTCCAACCGAGCTACATAGCGAGTGTGCCACTCTACAATAAGCCGTTGAGAGCAATAGAGGGCTGCTAGCTTCTGCCCATACAATCCGGACGTTGTACTGCTCAAGCAACTGGCCGGCCACTTACTCTTCTATCCACGTACCAGATACTGGCTGTCTGAGAGTCAATATTCAACACGCTTCGGATTTCACAGGCTCTATATAAGGCTCAACAGCAGTTGTTGTCCGATTCTCACACGAAGCATCCACGTAGTGCTTGGCAAAGTAGGCAAGGCTATTGCAGAAGCCAGTTCTAATTAGCAAAATCAGATCAACACCAAGGGGAAGTAAAGCAACAGGGAGCAGAACCATCTGTCATGACTAAGTGAATCAAAATTAGGGAGACCCCAGTCTAGACAAGGCCGTATTGCGAAGTCATGTGACTCAACTCAACGCGAACTCAGGATCCGATTCTTTGCGCTTAGAGAGCTACAGTACATGACTTTGATGCTGGGTCCTGAGCTTATGGCTTACCAGCAGGGCGCAGCGACAGCGCCCCCTGCATCCCCAATAATCCAGCTAGCTTCATGCTTACACCCGGGACCTCTACTTCGTCCAGTTCGAAATCGTTGATACCGCTTGACGCTCCTCGCTTAAAACGTATCGCCACTACAACTTGACCGTCTCTCGCTACCTCTCTTGCTTTCTCAGCGTACACTCGAGCGCTCTCTGGCAGCGGATCGGTTTCGAGCGCGCCCTGTGGTCTTCCCTTCTCCTCAATGTCAATCTTCCACCTGCACAATGCGACCAAGCTTGTTCGCTGCCAGATGCCCTCGTTTTCCGGACAAAGTTCAAGGAGTTGCACAGCCTCCCTTCGAATAGGAAGATGGCGGCATCGGAAAATGATATTGAGGAGTCCTCCTTGGACGCTGTTGTCGACAGGAAGCGTAGATAGCGGGGTTGCTCTTCGGAAGATCTGACTGTGAAAGATCTGGCGGATAAGGTATAGCATTCGTGCGTAGACATGATTGTAGTTGTCAAAGATCATTGGCGTCGTAGCAAAGACGATGTCAAGAGTGTTGGATATCAGCAAGTAACTCAGCTCAAGCTGGTGCATACCGTAAAGTTGGTTGGCAGTCAATGTACTGAAATCAAGCTGATCTCTCAAGCTTTCAAAGGCTACCTTCCATTGGTCGAAGTTGCGAATGTGAGCTTGATGCATGCATTTGAGGCACGGCAGGTGCGGAAACGCGTAACATTCATGGTGCAATCTCGTTAAGCTAGCACCCTCAATCCCACGTAGAAAGCGTAAGGCGCTGCTTATCATTCCATCCAGATCACATCGCGCTTCCCTCAGAGTCGCAAACTGAAGTGCTCTTAAGCTTGGATTATAGCCCATAGCAGCATAATAGTCGAACTCTACTGTGGAGCTTCTATGCAGCGTAGCTTGTACGAGAACACGGCCCAGTATTTGAGCCATGTGCTTGACCAGTTGAGAGCCTCTCAATTGCCGCTGCTCGCATACGATGCGAAAACCACTATGCAGGTGAACCAAGGCGTCGTCTACATTGTCCCGCAAGAACTCTAACCAAGTGAATATCAGACAGGACATTATGACCACCTCCAGGATTGGCTTGTCCGTATTGATTTTGTCGAGTAGCATGCTGATAGCTTTGTTGTGTTGATAGATCGCGGACCGCATCAGGTATTGGTGTTGGTCTTTTGAGGAAGGAAAATTTAGGAGCTGCGATGTTTCGCTAGCCTCGTACAAGGCGCTCAACGCAAGAAGGGCATGTCGTACAGCTGGTTCCTCCTCACTTACTTGCAGAACGAGGCTATTCCAGAAGTCTTCATCAAAATAGTTAGAGATGGCTTTGGAGACCTTTGTACGGTAGTAAGCGAGGCTTCGGCTCTCATCCCAGTCGACCTCGTCACCTGCGCGATTTACGCTCCTGGGGAGACGCCATGCATGTGCCACATTGTAAACCATCGAATTTAAAACGGTTTTAACGTCGGATGTGTCAAGATCAGCAACGACACTCCGATCCAGGCTAATCTGCAAGACGTCATACTTGGAACGGCGCGGCCTGGACTTTCTAGGTAGCGGTATCGTGTACCCTTCGCATGTACGCCCAGTCGAAGTGCATCTGGTGCAGAAAGGCTTCGTTTCATCACACTTGACGCGCCGAATCCTAAAGTTTGTAGTGAGAACATGTAGCCAGTACAGGTTTGGGTGACTCACTTGCAAACTGAACACCCAGTCCGAACCTTGGGTTTAGGATCCATTTAGTTAGTATGTTTCGTTTACACGTTTAAGCTTCGCAAGATGCAGTTGGGCTTGAGATAGGGCGAAGGAAGCAGCGCGCAAGCTCGTCAGCGTGGAGGTTCTTGAACCGGCTTCATCAGTCATCGGCTTGAGGAGTGTTGTTTGCCATTGCGGGTGTCAGAGCGAAGCTTGGTCTAGATCCTTCACAGTCACCTCGCGGGAACAGGGACCGAAAAAAGTTTAGTGCCAAGAGTTGAGGCTATACACCGCGCAAACTGCGCTTCTATCGGAATTAGGGCTTACCTAGGTTTGGATGCCTAGCATTACTAAGCGACAGTTACCGGTGAATTATAGGCAAGATCCGATATTGCATGACGAGGAGCGGGCGCTGCAGGTGTAAGACGCCAAAAAGAGCGTATAAAGTGCATTGTAGGCAAGTAGCGCGAACAAGCTAGACAAATGCTTTTAAATCAAAAGACTACGGATATTCAGATGAGTTGTCATATGATGTTTATGCTATTGTGGCAGTCTTCAGGGCGATTCTCAATCAACCCAATGATACTAGAGATGACAAAGCCAATCTTCAAAAATCTGTTTAAAGACAGAGAGCCACTACTAGCCTAATCTTACCTTTCACTTACCCCATGGTCAGCAATGGACCCTATTCGAAGATTTGACGGTGGAGACAATTACTAAGCCGAACCACTTGTAGTAACTTGAAAATGACGCCGCATTCCGCCGCACCACCGTGCACACGACCAACAAAAAGACACAAACAAAAACATACGACAGCGGGGATTCGCTAGTGGTCACCCACCTAACTACTAATCCGCCGGTACGCCGCTTGTGTATCGTAGATCGGACGGGGTACGCAATATTAGACGTCCTATGGTCGTATGTGCTAGATATTGAGTTTAACGTCTTCATATAGCTCTCCAATCCCAAAAAAGAAGGAATCTTGAACCATTTTTCATACTATACAACGACCGTCTCCTCGCAGCGAGAACATCAATAAAACAAGAATGGTGTCTTTCTCTCTAGAATGCCAACTACTGCTTGATGGAATGGCGAGGTAGGGTCCAGCACGGTGGTGACGGTGAAGGATGCGACGTGTGACTCAGGCAACCAATGCAATAGGCTTTCAAGCTACTAGGACATGCTCTCTCGTAGAAATTGCGTCGGCGATGACTCTTCAAAGGTTACAAGTGTCTACTCCGGTCTCGTTGTGGGCCAAATTATGCACTCTCTGCCAGCTGCTAAAACAATTTCGCAATGAACACTGTGCTCTGCCATCTGCTACTTGACCATCCGTCCTTACCTATCATACAAACCCTTTGGCGGTGACAGCCCTGTCTATAGTCTTACACTTAGCAGGGCATTATTTAGTTAACAACTTGACTCAACTATAAAGTTTGTCCCAATTATCCCCAACCCTTACAGCTTCTGAGACGGATATCAATATCTGCTTCAATAGCCGCTACTACGTCTTATGGCGCTTAGCCTTCTGGTCTGGCAATTGCGAGGGCTATTGTGGCTCGCTGAGGTTCTCCCGCATGACCCGTGACAAATGCAACTTCTTTTAATGCTGCAGAGGAAATCATACTACAAAGCCTTTCCCCTACGTCGAGGACGCGCAATACACCAAGCTACTATGTTGGAATTCTAGTTGCCAAATCAGGAACTGTAGCATAGCATGGCGGACTAAACTGCCAGCACAGGTGAACAGTGCAACAGCGAATAGTCTCATTAAACTAATTCTCGGTTTTCCATAGCCTTAGGCGCCAGATAATAAGCTCCGCAATAACAAAGCAGTCATAATTTCGACGGCTCGGCCCAGCATCCGACCATAACAAAAAAAAGCATACACAGAACACATAAAACCCAGCGCAACACGTAACTCACCCAACCCAAAACGGCCAAACTCCTAACCACAAACTCAATACTTCCTTTTTGCCCACATCCCCCCTCCACGCCATCAATGATCTTCACACCACCGTCCTTCTCTTCCCCTCAACACACCCACACGGAAACGCGTCATTCGCACTCTTCACGCAGCCCTTCCCCCTCTACCCTACCATGTTTAGTATCTAAAAAATACACTTCACATCCGCAAGCGAGTAATATGTAAATCGGAGCCATGCGCAGGGGTGCCTAGCCTTTCATGCATCCTCCCCCGCGCGCTGGGTCGCCCAAACCCCAAACGATCAACACCCTTTCTTTCTCCTTCGTTCGAACCCCCGGAAAAGCAAAATCTTTCCCTTGTCAATATGTAAGTTTGGACCAAAAGAAAGAAAGAGCACCCTTGATCCCTGTTGTTAACGTTTCGGCCGTAGGCACAAAGTTAAAGAAGGAGAAGAAGAAAACGTGACAAAAAGGAAAGAGCACAAGGTAGCTGCGTGGCGCGGGAAAGCTTAGTTTGGTAAGTGTGAGGGGGATAGAGAGAAAGAGAGTGGTGGAGATAGGTTAGGCGCGAAAAACAAAAATGAAAAGGTCGAGTCAGATTTTTTTTGGGCTGCGCTGAACACATCTATCCCTGTTTCTGGATCGTGGGCAACGAACGACGGTGGCGGAAGAGGGGGCTGGCTGGGAGCCGGGGTGTACATAGATAGCGAGGCAGGCGTTCATGGTATAAGATAGTGGAGAGGAAAAAAGAAAAAAAAGGAGATACGAATAGACTGGGGTTGTACCGGGACTAGAGAAAAGCGCATGAAAAAAGGAAAAAGGGGGGAGGGGAACGCAACACGACGATAATGCGTCTGCTGCATGTACATATGTCGGTGGCGCTGCTTGAAAAGGCAGGAGGACAGCAGAGTGTGAGTAAAAATAAAAGAGGACGTAGAGGGGTTGCACCGGGAAAGGGGACCGAGGGGTAGGGAACAGGGTAGGAGAGGATTTGATGAGGAATGATGGAGTCTGAACTTGAAACGGTGTAAGCTACAAAAAAGAAAGAGGGGTAACGGCCATTTGTCAGTAGTAATGAATGCGGAGAGTCAAGTTGCAAGAATGCATTTTCGTTGTCGAATGCCCGATATCTCTAAACGAGAGCGACTCGAGTACCTAGTAATACTAGCTCTGCATCTGCGAAAACCATCCATGATCATTCTGTGCGACTTTCAATGCCAAGACAAAGAAGAATACCACTATTAGGTTTCGTCACCATATCCGGAAGGTGATTGCCTGCGTATCCAGCCCCTAACCTCATCACCCGATCAGACTAAGCAATGGGCCCCTCATTCTATCATAACCAGCATAGCCCAAGATATGCATACACTGTAATGAGTCCCTCCAATATGGCAAAATAGTATACAATATCCACCCAGCGAAAGCGACAAATGAAAATCATGCCAAAAAAAATCTGTAACTTGGATATCTCTCACGTATTCAGACCCATCTAGGAAAGGTAACTGGTGCGAAAAGAGTTGAACAGAATAGCGGCAGTGGGTATCAAGCCGCGGATTAGAGAAAAAAAAACCTCCAAATAAGGAAATAGATGGCGATAAAGCGCTGAGAAACGTCTTCGTGATAAAAAAAAAAGAAATCCAGACAAAGGGAACACGCTAGAACGCGATCGGCTTTTAATGTGAAGCTTAGAAAGCAGGAACACTAGTATGTTCCGCCCAGACTATTCCAAGCAGCCAGGACATCCTCACTGACGCTATCTCTATCGTCGTTTGCAATTCGCGGAGTGGTCGTAATGCAGTCTGGGCTGAGATGGCGCGACCTCGTTTTGCCTGCACTATTGATATACGTGGAGCCATGCGACGATGTACGCGACACGGTTGAATGAGGGCTGCTCTGGCGATTTCGTGTTTCTATGCTCCCAAGTGCCACCTCGCTAATGTGCCTTACAGCTCTTTTCTGTGGTTTCGGAGCTGGCGGCTCAATGATACTGGGTGGGCGGGACGAGGCTTCAGATACTGAAGCCAAATCTCGGAAACTGTGAGAAGTAGGCGGAACAGGAAACTTAATTTCCGCATCACTAGACGCGGTTCGGCGGCGCCGGTGGACACTAAGCTCGCGAGATGAATCAGACTTGACACTCTCTGCTGGTGCGCCAATAACGCCTTGGTCAAGGGTCGGCATGTCGTCTAGTTCGTTGCTAGTGTCGCTACTTGCTACTTTGACATCGACGTCACGATCGCCAACATAGCGAGCAGGCGTCAAAGGTGATGGCAAAGGCGAGGGATGGTCAGTGGTAGTGGGCGATGTACCGCTTGCAGCAGGCGTAGGAGAACGAGGCGAGGAAGCATGTAGTCCTGATAACTCAGAAGATGCAATAAAAAAATGCGGCGATCTTCCTCGGCTGGCTGGAGAGTGGTTACGGTCCGACCAAGCATCGCTTGTAGAGCTGTCACGAAGCTGGCTGGCGCTAATAACACGGTCGACCTTTGCTGACCTGCCACGGGAAGACGACTGATATGGTGGTGACGCATTCGACGACGTGTGCTCCCTTGACCTGGTGTCCGTATTTGCAGGACTTGATTCAGAGGGACCCGTGGACTGGAATCCATATTTTCCGTGTCCGTGTCTAGAAGCTTCAGATACGGGCTTCTGTTGCCTGTGGGCTTCACTTGACGACGCCTGCGATCCACAGTGCTTGTGCATGGCCGCACGCTTTTTTCTCATAAGTTCTAGTAAAGCCTCCTCCTCGGCTGTAACCTGCATAAATTTATGCGATGTGTCGGTATGCGGCTGTGGTGCGCTGGCCGAAGTACGCGAACTCATTACACTCCGGGTGGAAGGCGACGTGGGCTCATTAAAAGCAATCTTCGGACGAGAATCCTCGTCTTCAAGGATTACTGAAGGCTGCCTCAGATGGCTTGCCCGTTTGCTACCACTATAGGTACGGTTGCGTGAATAGCGATACGTAGGCAAGGGTGGTGGTTCAGGCGTGTACATGATATCAATTGTCGCGGCATTGGTGGATGTCGAATAAGTACTCATCTTCCCCGTGGAATGCTGGCGACGGTGTGGAGAACGCATCTCGTACGCCTGAGCGCGTCCAATGACAATGTCCCCAGTGTAGTCTGCACTATCCACGCTCTGGCGGTTGAAAGCATTTCTGGATTCAAACTGGCCGGAATCGCCTTCATCCTCGGAAGACGAAAACGATAAGACGCTCGCGTCTTGAAGATTATTCTTAGAAAGTGCAGACTCTTTGGTTTTCGACGAGGTCTGCGAATGATATGTGTTGACCGAGTACTGGCTAGGCGAGGTCAAATGACGTACGTCGACAATGTCTTCGAGCGCAAAACTATCTCTTTTGTACGGTGCTGCCCGGCTTTGCGACCGAGAGCCGTACGACGGGTTTCTCGCCGGCTGGGAGGTGTGAGCCGCAGCGGGGTTGTGGTTTGGCGCACCATGTGATCGAGCCCGCGGAGCAGGTGCTTGTCGCATCTCCTCGGAGCTCTGCTCACTATCATCGTCAAGCGCGTCGAACCAATGTTGAACCCCTTTTGGTGGTCGACGTACGTGTACTTTGGCGTTGTCGTACTCATCCCTCTCGATCCTTCGGACTGGGCTTGGTTGTCGGCGCGCCGGAGGATTATTCTTCTGTAATTTTTTTGGTGCTGCTTGTGCATTGTGATCCCTAGATGGAGAGCGATGGAAATATTCAGAGTTCATGGACATGGCAGCAGGCGAGTTCACCATCTTAGCGGGAGAGAGCATGGCGCTGCTATGGCGTGGGTCTCCACCATCCCTTGGCTTTGGGAATAGTCTCGAGAGATCAAGCCGTGCAGGCTTGCCTTTTTTGTGGTCCTTCCTCCTCGCTTCGTCCAGAATGACGGGCGACACTGGACTTGCGACATAACCCTCATAACCATTATCAGTCAATACTGGGGTACGGCCTCGTCTCAGCGCCCGGTCCCGGATAGCGGAGTCGGATGTTTGTTGCGAAATGGACAAGGGTGAGTTCTTCGCATCGTAATGCGATCGAAGGGTTGAGCTCGACGTTTGTGGATGTAGCCGATGGCTGGTGGAGCTGTGATCAGATCCCCACTTCCTCTCTCCGGTGTATATCCTCCCCAGCACATTGGAAGACGGTTGCTTAGACATGGCGGGCCGTCTTGCCCCCTCTGTTGTCGACACTGAATTCCAGTCGTCTACGTATGAGCCAGCACTTGTCTCTGATATGACGACTGACATAAACCCCGGGCTGGGTGGCGGCAACGATGGTGTCGGCGTCGGCGGGTGTAAGGAGCTGGAGGTGCCTAGAATCTGGTGTGCCTTACTGATTGTCTCTTCGTGACGGGACGGTCGTATGGAGCCAGAGATGGAGGGTGGAATCGAGCGAGAGTCAGTGTCATCCTCTTCGCCGTCGAGGGGCTTTTGAGGTCTGCTTCGCGATCGGCGAGGCAATGGGAAGGAGAACTTCTTCGGTCCGCGGTCGCTGCGAGACATGATGCGTGAACACGTTGGGAGCCGAAAGGAAGGATAGTGGCTTCGGTGCTAGTGGAGCCGCGACTCAGGAAAGTTAGGGACAAGAGGGCAGGGACTGAATCGCGGCGCGCGCTGATGCCGTCACCCCAATTCCCGACTAAGGTGTGGGTTAAACCGAAAACATGTTGCGTGCTGTCGCGGACCGGAACGGGCAGGACATGCGGGTGGGGAGTGAGGTTGCTTTTTGGCGTGATGCGAGGAAGTGATATGCGGTGGATAATGTACTGTACAGCAAGGTCGACGGAGAAATCCAAGGGTTCAACAGCGGGCCCCTACTTGGCCAGGCTGCGCAAGACGCTAATCCGTCGTGGGCTGGAGTGTTATCTGCAGGAACGGGCGCCCAGAGGCGAGCAGTAAGATGTCATGAAGAGTCGGGCGATGACGGAATGCTGCGGTCGCGAGGGTGCCGGGTGGTGTTTTTGCGACCAACGCAAGGCAAGAGGCGAGGCTTGCCAGACAAAAGGAATCGAGGACAGGTATAGCACGAGAGTATTAAAGGCCATGGATTTGTTAGATCTTGCGCTTGAGGAGACGACGGTCGCTTTGGTAGGATCCGCCTGGTAGTCGGCGCCAGGGGTGTCAGCCGGAAGATGTGCGGATCGCCCCCTGCACACGCTAGCCAGCCTGCACGGCTCCGTCAGAAGCCACGGCTTCTTGACAGGCCGAGTGTATACAAGAGCAAGCCCTTGGCGGATTGGGTTGTATTCCCTGACGATATCGGCACACTTGGCTTTGTGGCAGCGCATGCGCATGCGGAGCCAGCCACTGAGTTCACTGCTGTACCAGATAGATTGAGCGCAACTGGAAGCCAATTGCAGCAGCGAAGATGGTTGAGGCAGGGCTAGAGCTCAGCGTACCGAACCTTTTGCGGCCGTACAAAGCTTCCGTGCGTTCCTGGCGTCGCGCTAATCAGCTCCGAATAGGTATGGCATGGGCCGCGGCGAGTTGAGGCTGCTCAGCGCCTTGACGCCTGGCCGCGGTTGACGCCTGGTCTCAGTCGTCGATGGCATGATAGTATATAAATATATTCCCTGCAAATTTCCACACCTGGCGGACCTTGCGCTGTGTCGCCGTGCTTCTCTTCCCCGCAAAGAGAGCTCAACCCCTAATCGACGAACAGCGGAGGCAGCGGCATTGGGCCCAAGCCAGCAGGGTGGCTCGTATTGTACTATGAGTGTAGCATGTGCGTGTGTGGAATGGGATGCCAAGCCACGTGGCTACCAGCAGCCTTTGCGATTTCAAATATTGACATGACAAGATGAGCGTGGGGTAGGAGGCATTGGGCGTGCGGGAGATGCTCACAGCTCAGGGGCGGGTGACATGCATCGTGCGATCAGCGCCTGTCCTTCGGCGTCGTGGTGATCCTGTGGGCTCTTTCACGATGATCATGCTCATGTTGGTCTCGCGGATGGGCGCGGTGGATCCTGATGTGCGATGGGCTTTGGGTCTGAGTTGGGAGCGCGTTCCCTTGACAAGTCTGAGCTGCGCTAGTTTTTCTGGGGCATATGATGTTAGTGGATCAAAGGCAGCTTTGTTGAAGTTCGGGGTTCGGGGTTCCAGCCTCTCGCTGGCGGCCCACCATGGACCGTCGTGTGTTTCACAGCCGACAGACATGTGGGTGTTGTCATAATTGAACCCGACAGCTAGCCTGAGCACGTGACGAGGATTGGCAATAGTTCCCGCGTCATGAAATTAACAGCGCCAAACACCGGTAGTGAAACATTTCCAAACTCAGTTGCTCGCGTCTCAACTCTAATTAATTGAGAAGGTTTACTGGCGCCTCGGAACATTCTCATGTTTCTCTGACATGTGGGGAGGCGGCCACCGAACATGCGTGAGCTGCCTAGCAAGCAGTGTCTTGACTTTCAAATGCGCCGAATAAATCGCACGAAGCCCGTTACTCACAAGCATCTTTGTTGTAAACCTGCTGTTGCAGCCATGGAGCCGAGGGCGACGAGACTATTCCATCTGGTATTGGCAGAGACGGAAAAGGCATGGCTAGCTTGTTCATATTACTGTGATGCACAGGCGGGTATTCACTGCCGCAGCGCGCAGGGCAAGGCGGCGTCATGGAGCAAAGGGGCAAAATAGTGAGGCTGGCCGTGTGTGTACAGTATAGTGTAGACAGACGAAAGACGGTGAGAAGGGCGAGCGTCAGCGTCGAAAAAAAAATGACGTCTTGATCCCGGCGTAGCTTCCCCATCATGTGTGCTGGGGAAGGAGCGACCAGCGATCGGCCAAAACGGCTTCAGACGTCAGCCTCGTTATTTGCGGACTGTTTTACATGCATGCATGCATGCGATAACCGTTGGCAAACCTTGCCCAGCCCTTAAGCACATGGTGCTAGATAAGCATCATGCTGGCGCCGGATGCATACACAGCGTGCTGCAGGCTGACCGTCTCTTCATCACCGTCGTTTTTTGGCTGCTCTTCTCGCGACGTTCCACGTGCACGGCTGTAGCGTGTTGTGGCCGTGCTCGCCTCACGCGCGTGTTTTTCCGGACAGCGCATGCTGGGCGGCGCTTGATGTACATACGTAGTAATTTTTTCTTTCCATCTCTTGCCACAGCAGCGCAGTCGATAAGATGGCGTCAGAGTGCTGCTGTACATAATCAGCCAGGCAGAAGAGGCGTGAGCTGAGGAGACTAGACCATGGTTCAGCCCGGCGCCGCACAACTGACTGCACCCAGCGACCGGGCGGTAGACATAGACGTAGACGTAGACAGACAGGCCAGAGTCCTGTGCCAACACTCCCAGCAGGGCAATTAATGTCGCGAGCATGCTGGTGCTGCTCTGCATGGAGACAATTTGCGCCTGCTGTGGTAATGCGGCACCAAATTGACATGGCGGGAAGTCAGGATTAGGGTTAGGCCGAGCTAGACCAGCCCGCCCTGCAAGTGCAGTGCTCATGCCTTCGCTCGCTCGTCTGCTCTCCATAAACCCCACCACCACTGTGCCAGCCGACCTCGCTCAATACCGCCGTCGTGATCCATACGCCCCCTCTCTCGCTGCTCCCGCTGCTCCCGCTCCTCGCCCACGCCCGCGGTTCCAGCACTCGAGCTTCGCCTGTACGCCTCATCGGTGCCGGCTATCCCATCTGCTCTCGGCCAGCGGCGACACGCCTCCCAGCAGCGACCACACCCGCACCAACGACCACGGCCCCGAGGCAGTCCGCGTCCTGGTCACGGCTGGCGACATGCACGATCACAACTACTGATCCCAACGTCTCTCCCCCGCGTGTTCCTGCTCGTGCTCCGCCCGTCGCGCGCTTTGGTTACGACCCTCCCAGTCCCGCACTACCACATCACCACCACAACCACTCTACCTGCTAGCGAGCCCGACACCGGCCCTTGTACCGCGTGCTCCCTCGACGCACACCGACAGAGCATACTAGCTGCATTCCGGCATTCCTGCAGCCCGTGACCGTTGTGCAACATGGCCTCTGCCTCGAATGACTCCGGTCCCAGTACCGATGGCGTGCCCAAGACGGTGCACACCGAGGCCACCGACCCCTACGCCACCATGGCACAGTTCTCCTTTGCACCAGCTACCAAGACCACGGTAGTCACCACCACGTACACAACCACCACGACCTTCCCGCCTCTGTGTGTAAACGCCCCCGGAAGCCTGGCCGAGCGAGACCCCAAGGACTACCCGCTGGCCCACGTACAAGCACCAGAGTCAATACGCAGGTTCTACTTTGAGTCTGGAGGCGAACTGGCTTGTTTTGAAGAGGCAGATGCTGCATCAGAGCGAGTGCGAGAGGTACGCTTTTCACAAAACCAGGGATATGCCTGTAGCCGAGGCCTTTTGCGTTACAGCTGCTCATGTCACCATGTCCCTTGTCACCCCGATCTTGACTGACGCTTTACCTGCAGCAGAGAACTCTCCACGAAACCCTCCGATCAAAGGGCAAACTCCAGAAAGTCGAGTCTTTCAACGGATCCCCAGTCTTCGCCACACCCAGCCGCACGACGCGTCCCAGGATACGAGCACACCACCAAGGACTACGCTCCGTGTCGGCTCGCCGAAAACGAGAAAATGCAGACGAATCCTCGGCCCTGCCATCGATAAGCAAGGCTGTAGAGCTGGTTGGCATGCACCGTCAAAGCAAGAAGCCGAGGTTGGATCGCGACCAGGGGACAACAGACCCTGCACAAATGGCCCCCAACGCTGCACCAGACGAGAACGAGGCTTCGTGTCCCGCCACGCCCGAAACACACAAGGGAGAGTCGAGCTCATCCTATCTTCCAAAACCCCGGCCGGGCCCTGCCTACAAGCCCAGCGCAAGAGCTACATCGCAACAGTTTGGACCGGGCAGAACGCCATCCAGGTGGCACCTCCGGGAGTCGTCTGCTGGACCCGCACAACCTGCAAGTAAGCCTTCCAGCCAGCGAGGGCACTCTCCAGAGCATTCATTCCCAACAGGAGTCGTCGACGGTCCTGGCGTAGCTGCTACACCCCCGATTGCCGAATCCGACTTGGAACCGGTTGGACCTTTTGCTGAAGATGGTTCCTTTTCCGCCTCACGACTCGCCCCACTTGACACGAATTCTTTGCAGGATGCCAGTTTACCGAGTCCTAGTCTGTCGCCTATCACAGCTGCAGCAAACCTTGCCCAGCAAACCAGCAATGGCGCGTCATTCTCAGGCATGGACATGGACATGGATTACGACGCAGGTGAGCTCTCTGGACTCGATCTCTCACAAGGAGAATCTAGCAACTCGAACTCGGGCGACTTCGCTCTGTTTCCCCATGGCTCGAGACACGGCGCACAAGTTGACGACTCCAACACCCAATTACCGACCCCCACAATCATGGACATACCAAACATGCTCAACTCGTTTGATGCTCTTCCAGAGCAGATGAAGTCATATGTTCTCTACCAAATGCTCCGGCGGTGCAAGAAACCCACTCTACATTTCGTCGCAGACGTAGTCAACCCTGCTCTCAAGCGCGACTTTATCGCTTCGCTCCCCACGGAATTGAGTCTGGAAATTATTGGCTATCTGGATGTCAAGAGCATGTGCAGTGCCGCACAGGTATCAAAGTACTGGCGGAAGTTGACCGACACTCATGAGTCCGCCTGGAAGGATCTACTCGACAGGGACGGCTACAAGTTGCCGCAAGGCGAACTAGAGCGAGCTGTGCAGGAAGGCTGGGGGTGGCAATACCCTGACTCTCCCGATAGCTACGAGCGCGATCTGAGGGCCCAATCGATTACTTCCAGGTCTGACAACGAAGCCGTTTCAGGCTTTTCCAGTTCAAACTTGTCTAGTGGCCTGCAAGACCAGGAAGGCGCAGTAACTCGATCCTCGTCGATGCGTCAGAAGAGAAAGGCAACCAGCAAACACGGTAGCGGTAGCGGTAAGAAGCAACGCAAGAATCGCTCTTCTACTAAGACACAGGCTGCGCTATATCTGTGTCCTGCCGACCTTCAGGAAGGGCCACACGCTTTCGCCAAGCGTGCGGAAGCTGCCATCTCTGAGCCCAACGTGGGTCTACCCAGTCTGCGCACTATGCATCTTTTCAAATCCTTATATCAAAGGCACCATCTGATTCGCAAGAGCTGGATGGCCGAGGACACGAAGCCAAAGCACATTGCATTCCGTGCGCATCAACGCCATGTTGTGACTTGTTTACAGTTTGACACGGACAAGATCCTTACTGGTAGCGACGACACAAACATCAACGTTTACGACACTAAGACGGGAGCACTACGCAACCGTCTCGAAGGCCATGAAGGTGGCGTGTGGGCTCTTCAGTACGAGGGCAACACATTAGTCTCAGGCTCCACAGATCGTTCGGTCCGCGTATGGGATATTGACAAGGGAAAATGTACACACGTCTTCCAGGGACACACGTCTACCGTTCGATGCTTGGTGATACTCAAACCAACGCACATTGGCGATACTATTGATGGCCAGCCTATCATGATGCCAAAGGAGGAACTCATCATTACCGGCTCACGCGATTCCACGCTTCGTGTATGGAGGCTTCCTAAGCCGGGAGACCGGAGTATTATCCAAACTGGGGCATCTGCCAACGACCATGACAACCCCTACTTCATTCGCGCTTTGACTGGGCACCATCATTCGGTGCGCGCCATTGCTGCCCATGGCGATACTCTAGTGAGCGGTAGCTATGACTGCACGGTTCGAGTATGGAAGATTTCGACTGGTGAGGTACTCCAACGTCTTCAGGGTCATTCACAAAAGGTCTACAGTGTTGTCCTTGATCATGCTCGTAACCGCTGCATCAGCGGCTCCATGGACAACATGGTGAAAGTTTGGTCTCTAGAGACGGGTGCTTGTATATTTACACTCGAGGGGCATAATTCTCTCGTCGGTCTTCTTGATCTGAGCCATGGCCGCCTGGTTTCTGCGGCTGCTGATTCCACTCTCCGCATCTGGGACCCAGAAAACGGACAGTGCAAGAGCCGACTTTGTGCGCACACAGGCGCCATTACTTGTTTCCAACATGACGGGCAGAAGGTCATATCTGGTTCTGACCGCACTTTGAAAATGTGGAATGTTAAGACAGGAGAGTTTGTTAAGGATCTGCTGACGGACCTGAGTGGCGTATGGCAGGTCAAGTTCAACGAGCGCCGATGTGTCGCCGCTGTTCAGCGCAACAGCATGACATATATCGAGGTACGTAGAGACGGGCATTCTCTCATCTTTCCCGGCTAACTTTGTGGCAGGTTCTCGATTTCGGTGCTTCACGTGACGGTGTCCCCGCCGAGCAGCGAGGACGACGCATTGTTGTAAATTCAAAGGGCCATGAGATCGAGGATGTCACCGATACCGAGCCCATGGACGCGGAGCAGGCTTAGGCCTACTACCCCTTGTTGCTCCAGAGGGAAACCCAAAAAGGCACACAGATGCAAACAGGATATCTTTTGGGACGGCGTGAATGTTTCCTCTTGTACAAAAGCGATACCCAAACCCGCGCTTTGGCGAATGAATTGATGACACTGCATCCGAGTTTTATTATTTCAGGTGGTAATATGTTATGGGCCGCTTGAGGTTTGGCCTGGGCCGGCCTTTTGCGCGCATGGCAAGGTGGAGAGAAGGATACACATGTACACGCTGGGCTTACAGGCGCCTCTTTTTTCTTTACATATGCATAGCTAGGGCGTTTTCAACATTCAGCCGCATCGGACAGGTGTTTAGGGACTTCAATTAGCAGGAAGAAGTACGATCAGATCTGTAGTTTGCATGGGTGTAGAACTGTGTCAAATACAATCGTCTGATCAAGATTTTTTTTACCCCTTTGCTGGTTGTGAGGTATCGATTGTACAAAGACAAATAGGCACCGTTGATTGATAGTACGCCACTGAAGCGGAATGACGCGCTACTGCCCCACTGCCGCGGCTGCAGCTCTAGCTCAAGTCGCAAACAACCCGGCGCGGGTCGGGCCACTACAAACTCGCACCAGACAAGCAGTGACGGCTCGCTCGAGATGAATCTTGTGGTCAAAACTCCCTGATGCCGACGTATTTCTTTCACCTTACTTTCGAGCTTTACCCCTCGCGCTCGTCGTCCGAGAAGACGTTTACCCCACCACCACAGACCGACATCTTCAATTCTGAGCTCCCGGCGCATCGGAGGGCTTCCTGGGGCTCCTACCCTTGTCCACCTTCTGCGACTCATACATATAGCGGGCCTTCAATCTCTCGTGACCAGCGAACTACGTCTCGTCGACTCAGTCAGCGCGCGCGACCATCCTTCTCCGACCACCACGAGAGCCCTGTCCCCGTTGTCAAACCCCCAAAACGGCCCGCACACAGACGCACACAGAGTTTCGCACACAAGGATTGGCGCTTCGATACCATATCCATCCTTAGCATCGACATGAACCCAGCCGATGACACTGACCTCGCCCAGTCTCACGCAAAGTCTCTTAAGCACCCTTCCCACGCTTCCAGCACGGGCGGTCTAGCGACAAAGGGCAAGTTCATACCCTCCGATTTAAAAGACACGGAAGTTGGCTGGGGCGTGGTGCATCTATATCGAGACGGGCAGGAGACACCGGGCTTGTACGATGAGGTTGATCGGGGAAACAAGGCCTTCAATGAAGAAGACTGCACAACGCTGTGCATACTGGCGGTCCCGTCATACATGACACCATCAGACTTTCTGGGTTTCATGGGCGAGCAGACAAGAGAGCATGTCTCGCACTTCAGGCTTATCCGGACGAGCAGAGCCAACAAGTATATGGTGCTCATGAAGTTTCGCGAGGCTAAGCGGGCGCGTGAGTGGAGGAAAGAATGGGATGGCAAGCCTTTCAACAGTATGGAGGTGAGTCAATCATTTTTGAACGAATACATGGCATTGCAGCTGCTAATATAATCCAGCCGGAATACTGTCATGTCGTCTTTGTCAAGTCAATCAGCTTCCAAAATGGCGACTCAAACCGCGACCCTACCTCGTACCCAGATCTCACAAACGACCCCTTTGCACCCGCTGCAACAAAGCAGCCTATAGCCCCTCTCCCACCAACGACGAATAATGTTTCCTCGCCTGTTGACGGCCCCTCAATAGCGTCATCTCTCACTGCGAAGCCACACGCCCCGCCTACACCTGCTTTGGTTGAGCTGCCAACATGTCCAGTCTGTTTAGAGAGAATGGACGAAACAACAGGCCTTCTCACGATATTATGTCAGCATGTCTTTCACTGTGCCTGTCTCGAGAAATGGCGAGGCTCTGGCTGTCCAGTCTGTCGATACACACAAAACGACGCCTTTACCTTGCACCACAGCGCTGATGGCGGCAGTCCAGACAACGAGTGTAGCGTTTGTGGATCCACCCAAAATCTTTGGATTTGCCTCATCTGCGGTAACATAGGATGTGGCCGTTACGATTCAGCACATGCATTCGCACATTACGAGGCCACGAGCCACACGTACGCCATGGATGTGGTGACGCAGCATGTGTGGGACTATGCAGGCGACGGATACGTACACCGGCTCATACAAAACAAGGCAGACGGCAAACTCGTGGACATGCCAGCCTCGAACCAGTCTTTCAGCGCGCCTGGCATGACAGGCTATTCCAATGACACAGTCCCACGCGAGAAACTAGACAACATGGGCATGGAGTACGCCTATCTTCTGACCTCACAACTCGAATCCCAACGAGCCTATTTCGAAGAGCAACTCGAGCGCGCCGTCGACAAGGCCGCCAAAGCCGCCTCTGCCGCCGACGAAGCAACCCGAAGCGTCGCCTCTCTCACCCAAAAACTCGAACACCTCTCCACACAGCACCAAGAGGCCACCGCGACCATCGCCTCGCTCACAAAGGAATCCGCCCGCAACGCCCAAAAAGCACAACAAGCCTCCGACCTCGCCCGCAACCTCACCAAGCAGTGTAAAGAAGAGCAAATCGTAAACGAGTCCCTCATGCAGCGCATCAAGCATCTCGAGCTCAAAGCCCGCGAAGCCGAAGCCAAAGTCCAGGAGCTCGAGACGCAAAAGGCGGACCTCGAGGAGCAGAATCGCGATTTGAGCTTTTTTATTAGTGGCCAGGAGAAGCTGCGCGAGATGCAGGGGAATGAGGTGTTGGGGCTGCAGGAGGGAGAGGTTGAGGGCGCGAGTGTGGAGGTGGGAAGGAATAAGGCGAGGAGGAAGGGGAAGAAGAAGGTGTGAGAGTTGTCGTGCTGCGGTTGTTTCTTTTCTTTTCTTTTCTTTTCTCTTGATACCAGATCTTGGCGGTATAAACGGGTAGTTGTCTACGTATAAGATAGGCGTTTCTTTTTTTTGTTCCTCTTTTCTCTCATGAGGGGCACGGGCGGCGTCAGAAGTTCCAAAAAAAATTGGTATGGCAGAAAAAATGGTTGATAGATACCCTGTTTTCCTGTTGGCGTCTTGCGGTATGACTGCAGTATGTAAGAATAACTATGAATTTAACGAGTTATGGTTTCTTTTGTCGGGAATGAAGTAGAACATGTCCTATCGTTTGTTTGTTAAAAGCATTGTTCACTTTGCACCTACTGCCATGGACTAGAACTCCACTAAGAGAGATGGGTGATATACATACACGTTGAATGGAGTATGCATACGAAATAAATATCCCAATTACCATGCCAACAAACCTCCAAGTTGATAAGAAAAAAAAAGAACCAGAACTAAAGCACTGTCAGCAATCAAGCAACAACACACTACCTAGATCTCACATCAAAACAAAAACTGCTCCGTTATTTTGGCATGTGTTTGTGTAATATTGATCTGTATGTAACCCAATACTCCCGCTCTCAAAACCACACTCTCTCACATACACACTCTCGTTATCCTAATCCTAATTACGACCCTTTGCCCCCCCTCTCGAGAGTTTTAAGAAAAAAGAAGGTACATGAAAGAAAAGAGGAAACAAAAAAAAAGAACAAAAACAAGAACAGGGCGGTTTTTCCTTTTTTCCTTCTCTTCAGAAAGGAAAGAAGAAGAACATAACACCAGTCGTTTCGGATCGTCAAAGTCGTATTTTTCATGCTAAACAAGGTTGCTGGCTGGGATAGAGAGAGACATTGAGATAGACAGATAATGCGAGAGAAAGAGCGCGAGAAAAAAAACAAGAGGTCGTAAAGTTGAAAAAAAAGATGATGCCTGCTGCTTTGCTCCTGGGATGCCCCACACACACATACACATACATAGTGTGGCGGCTCCCGGAGAAAGCAGAGAAAGGAGGGCAAGGAATGCTGAATGTTTGTTCAGATGAGGTGAGGCGGGCAGAGAACTCAATGGTGCGCCGATGCAAGAGTCCATGGGACGAGGGAGATGGAACCAAAACGCCGAAACAAATGTGCGCCCCCATCATGCTTTACTGTGCATTGCCTGCCTTGTCGTCGTCGTCTTGACGCTAGGAGGCTAAATGTGTCGTTATTGCGGTACAACTGACTGGAAGGAATAGAAATCGTTGAATCCAACAGTGAATATCGGTAGGAGATGAGGTACGATCCTAGCCCAGAAATGTGAAGCAAGGGTGCTGGGAGGAATTTAAAGTCCGAAACCGAGTTTCCAACGTCGAATGTTGGTCGATCCTATCAGATCCAGTCATCGTCAACTTTTTTGGAGTGTCCAATAGAAATCTCCTTGTCAAAGCCTAGCCCGAGACCAAGGCCAATGTCCATTTTTGGTGGTGCGTGAAGTTGAGGGGGAGCCTCCACCTTCTTCTTGGGGCTCTGCTTGTGTGGGCTGACACTGCTCTTGCTCTCCCCAGCGCCCATACGCACGGTCTTGACATCCCAGTCATCCTCGAGGGCGGCGCCAATCCATACCTTGACGCTATCGTGGACAGCGCCGTAGTATTTCGGATTGCAGGCGCGGAGATGGCCCATGACCTTTTCGAAGCCCGAAACCTTGAGCTCCTGGCGGAACTCGTTGCGGGCAGCGCGGGTGGGGATAGAGGCAATGATACCATTGAGGAGGTCAATGTGGGTAGCGAGGTAGTTGGTTGCGTCCCACTCTACACCACCAACATAGGGCGCTGCTGGCACAATTGCTCGCTGCCCAGGGAAGTGGGTCTTGGCATAAGACTTGCCTTCTGTTGATTTGGGAGGGATAGGAACTACATTCAGATGGTGGATAAAGATCCAAAAGACTTCCTTGGTGACATTAGAGATCTCTTTGCACCAAACTTGGTACGGGCGTGGCTGATGCATTTGCAGGATGAATGGGACTGTCGAAGTCTCCTTTTCCTTGACGGGATCCTTGAGATACTTGATCAATTCAGCGGCGCGCGTTCCCAGTTCAGCCTCTGGAGCCATGGAGAGGTGGGCGAAGATAATCTCAATGATGAGCTCACGCGTAGTAAACTCACTCGGACCTTTGTGCTCTTCATCAAAAAGCATAGCGAGCAGAGCTGGGTACAGCGTGGAGGAGATTTCTCGGAGCTGCTTCAAGGCTGTTGCAGTGGTGCAGAGCCCCTTGAGACAGCGAAGCAGTTCGTGGAGCAAAGTGTCCTCGTGGTCTTCACGCCACTCCATTTCCATGATGCGATGGAGCAGACCAACCAGTTCAGTCATGCCGCCGTCCTCGATGAAGTTGTCAACCCAGTCGACAGTCTCATTGCGGATCAACAGGCGCAGTTTGTGCAATTTGCCTACCTCGACATCCTGGGGCTTGGTCATCTTCCTCAAGTAAGCAATAAACTCGTCCGCCTTGACCGATTTCGCCCCGTTGGACACGGAACGCTCTGAAGTGGTTGACCTCAGCGACCTCATAGAGGGAGACTTTGGGATGCTTGCAGTCTTTGAGGACGTCTTACGTTCGCCCAAGTCGCCCTTCTGCTTCTTGGTAGGCGAGTCGTTTCTGTTAAAAGTAAACGTTCTGCTCCTTGGACGCTCACGCTTAGTAGAGTAGGCCGGATCTCCTTGCGCGTCTTGGCCAACGTCTTCCGAAGCAGATGCATGTCGAGACTTGGACGACTTTTGTGGTGCCTGTTTGGCATTATCGTCACCTGATGAATTGCCAGACGCGTTGCGCGAAGTCTGAGGTGTGTCGAGCTTGTGCATGCGCACAAAATCGGCCTTGACCTCGAGCTTTAGTGTTCGCATCTGAGCTCGTTGGTGTGTGGGGATATTCCGCGATTCCTGTAGGGATCAGTATGCGAACAGGCGAGCAAGGCAACACAACTTACAAGAACTTCTTCGAATTCGGCATCGACAACCTTGGGGTCGGGCTTCACGCTGGGAGCTGGTGGCCCGTCTGCCTGCTTGGCCTTGCCGTTGAAAGCAGCAACAGCGGCCATGACCCTGCTTTGTTTCTTTGGCGAAGGTGGAGGCTGTGGAGGCGGCGCCATGGGCTTGACACTCAAATCCTTGCTGGTGCTGTCGGTGCTAGCTCTGCTGAAGATGGGCCTTGCGGGCTTTCCCTTGCTGGGAGAAGGGTCCCTGAAGCGGCCCTCGTTGCCCTGTGTATCAGACAGCGGCATGCGCTCATTGCTCCGCTTGCGAGAGAAAGTGTCGAGGAGCAATGAAGTCGTCGACGAACTGGGCGCAAACATGGAC
This sequence comes from Curvularia eragrostidis, assembly GCA_020744315.1. NCBI lineage: Eukaryota > Fungi > Ascomycota > Dothideomycetes > Pleosporales > Pleosporaceae > Curvularia > Curvularia eragrostidis. The sequence continues at coordinate 27,527 of JAIRCK010000015.1, read as the reverse complement.
TTGGGTCGCTCTTTTTGCGCGGGTCGCTGTGCGGGCTGGCCGTAGTCGAATTGGTTGCGCTGCTTGGAAGGGGAGTAGTCGCGCGGGGCGAAGCGGGCACTGTCTGCCTCGATGCTGCGCCGCCGGTCGTTCAGAGGTGCCTGGTTTGTGGCAGGCATGTCGGGCTGGGAGCTGAACTCTGCCCAGATGGGTGTGGGAGGCGGCGGCACATATGAGGCGCGGGACGGCTCAGTGTTCTCTTTGTCCCTCGCTCCCTTGACGGGCGACCTGTCCCGCGACTTGCCCTTGCCGAACATGGATGTCAGGTTAGATGACGATTTGGGCCGCTTGGACTTTTCTTCATCCTCCTGCGACCGTCTGGACTCGACCGACTTCTTCTCCTTTGGCTTCTCGTCGACACGCTTGGCCAGCGACCGCAGGGAGACGGAGCTGAGCGACTTCTTGTGCAAGCTCTTCTTGGTGTCGCTCGACCTAGCGTCCTGCGACTTGCGGGGCGAGGGCGGGTTGACTGAGTTGGCGTCGTACTGCGAGGATGTGCGCAGTTGGCTGTGGGGGTGGTCTGGGGGGAGCAGCGGCTGCTGAAAGCTTGGGGCGGGCAGGAAAGGCGGCGAGTTTGCAATGGGCGTATATGGCAGGGCCGAGCCTTCGGTGGGCGAGCGCCTGTGGCTCTTTGAGGATGTGATGAGCGACCTCAGGACGGCCGACCTGTTGCGGCGGTGGCCCGTAGTGGGCGGCGCAGCGGGAGCAGCGGCAGTCGAGGCGGTGGCAGCCATGTCTGGCGCGGCCGTGTGGTCAGGCTCAAGGAAAAGAAGAAGAAGAAGAAGAGAAGAAGGCGTGAAACAGGATGGACAAAGCTACGGGCGGAGTCGAGGGGACATGGCAGAGAAATGGCGGGCGGGCGTCGTGGTTGCATGGGCCGGCTATGCCCTCCCGAGTTGGTGGATAAACATTGCGGGCGATCGTCCCAGCAACGCCGCGCTAACGTGGGGAGCCCTGGAGCAAACGCCCATGCATGCCCATGCACGCCTCCGTCATTCCGCTAACGCTTATCGACGCTCAAATTCATGCTCACCACGCTCTGCTGCGCGTGCACAAGACGCCCCGCGACAGGCAAACAACAAACACAACAATTGGCTGGATTCGGTGCTACAGACGTTACCATGGAGGCCCGGTGGACGAACGCGCCAACCCCCACAGTCGCCACATCAGCTGACCTTGGGCGCTTCTCCCCAACACTCGTACAGTGCATGCCAATAGCCTAGTGCGTACGGCACTGCACTACACTCGGCCCCGACCTACTTGCCCACGCCCTTGATGGTCCTCCTGCGCTTCTCCATGTCCCCGATTCTGACCAGATTGCCCATCACGTTCGTGCCCGAGTCTCCACACCCCGTCGTAGCCACACAGATGCCCGCTGCAGGCAAGGCGCCACAATTGCACACGTCCCTCACACACACCCTCCCGATCGGGCACCCGCCCGGCCCGTACACGCTTCTCTGGCATCGCACAAGACTGACGTCGCCACAGCTGTACGCGTTCTTGTCAAAGCATACCCCATTGCCCTCAGTTGTCGTCGCGCAAATGCACCGTCGAGATCCGTTGCCAGAGCCGCACAGCCGGTCGAAGTTGCAGCCCGAGTCGCATGGCCGCGATGCACACACGCCGTTGATGCACTGTCGCCCAGAAGCGCACACATTGCCGCACCGCCCACAGTTCTGTGCGTCCACAGTCGTGTCTCGGCATATGCCGTCGCACCGCTCCACGCCCAGTCCCTCGCACGGGGGCGGGCTAGGGCTGGCGCTGCTCGTTGAGACGGTCGACGATGTGACTTGTGTTGAAGAGGTTGCCGATGTTGCCGACGTGGTGCTCTGGGATGAAGCAACAGACGACGACGATCCACTCTTGCTAGCCGATAAAGACGACACACTCCCCGTCGTCGTGCTTGACAGTGACGAGGGTGACTGGGTGCTGAAAGACGATGTTGCCGAGATGATGCTGCTGCTCTGAGAAGTGACTGACGCACTGCTAGCCATGGACGAGTTTGAGCTGCTGGCCAGACTCGACGACGGACTGCTGCTTGATCCTTGAGACGACGTGATGGTGCTACTGATGTTGCTAGAAACTGTCGTTGATGATGTAGTGACCATCGAGCTGGTAGCCACACTGGACGACAAAGAGCTTCCTGAAGTTGCCGACAAACTACTCAAAGTGCTCGACGAGCTATTTGAGTACATGGACGAACTGCTGGTGGGCGCCACGCTTGTCGCGTTGGAGCTGCTCGAGGCGCTGCTAGTGGGCATCCTGCTTGTGACATTGAAACCAACAGACGAGCTGCTAGTAGGTATCGTGCTTGTGAAATTGAAACTAATTGATGAGCTGCTGGTGGGAATGGTGCTTGTCCCATTTGAGCTGCTGGAAGAGGTACTAGTGGGTATCGTGCTGGTGACATTAGTACTAACAGATGAACTACTGGTGGGAACGATGCTCGTCCCATTTGAGCTAATAGACGAGCTGCTGGTAGGTGCCATGCTTGTTCCGTTTGAGCTACTATACGAGCTACTTGTGGGCATGATACTCGTCCCATTTGAACTGCTGTATGAGCTGCTAGTGGTAGGCATTGCGCTCGTCCCATTGGAGCTGCTGGACAAGCTACTGGTAGGCATGATGTTCGTCCCATTCGAACTAACAGATGAGCTGCTCGTGGAAATACCGCTGGTCATGTTGTAACTGTTGGACGAACTGCTCAGCGTAGTCGAGGGGCTGGTACTACTCGCAGAAGATAGACTCGATGTCGTCGCTGTCACAATTGAGCTGCTGAAATTGCCTGTCGCGCTGGCCGAAGTGCTGCTACCCAAAGAGCTGCCTGTGGCGGTAAGAGAAGTACTATTCATACTCAAAGATGTCGAAGTCGCTCCTGTGCTACTGGAGCTGCCACTTGATACTGACGAAGACACGGTAATCGAACTCGACGACACAGATGACAATGGGACGCTCAGACAAGGGGTCCCAGTCGTCATAATAGCCGTGATCGTAGTCGTTGCCGTATTTGTCACAATCTAAAAAATAATGAGCATCATGCTTTATTTATTTTTTTAAAGAGCTTCACTCCTCTGTCTCCATGTCAAACTTACCGTTCCGAGGTACGACACTACATCTGCCGTGGTATTTGCACAGGCGCAAGCAGACGAGTAGGCGGCCGGATTACACGCCTGCGTGATAGACGACGGCTGCACACCAAACAAGGTCGTGGTAGAGAAATCCGTGGGGAGAGCCTGGCGCACCATGACCCGCTTATCCCGTGCCACGCTCGATATGGCCGATGGCGTCTCACTCGGCATAACGGGTCCTCCTGTAGTGAACGGGCATGCTGTGGTTGTTGTCGACACGGTTCGACTGAGACGTGTAATAGTGACACTAGGGTAAAGTCAGTCAATCTGAGCTGTATTCTTGAGAAAAAAAAACAATGCGTGTAACATACATAGGGTACCAGAACACACTGGTGGTGAGAAAGTCCTCGCAGCCTTTTACTGCATGGATCATGCGCGAGAAGCTGCCGTCGCCGTAGACGGCGCTGTAGCAAGCGTCCTCGGGCGAGCATTGTTGTCGGAAGTCTAGCACGGCCACGGACGCCGTGGCGAGGCTGAAGAGGGTACCAAAGGTAGGCAACTTCATTTCTTGAACACAAGGTAGCGATTGTGGTTGCAAAAAAAAGAATCTTTTTCCTTTTTTTCAAAGAGTCGATGTTTGCGTGACTGATTGAATTCAGTCGAACAGAAGAGCAGCCTTTATACAGTTTTCTTTGGTGCGCGCATAGCCCTTTCTTCTCCATGTGATTTCGGCGATGGAGGTAACTGAGAATACTGGAACGGGAAACCTTGGTCTCAGTAAGTCAAGGTGTATCTCATGACTTCTGGCTATCTGGCGCCGGGCCCGGTGTTAGTGACGCCTTCTTCTTTCTCCTCTCTTGCAAAGTGTCAGTAAATATGGTTACCATTCCTCTTCCAGCAGCACATGCCGGAATGTTACAGTGGTGTGCTGCTTCAGTGTCGCCAGTGGCGGTCTGGCGTTGACCATGGACAATGACGCTACAAGCCGACTAGTCGATGGCTTATAGATACGGAGTCATGTTCTCATTTCTTACTAGAGGCTGGATAGTCAACCAGGATGTCGGTTCCGTAACTGGTTCCCGTAGTTTATGCAGGTACGCTGCTTTGTAGATGTACGCTGTACGCTAAGTGGGCACGGGCTGGCCGACCGCTCAGTGTGGTGGCCATGACCTTCATAGTGGCCCATTGAGAGAGGTTCTTGTCTCAGCCAATCCCTCTCAAGGGATGATATGCATGAGATATTGCACCAGTGATGAGATTGTAGGGTAACCTGGTATAATTGGTGGCGTCGATGCTAACCGTTCTTTTTGAGCTGTAATACTTGGCATTTTGCTGCAAAGTTCCATCGCTACGAAGCTTTCGAGGTTGTATAGTATCGAATGTAGCGTAAATCCAGAGTCATAGTTCTGGGTTTTCATATGTGCGTTGGTGCTCTGTAAGTACTCAAAGTCTCGTTAATCGCTGGTCTAGAGGACACCAAAGAGATGGCTCGAAAGAAAGGTTCCGGACGGTAGTTAGTCAAATTACACCAACTTCTTGATATCAGGTGCTCAACGGCCGAATCATGGACTCTACCGTACTACTGGTTCGTGTAAGACAGTACTTACGCTGCTGTGTCACATGTCTGTTCATCGAGTCCTGATGTCTTCTGTCAACATGCAACCTGCAGGGCAGAAACAACGGGTAATCATGTGGCCAAACACATGTTTAACATTTCCACTGATGGACCTTGCATAACATTTTGGATCATGCTAAAATCCAAGACCTTTTTGATAATTCTGGCCAAGCCTTAGGCGGTATATGGTTCCACTGCTGGCTGCCGCTTTACCGAGGGCTATCAAAAATTAAGGGAAATAGCTAAAATACGCCATTCAGGATCGATAGGTCTAGGCAGGTGGAAGAAAGTTGGCGAAAAGCATCCCCTGGACTAGCGAATAAATAATGATACCTCGAACAAACCATTCCGCTTTTTTCGAATGATCTTTTGTGGATCCTTTACGCTGCGACTCTACCAGCCACGTCGCCATAATCGAATACCAAATGGGATAGCCCGAGGCGATCCGATTCACTATTTGGACATGGAAGCTCGTGAGAGCCAAGACAGCCAGCAGTAGTTGTGGAAGTGCCAACTCCGGCAGCTTGCGTATGGCAGGACCTGCATCTTTCGTAGTCGTACTTTTACTAGTTCCAGGTTCAATATTTCCATGCAACAGGTTTTGAATGCAGCTGCGGAGATGGGTAACACTCGAGGTGAATAAAAGCCATATAGTCGGTGCTGCTAGTGCGAACAAAGGCAGATTTGGTACAGTCCAATACCGGAAAAGCCCCACATTCCTGGCAAAGGTTAGTACGGTAAGCCTCTTGAGAAGGGCTGCTTACCAGTAATGGCTCTGTACCCACGAGTAGATGCTTGGGAGGCTCCTGTCACACCATGGTCGGACTCCAGCATCGCTCGCTCCATCACAGAACTCTGTAAACGCAAGATATTGCGGCCCAATAAAGGCTACGGCTATCAGGCTGCCAGACACGCAGGTAATCAAGACCCTCCTTACGTCGTGAATGCTCCGCCGTGCAGACATAAAATTAAGAAGATAGCCCGCGGCATCGTACAGTAATATGGTGCCACTAAGCAAGCCATTGCTCCTCATGAGCGTCGCAGTAGCAAAAAACAGTCCGGCACCGAGCTTCTGGACGTCTTCCTGGAAAGAGAAGGTCTTGGTCCCAGCCATGGCCTTGGATTGGGCGTACAAAAGCATTCCGGTAAAATTGAGGAAAGAGAACATGGCCTCTGCGTACGGTGCACACAGGAACAAAGAAGCTGGTGTCAAGATATGCAGGACAGATGCAATGAAAGAGATGGCTTTTCCCCGTTGCGGTTCCAGAACCAAGGTCAAAAGGCGATACAGCACTAGCACAGAGAGGAGGTGACAAGCGTTGGAGACGATGATACCAGCCAGCACGTAGTAATGAAGCGGAGGTGTCGCGCTTCCACTCATCACTACTGGCCATCAGCACTCACCCGGAAGCAATAGGCGGCCCTTACTCACGTTGACCAGTTAGGCCCAGAAGACGCGAGTAGACCCCGCTGAAGGCCCACGCTTGCTCATGAATCAGGCCACGCTCAGCTGCCTGCACAAAGTACAGCGCATCCCATCGGAGCAGATTGAGGACAAACCGCTCAAAACGTGTAGACACCTCGAAATGGTCGTAACGCTGCACGCTCGTGTCCAGCAAAATGAGCCCGGATGTGTCGTATCCAGGGCCTGGACAGAATGCTGCAAGGACAAGAAGAAGCGCTTTCCACAAAGAAAATATGAAAAGCAGGCGCTTGGTTTGTCCCTGACCAAAGAGGCCAAACGCGTGCTCCATGATGCAATGCGATCTGTCGTAGCGGTAGGGTGGCAGCAGAAGGGGATGCCGCGCTCCGATTGGGCGGGCCACTAGCGTCGGCGTTACGTTGTTCCGCTGACCCGCCCACTCGCTTCGTGTGGATTTTGGTAGGTGCGACTTCTGCGCCCGCTCTCGATTTCTTTGTCAAGCCCCAATATCGCCAACGTCAACCTCGTCGACCGCCGCCAACACACCCTGTAAGCGCACTTCCACGCAATGAATGCTCGTTAGCATTTCCGCCGCATTGCCTCTGCATCTGCATGAGCATGTCGCGCAAAGATGGCTAGAGTGTAGAACGGCCGCAAGGCCGCCTCGCTCTTACGAGATTCAAACCGAAAATGCGTGAACATTCGCTAATGGTTTGTTCTCTATGACAGAAAATGCCACCAAAAGGAAGCGGTAAAAAGCCTGCGGCTTTCCCCCAGGCCAGCTCCAAGTCGGCTGCGGCGAAGAAGCAGAAGGTGAGTTTCCCTCCACGTCTGACAGTTTTTTTCTACTACTGAACCCAAGCCTTTCCGCTCACCCTCACCACACTCAATTTTCCCAATTGCGCAAATTCTGCCTTTCTGAAAACTGCTGCTAACGAGAACAGAACCCTCTCATCGAGAAGAGGCCCCGCAACTATGGCATCGGCCAGGACATCCAGCCCCAGCGCAACCTCGGCCGCATGGTCCGATGGCCCGCCTACGTCCGTCTTCAGCGCCAGAAGAAGATCCTGAACATGCGTCTCAAGGTCCCTCCTTCGTTAGTCTCCCAAGAAAATTTGCATCCAGCAAACATGTCTGACTTTGACGCAGCATCGCTCAGTTCCAGCACGTTGCCGACCGTAACCTGTATGTCACGCACTCCGCTCTACATCTTCGATCACTAACCCCACCTCCAGCGCCACCCAGGCCTTCAAGCTCCTCAACAAGTACCGCCCAGAGACCAAGGCCGAGAAGAAGGAGAGGCTCACCAAGGAGGCGACCGCCGTTGCCGAGGGCAAGAAGAAGGAGGACGTTTCCAAGAAGCCCTACGTCGCCAAGTACGGTCTGAACCACGTCGTCGGCCTCATTGAGAACAAGAAGGCTTCGCTCGTCCTCATCGCCAACGATGTTGACCCCATTGAGCTCGTCATCTTCCTGCCCGCTCTCTGCCGCAAGATGGGTGTCCCATACGTCATCGTCAAGGGCAAGGCTCGTCTCGGTACGGTCGTCCACCAGAAGACCGCCGCCGTCCTGGCCCTGACCGAGGTCCGCTCCGAGGACAAGAACGAGCTCCAGAAGCTCGTCACTGCCGTCAACGACGGTTACCTCGAGCAACACCACAAGGAGGCTGCCCGCCACTGGGGTGGTGGTATCATGGGTGCCAAGGCCAACGCTCGCATGGAGAAGCGCAGGAAGGCTGTTGAGAGCGCCATCAAGATCTAAGCGTGTCTTGAGGTGCTTGGAAGGTTTCATGATGACTTTATGGCGTGTCTCTTATCTCTGCATGTACGCGGTTCACAATACCAACGGAGTTTAGGAGGGTTAAAAGAAGTCGCTAACGACTACATTGACTGGAATCGATTTGATAACGCACGCCAATTCTACATTGTTATGTGATGTGATGCTATGAATTAAGTATCTGTATCAGGCGCGCTTACCACATGCCTGGCTTTGCCACGTTAGTTGATTGTTAACTGGTCTGACAGCGCTCCTTTGGTATACCCTGTTCCGACTCTGGCAACGATCGCGGCAACTGATTCTAGAAGCTGTCAATCCTGGTACCAATGCTGCGCGCATCTGCCAAATTCACCAAGTCGCGCCCTACTACGACATCCATGAGGCCCAAACCCACGCTTTTGTATATCACATTGCCCTTGGTGAGCCACTCTATCAAGCTCTTGTGCGCCTTGTCCTCACTCTCATGATGCTTGTCCTTTTCTTTCCCACCCCGACTCTTCTTCTTACTCGATTCACACTCGCCCAGCTCGACGCCACCCGCATCGAGGCCTTCATCTTCCATCTTCTTGCTCGCCATGCACTCTCTGCGTCTCCTCTCAGCATCCCTCTTTAGCATGACAAGCTCGCCGATTTCAACGACTTGCTCGGGTCCCAGACCCGCTTGCACGACTTCGCCAGCTTCGCGCAGACACTTGTCTACGCTGTCTACCACAATGGCGCCGCCCTGCTGGGCGTGCTTGTGGAAGTGGCGATGGCCGTGATCCGGCGCTACATTCTGGCGCACAATGTCTGGGTGCAGTTCTACCATGGAGGGGTCAACGGAGCCAATGGCTGCTATGTAGCGGCCTTTTTTGCGGCCTTCCGGGTTGGTCAGGATGGCGGCTGGGAAGAGCGGTGTTAAAGACGGCGTGCAGAGGAAGATGCAGCTGCTGGAGCGAAGTGTGGCATGCAGGTGACGAGTGTACTCGCCATGAGACGGAGTGAGGATTTGGATCTTGGGCCTGTGGAGGGCTTCCGTGTGTGATGGGGCTGTTTGTCTGTACGCGGGTATGTGTTGTGGGTCTGGATTGAATGCCTGGGGCGCTTCGTGAGGGTTATACAGCGTCTCGAGCAATTGGTGGACGTGCTCGAAATCGCGGTTGATGATGTTGAGATGGTGAATGTCTTCTCCTCGAAGTAAGAGCGCGAGGCGTATGTGCCAGTAAGCTTGTCGTCCGGCTCCAAAGACGACTATATCGTGCACGTTATGCCGCTTCTTAAACAGCATGGTGCTTGCGAGTGCAGTGCGAAAAGCTGTTACTTCGGAGGTGTTGACGAGAGCTCGCAGCTTACCGGAGTTGTCGAAAAGAGTGAGACTACCATGTTGTATGGCAGCTGATGAAGACGACAACGAGTGAGGAGACGATGTTGTCGTAGCCAAGCTCTTGGTTGATGACGTAGAATGAGACAGACTGAATGAGCCCAGAGAGGAAGTTATCGACCCAGTCTCAGATGATAGTGAGCCCTTATGGCTGTTATTCAGATGTGTTGTGATCTTGACCCCAAGACCATCGTTGCTGTACGATGTTAGCGACTTCCAACTTTTTTTTACTCGAAACCACGCGAAGAAAGAAAAAGTGTCGTACACACCTACTGGCTGGCGTGACCATCATCGTCCCTCCGTCTTTGCTCCTCAAAGTTGTCCCTGCTGACTGGTAACTTTCACAACATCCATTGTTGTCGTCCTCCTCGGTACTTGTCGAATAGTGATGAAGCGCATCGGCAAGGCTTTGCTGCAAGTCGAGTATATCCTGCTTGGTCAGCTGCAAAAGAAGTTTGCGGACATCAGGCTCAGACAGGACTGTCAAAGACATGGTATGAAAAGCACAAGGTAAAAGGAAAATAAAGAGCCGGTAGTTGTGATGGTATTTGTGCGACACAGAGGTATCGAAGAGGAATGATGTAGATGGGCAAGGGCAGCGCAAGCTCCCCAAGTAAGTGGGGGTGCTTGGGAGGGGCAGCTGCGGCTCTCTCAGAAAAATGGGACAGAGCAAGCATCTTCGTCTGTCGCGTATGAGTAAGCAGCAGATGCAGTCATAGATACCCTGTTTTGATGTATAAGCACAAAACTACTGAGAAGATACTATTCTCTACATAGCGCCGTACATGCAAGACCCCATCATATCTCTCGTAACCATGATCTTCTCTGCTACCGGCTATAGTACATTGTTTTTTTTTCTAAAATACTCGTAATCATCGTCAGTCCTTGTCTTCGACAGCCTTTTCTGCACCTAAGCGAAATAGCTCTTCCAGAGTACGCCCTCAAGATCTTCCAACTGATCCTGTTCAAACGCCTATTTCCATGATTAGCATTTTCTTCGTATTGAGACCTACTAGGGAATAGGGAAATTACCTTGACGTCCACATGCCAAGTATCCTGCCTGGTCTTCTTGAAGTCTGCTAGAATGGTCTTGACACTCTTGCCTACCATGCCGGGATCGGCTGCCGCCTTCCTTGCAAGCGTAGCCAGCACCTCCGGTAACCACGTTGGCGGAGGACTCTGGTACGGGAATGCTTGAATGAGCGCACCTAGACCCAGTACAGCAGCATGGCGAGTAAGGACAAGCTTGCCCTGCTCGGCTGTTGGGGTGCCTGGAATGCGCTTCTTCGGGAGCGGATTCTTAGTGAGCTGTTTGGTGAACTGCTCTTTGAGCGTTGAGACCTGGCGGTCACGGAATGCAATGGGAGAGCAGCGGATCATTCCAGACAAAGTAGTGGCGGCGCCCATACGCACCTCCAGCTGGGAGTCTGACAGCATAGCAGAAACGCAATCGAACATGCTCTGCTGCTGCTCTTCACTCATCAAGAACAGCCGGCGGAAGTAGATGACCTGAATGTTAATCAAAATCCTGAGACGCTGATGCCAGCTGGTTGCATTGCGTCCTATCCGAATGAGCGCAGCAATGAATTCTGAATCTTCTCCTTCGCGATGCGGTATATTTGGCAGATGCCGGAAAACATGGTAAGCGAGCGATTGTAACTCGGGATCCTCCTTGATATCCATCATATGGAGCAGTTGCTCCATGAAGACATCCGGGAAGAAGCTAACGAGTGATGTACATTCATATGAAGAGAGAGTAGTGTCAAGCCAGAGCAGAACTGTTTTGCCGCCAGATGTGTATGAAGAAGGCGTTTGTTGTCCTGCAGGACGCTCCTGACGCCATACCTCGAGTTGGTTGAAGACATCAGTGATAATCTTTGTGAATTCTTTGGTGGGTTGATAAGGACGAACACCGATGGAAGAGGCCTCTTTTTGCGCTTTCATAAGCGTACCGACATCTTTGTAAGATTCGTGGTAACGCGTCCTGAAGATACCCGCGATAGTCTGGCCCATGGCTTCACGCACGCCCTTGTAGGGATGGTCAAGGTGCTTCATGAAGTCTTCCAGGATCGGCTTTTCCAGGCGGAAATGCCAGCCGGCATCGCAGATGCACTGTGTAAGCAGGTGAATCTTTGAGCTCTCTTTGAATGCCGCATTAGACTCCATATCCAGGCGGAAGCTAGCCAGCCAATCAACTAGCGGCCAGCCACGCCGGGGATCTTTGGATTGCAACACAACATGTAAGAATGTGGTCCAGTAGCCAGAATTCTCTGGTGTCAACCCATCCTGAAAGATGCCGCGGACGATAGGGAAGACATACTCCCATACCGCTTCGCGCTGGTCGGCTTTGAGGTCTGGCGCACACGAAAGCAACGCAGCCATGATCTCAGCAGTCGCACGGTGTTGATGCTTATCGCTACCGTCACCATAAACTGACTGGGTTAGATCTTTGATATCTTCAAACGTGGCTTCTGTCAGGCCGCAAAAGACAAGATCAAACGAATGGGTCAATACCATTGCGCTTGACATGCGGAAACGATCAGCGCTGTTATCGCGAGGCTCCTGCTTCATGAAAGCAAAGTAATTGGAGAACCAAGATCGATTCAGATGCTTTGCAATCTTTTGGCGAACCCCGTTCTCGACCTCATCGTATGACAGTTGTGGGGCATTCGGCTTGAATGCGGTCATGCTCTTAGTCCACACTAACCATCCTGGGTAATCAAAGTCGATGTAATACTTGGCTTCTGGCTGAGCAAACGACGCCAAGTACTCTGCTGTCCAGTTAGGATCTTCTGGTCTAGTCTCGACCGAGATTTTGTCTGGTAACTCTTCTTCATTCAACAAGTATTTCTCGTAGTCATGGCCTGTAATGGCGCGTGTCTGAATGACTGAGTAAAGGCCAATAAGAGCACCAGCGTACAGCCCCCGGAGGCTGGGGTGTTGGTCAATGGATCCCTTGGTGACCAGGTCGATCATCTCATCGGATGCAACAGTGTCGTAACGCATTCCCAGATTGACGATAATGGCCGCGGTCCTGCTGACCTTCTTCCAGTGTTCCGTGTTGGCAATCTCCACAAGTTCCTTGGACAGCTCGGATTTCTTGTCTTCAATACGAGCTCGCTTCTTCTTGATGTAGTCCCGTCGCTTGGTGACTTTGGCGTGTACACTATCGCCCTCACTGGAGTCGATGGCGTACGCGATAGATTCCACTACTTCCTTGGGCAATATAACCATGCGCTCCATGGCTTTACCCATGTCCATGATCTGGAAAGTGGCATTGGTTGCAAGCTTCTGTACTGAAGGTTTGTCGGCACCAGTAACTTCAATGAAGGCTTTGATAAGCTTGGGCGTGAACCGCCAGTCGCGACTGATTGTCTTTGCTAGACTACCAAACAGGAGCGCGAACATAGCGCCCTTGATGCGAGGATAGTCGCTTTCAGCTACCGCCTTGACAAAGGCGTCTAGTAGGGGTGGGATGACAAGTGGTCTAGCGCCAAGCACACACTTGACAGCCGATTCATTGGCGGTTTGAGCAGTACGCCGTATCTCAGTGTAAAGGGAGATGCTTGACTCGGCAAGGTCAAGTAGTAGAGTCATGTCAAGGTCCGTCTTTGGTCGCGGGTTGGCGTTGTGCCGTAGTCGCTGCAGGTGGTAGACATTTGCTCTTCGGACAAGCAGAGGTCGCGGATACTGCTTCCGCAGTCCACTGAATCTGAACGGTCGTTCATCGTTCTCTAGAAGCCTAGATATTCGGTCAAGTACATGGGCGGACCGCTCAATGCCAACGTCGATGAACCACGACCGGTACGCATTGTATAACGAATTGAAGCATGGGACATCATCGGGCTGCTTCTCGATCAAAAATTTATGGACGTTGTGAAGCATCTCGCCAACCTGCCTGCGTAGGTCGTGGACAAGGTTGTAGTTGTCGTCGCCACGGCGTAGCGGATACCCAGCTTCGTACTGGAAGGTAGGCTTAACCTCTTCGTCTTCAGCCTCACCAAGGCCAGCGTCGTCATCAATGCCTTCTGTGTCCATGGCATCTGGGTCCGAGCCGTCATTCGATTCATTGCTGCCATCGGTGAACTGATCGTGTCGAACATCAAAAAGGACTGAGATACCAGAGATGATTAATCGTAACAAAACAAGGTTACGAGACACCTCGTCAGACCAATCTTTTCCAGTGCCTTCGCGCTTGATGGGAGAATCTGGTTGTATGAGGGCATTCAGTGCCTTCATTGCGTTGCTCGCATGAGTCTCAAAAAGCCTGACAGCAAAGTCGATCTCTTTTGAGCTTGGAGCATGCCACTTGATGTTCAGCTTCTTAATATCGACTTGTCTACCCCATGACTCTGTTGACAGGCCTTTTTCAAGCTCGTCTTGTTCGTAGATAGAGTAGTCGATCGTGTAGGTACAGGTGAGGTTGAGAAGTAGGTGGTGGATGAAGTTAGAAACATGCACGGTGGGTGTACCGCGACACTTTTGTTGCATGTACTCTGCAATCTCGAACAGTTCGTCCTTCCACTCAAGAACTGCATCACCAACATGGACAACACACATGCTAAGAATGCACAGGTTCCAGACAAGCGCACGATCGCGGGGGAGGACTTCTGCACCTGTTGTTCGTGTCGAACCAGCACCAATCTCGTCGATCTCGGTACGGATACCTGCAAGGAGATGTGGCAAAAGGCGCTTCAGGGCTTTCTCAGGGTTGATCTTAACAAGACTGTTGCAGATGAACGCAATAGCATCTTTTGCCTGGTGAACCACGTGGTTCGTGATGAAGTTGGCAATCTTATCAAGCGCGATATCGTACAGCTCGGGAGAGAGCGCAGCAAGCAGTGGCGTGAAAGCCGCCGGAAGTTGGTTGACCACATATTCCTCAGGCGAGCCACTCCGGACTCTAGACGCATCTGGCAAATTCTCCAACAGTGTGAAGACGCGACCAAGAAATGTGATGAGGAACTCATTGAGCCCAGTAGTGGAAGACCGGAGTATCATGGCCTCGTCTTGGTCACTGAGCTCTTCGTCATAGTTGATCTCGATGTTGCCATTGGCGTTTTCGAGTCGATCGACTTGCGCAGTGATCCATTCCACAGCCAGCCCTGTATCACCACCAGCATCATCTACAGGCGAAATTGCTCCATCTCTAGAAGTCTCTTCGTTCGACACCTTCTTTGTCTTTGTGAGATCCTGGAATGGAATAAGGTAGCACACACCCTGGATATATTGCAGGGTATGAAGTGTCTTCTCTAGGTCGTTGGCGTCGATACCAGGTAGTGCAAGCCCAAGCACCGACGTAACGTGGCACCGGAAACCCTTTGTCTTGGCCATGACCTTTGAAAGCATGTGCAACGCGCGAATAGACGAAATTGTGCGATGCACCTCGACAAGCCCCTGCATTGCGGGGTAAATTCGCTGTAATGCACCTGGGAGAATCAGGTTGGGCTCAAGATATGCCAGACTCTGTAGAGTGGACAAGGCGTATTGCACAGCTTTGTCACTTTTGGAGAAGATACCCATGAACGTGACCTCGCGCAGGCAGAGCACAAAGCGTCGCTTGACTGCGTCATTGAGTCGTCGCTCTTCTGGCACATCCATCTCGCCGCTATGCTCTCGGTTCCATCGCAGCACAAAAATGTCTGCTAGGTAGTATACAAACTGTGCCAGAGGCCTGGTCCAACTTCCAGAATTGGAAGGGTGGAAGAAGGTTTCAACCGCTTGGACCAAGCCCTCTAGCTTGGTAAGTGTAGAGTCCGGGTGTTCAGCAGATGCAGGCGATAGCGACATGGCGATGATGCGGGCGATGTGGTGCGTAGACGGATGCTTCCGCGGATCGCGGTCTAGCATCACAGCTAACCCCGCCCCAAGATCGACCGTACTGCTATATGGAGAGGTTGCTTGGCCAACTGGGATCTCAAGCAGACGCAAAATCGCCGTGAATATCTGGGACGACTGCTCTCCCGTGAAGATTCCGTACTGCGAAAAGGGCACATGCGACGCCGTCAGATTGTCCCGAGCCAACCTCGACAAGGTGTCGATGTAGTGTGCGTCAAAGAGGCGCGACCGGTTTACGAGTGACCACAGATGAAAAAATGTGGGAAGGTATTCTTGCGGAAGTAGCTGCTGCATACCCTCTGGAGCTGGATGAGTGGGAAGTAGCAGATTTAGTAGACCAACCACAACAAATGCGTTCTCACTAAACGATGTGCTGAAGAAGGGCAAGAGCTCTTCGAGCATGGCCGGTATCTCCTTGGGATCGAAGTAAGACTGCGCAAAAGTGCACATCTTGGTCAGGGTGCGAATGTTGCGCTTAACGTTGGGCGGGTGTGAGCCGCCCGACTCTGAGGGCAGAACGAACATTTTCAGCTCTCTGTACAGCGGTCGCCAATCGAGTATCAGGTCGATGCCAGGCCGCAGGTAGTGTTTACGCCTGTTAAACTGTCAGTGCCTACTCGTCACTCAAAACCTCGTTCTCAGCTCGACTCAGCTCAGCTCCACCTACTTAGTCAAGACCATGAACATGCTCGCAAAGCGCTCGGCCACCAAATAGTCTAGGCCAGGTGCCAGCGCCAGCTCATAATAGAGATTCACCAGCTTTACCCGTGTGCTGCGAGGGAGATCGAACTTGAGCGACAACCAGCCCCGAATCTCGCGCGTCCAGTGCACTGCGCCCGGCGCAAAGTCGCCCGCTGAGACGGCAATATAGAGATGCTTCAGACATGTGTTTAGGCTCTCCTCGCGATCAGCCTGGTCTTCTGTCTGGTAGGGGAGGTATTCAAAGTATGGAAATGTTCGCGGGCGACGCCTGTCGTCAGCGCCGTTGACACTGCCGTTGGCCTGCCGCCAGTCGCCACCCGGCGAGGTGGCACGAGAGGTATCAGGACCAGAGCCGGTGTCCAGGGCGCTCATGAGCTGCGATATGCGTTCGCTCACCGCCATGATGCCGGTTGGTGAGGGGGTACGTGAGGGTGTCGAAGTGTGACCGGGGTATGCCTAGGGCGCGGTGCGGAGTGCGTTGAGATGTAGGATCATTAATGCCGAGCTAGCAATGCGTAATCGATCAAGCCAAGGCTTATTTGTTCACGGCGACTAGCAAGAGTCAGCAAGCGGTTTGGTGAGGGATTGGCAATCAATGACAGGCTGTGGTAGGGCATGGGTGTGGGTATAGGGTGTACACCACTGCACGCAAGCAAGCAAGCAAGCAAGACGGCGGGGCTGGCGGCGAATTGGGGGGGTGCACGCGACTTACAGAGCGAATGC
Source organism: Curvularia eragrostidis (assembly GCA_020744315.1). Taxonomy (NCBI): domain Eukaryota; kingdom Fungi; phylum Ascomycota; class Dothideomycetes; order Pleosporales; family Pleosporaceae; genus Curvularia; species Curvularia eragrostidis. The sequence goes on along the minus strand of JAIRCK010000015.1, from coordinate 10,983 downwards.
GTTGATGTCAAATTATGTTTTGGGTTGCTGAAGGGGAATATGCGGGTGGAGATGTGCTCAGCCCGGGTGCAATGGTGGAGAGAGCAACGTGGTTCATGTGGGTAGCCGCTGCCTCGTTCCTATGACATGTAGGTTCCGGAAGCTTTGGCCAGGCGATGTACTTGTAGCAGCTCTAGCCGCACGTGTAGCGGGAACCTCAGTAGGGCTGTTGGGAATGACAAGAGCTTTTCGGTCCACCCCACGGACAAAGAAATCTAGCTACGCTGCTTCGCGGGAACAGCCGGTAAGAGAGGTGCTTGATTGCATACTGGCTGCGCGCGCTATATACCGTCGGACGTCCGCCAGGCATTCACGAGACGCGCAACACTGAGGTCGCCACGCAGTAAGCAACCCCGTTTCAACCGTCTTTCCTAGCACGACTTTGCTTTTTGCCCCGTTATCGTCCTGCTGCCACTTACTTTCAGCGCAACGCCTGCTCGTCGCCTCATCCCAGCCGTCTTTCCCTTGCGTTTTCGTCCCTGTGCACAAGGATGGTTGTGGCACAACACGCGACACAGCTGTTGTGCTCAAAGAGGATTCCTTACTAGTTTGCACAGAAGCGTCTTAGTCATCACCAGAGTTTGGTCCTTCACGTTTCGGCTAGGAGACTTGATCTGTTGACGCGTCTTAGAAAAAACATGAGTTCGTACTACGATGTGGATGCCATCCTCACGGATGCCCAGAAGGTACCCTGTACCTTCGAGCTTACCGTTCCTGGACTCGGCTATCTTGAGGGCAACATGAACGGCGACATGAAGCAAGGCTCAAAGGTCGAACTGCCGTTATGGCTCGGAGAGATGCTTGCACTAAGGTAAAGCGGTTTCTGCTTCTGTTTTGGTATCCATGTATTTACAACATCTACAGCCAAAGTCTAAATACATCCTCTCTCGTGACTATAGATCCTCCCTCGGCCCTATCCCAACGCGTCTTAAACGCACTCAAAGCTGACCCACGCACCGTCGATTTGCGTGCTCTGGCACCGCACTTCTACAACCTCGGCGCACGCATTCTCGAGCTATTCGAAGAGGAAGAAATGATCGAGGTACTAAGCGATGTAAGTTCCGCGCCAAGCCTCCTGGCCTGCCATCAAAGCTAACTCATGTAAGACCTTTAAGGCCAGGGCTGCTTTGATAGCTGATCAAGCTCACAACCCACGAGGCGCATTGGGCGAAGGCGCCGACTTCATGCGAGGTCTAGATGAAAATGAGCGGCAGCGTGAGTATTCCGCCGATCGGCTCCGGCGTCGTGGGATGCAGCTGACGTCATGGCAGTATTTCGTGCGGCACACGACAGTGCAAAAGGCGTGCGCACGTGGATGATAGATCTTAAGAAGAAGTGAGCATGGCCGCCAGAGGCCAGTTAGTAGAACAAAGTCAGGTCGACACGGACAATTCTAAAAAGAAAAGAGAGGCTCAAAAAATGACTGCATAGCATAGCAGTAACGGCCAATGGAAGCGCAGACAGGAAGAAGCACAAATTCGGGAGGCTGATAGTGACACGCAGTTGCAAGGCAAGCAGTCATGGAAGCCTACCTTCTGATTACAATACAATACCTCAAATCGACCAGCTAGTGAATTCAAATGTCTTTGTTGCATCAACCTTACCGCATCGTTGTACCAAGGTTGCTGTTTTGCAACAGCAGAGCCAGCTGATCCGGCGGATATCCCAGGAAGACGGGCCCGTTGAACACCATCTGCGGTATCATCCTGGCGCCTCCTGGCTCCCCGTGTTGCTCTGCATGCTGTCGCGGCGGCGAGGGCTCTGCCGGTGGCGCCTTGGCGGTCGTGGCTCCCGGTGGCGATGACGGCGGCGGCGGCGCAGCTTGTGTTGCTTGATGCTGTTCGTGTGCTTGGCCCATCATAGCCCGATGATCGAACGGGCATTTTGCCTCAGTTTGCGGAGTCTCGCCAACTGGTCGTCCAGTGTCCAGCGGAAGCTGCGGCGATGCAGTCGGGACAGAGCCGACTGACGACGAGCTCTCTGCGTTGGTGTATTTTGCTGGTATCGATATACCCCAGGGCCTACTTGGAGACTCGCCTACTCTGACTTCCTTCAGCGGACGGTCAAAATGTGCTGTTCTAGTCTCGTCCATTGCATGGTCTTCTGGCTGTTCCTCGGGCGTTGGAGTACCATCATGAAGACTTGCCGAAACAGCTGTGGCCCAGTTCTGAACTTTGGTGTCTGCTCTAGCGTCGGCAATATGGTTAGGCTCAGCTTCAGGTTCTTCCTCTATGGCGTCGTCAGGATCCTCAGGCAGCCAGGCCTGGTGCTTCTGGCCCAACCCTTGGATCATGTTGACCAAATTGCCGTACTTGCGATCCAGCTGTGCAATACTCTCTTGGTTACTCTGGAAGCGTGTGATGCAAATTTCATGACTCCTGGGCAGCTCATGCTTGTGTTTTTCAAAGTATTCTGCGACCTCTTCTGGGTTATGCTGATCGAGGAAGCGGATTGGGCAGACAGCCGCAGAGCCAGATGCGGCTACCGAGGCAGTCAATGAGGCAGGTTTATTGCTACATATTTCGGCGCGGATAGGATCGGCGAAAGAAGGTCGTTTTGATCTACGACCACGCAGACTCAGGCGCGAGGTCGAGCTTCGCGGCGTAGCAACCGGGCTGCCTCTACCACTTCCAGATGCAAAAGGGCAGGCTAGCTTACTTGGCGTGCCAGCAACTGTGAAGTCTTTTTCAAGAGGTGAAGTAGCTCTATTGCTCTGTGTCTCAGGTAGCGGAGCCGGTACATCTGCCGATGGGCCGCTCCATATCTTTACACTTGAAGTATTTTCAGGGGCACGTAGTTGGACAGCAGCCTCCTCGGCCTTCTGGATGACCAGTGCCCGGCTCTTTCTCTCTACATCGTCGCTATTTGCTAACTGCTCCACCAAATTCACGGTCATGTGTGATTGCTCATCCCCAATCCGCTCAAGCTCTTGTAGAAAAGTGAGATGATCTTGCGACAGCGTGTCCGGCGCAAACCGTTTGAGTAAGTCAAGGTACTGGTGAATGTCAGCTTGAATCTTGGAAGAGAGTGTTCGCTGAGATGTGAGGAGAATATCCGGATCAGGTCATGCTGTGGTTGTTTTCTGTCAAAGCTGCGAGAGCAGCTGCAGGTCTAGAGCTAAAGTGTATCATCATGGAAAGGGGGTGTGCTACTGGAGATTGTCACGTACCTGTTGCTTAGCCCACGAGAGCTTGCTTTCTACCTGCCTCTGCTGATCAAACAAAGCTTGGTATTCTCCACTCAGAGCTGTGAAGCCTGCAACCAGCTGCTCAGCAAGCACTGTGACGTTGCGCTGAGCGTCGTCAGCCATAGCGCAGTTAGTACAGGGATGAAATGTCTAATAGCTATAGTGCGTATAGAGGAATCAGGAGAGCCCAGCCTTGATGACGCGGCAATGAGAGTCGCGGCTGGGAAAAATGAGAGATGGTTGGAAGTTCGGCAAGGATTGAATACTAGTCGGAAGCGACGGCTCGGCCTGCGCCACGCTTAGTCATCTTTACCAGCCACCCGTCTCGGAAAGCACCCCCATGGCCGGATGCATGGGAGGCGCGTCAGGGTGCACTGCGCCTTTTCTTACGTAGCATCTCCTTGGTTACCTGCAACTCTTTACACCATTTACACCATGATACCCTAATATACAAAGCGGCATTGTTTAGCGAAACTTTTAGAACGCCTAGCAGCAACCACGTCACAGCGAACCTGAAATTCCAAAAGCTCCTGAAGAGCCGACGCCGAGTACCTCAACAATATTGACAATGGGATCAATCCACGATTCTCGCATACACAAGTGGTTCGCAACCTCGCCCCCGGTTGCATGGACAGTGAGACAGTTACGTGAACTTCTCATTGGGTCTCTCAAGCAGGGCCCTATCCCACAACATGTGGCATTTGTCATGGATGGGAACAGGCGGTTTGCTCGGAATCACCACATTGAGACGGTAGAAGGGCATAATCTAGGCTTTGAATCACTGGCCCGGGTATGAACAACCAACAAGAGCCTTGTCTTTTCAGTGCAATGCTAATCCCCTTTTCAGATCCTCGAGGTATGCTACAAGACTGGAGTTAAAGTTGTGACAATCTACGCGTTCAGCATAGAAAACTTCAAGCGCTCCAAGCACGAGGTAGATGCGCTCATGTCAATGGCCAAGGTGAAGCTGCAACAGCTGGCCGAACACGGCGCTCTACTAGACCGTTACGGCGCGTCCATTCGGGTGCTCGGTCAGCGCGAGCTTGTCCAGCCAGATGTGCTCATGGCCGTTGACAAGGCAGTAGCCATGACCGCCCACAACAAGAAGTACGAAACTACGACGATTGCATAGACACCCGCTGACTGTTAATAGAGCCGTGCTGAATGTATGCTTCCCCTACACGTCTCGCCACGAGATTACGACGGCTGTCATGAAGACTGTCGAAACATACAGTACCCCTATGCATAACTTATCTGCTTCGTCAAAACGCACCTTTTCCGAATCGCACATCACACAGCATATCCGGAAGCAAATGTTGGAGGAAGATGTAGAAGGCGCGCTTGATCAGCCCGAGTCGCGCCCAACATCGCGATCTTCAAAAGAAGCGGCCCCGACAGAAGATGGCCGGTCTTCATCGACTTCAACGGCTATCAACTCACCCGAGAAGGACGATTCGCAGAACGAGCCGACATTTTTGGATCCCGAGTCGATCAGCGCCCAGACGCTGAACGACAACATGATGACGGCTGATGCTCCACCGCTGGACTTGCTAATCCGCACTTCTGGCGTCGAGCGACTAAGCGACTTTATGCTATGGCAGGCTCACGAGAACACGTCAATTGTGTTTCTCAAGTGCCTATGGCCTGAGTTTGATCTTTGGAACTTCCTGCCAGTCTTGGTGGAATGGCAGTGGCAGCAAAAGAAGCTGCAAGAGGAGCAGCAGCGTGTTCGTGGGCGTTCCAAGACGGAATAAAGCACTGAGCAACAACTGAATCGAGTTTGCGGTCATAGGAATCGGATCTAGACTTCGGCGCGCATCTAGACATCAGCGTACATCAAAGATACCCAGAATCAAGTATTCCATCCGTCCCCTAATGCACGCTAGAAAACCTTACAACGTAGACTACCAGTCGATCTCGCCCAATGACAGCCCTCCCAGAGATCTCGGCGCTATTCGTAGTCATGAGGCCGAACTTCCACGTGTACCTTTGAGCAGCTAACAATGTATGGCATACCGCGTTTCATGAATAACGACCTAACACGCGACCTATGGACGGGTGCGAAGCGCGCTAGCCACTTGTAGCGTCTGGACCCCAAACGTCATCTACGGCTAGCCATCATAGCCGAGGAGAAGAGCTATCAGCGCGCGAGCTGAGCCATGCCTTATATTCCGCGTAGCCCAGGGTTCTGAGTGGCCTCCGGTGGCTGTCGTCACTACCAGCGCATACAACGTTATTGTTCCTCGACCAGCCCGAGTAATCCGGTCTGTTGCGCTCATTATCTTGTGTCCCAGACTTGCGTTACTCCTTATCAGTAGCAGCTTGCTCCCGTCACCCGCCGGCTCGTCCTTCCGCACACAATGAACAGCGACAACAGCGTAATGAGTGCACCAAACCTTCTCACGATACCTGTCGAGCTGCGAGAGCTCATCTATGGGTTTCTGTTTAGCAGTTACACTGTTCGGCATGGATTCAAACATCCAAGCATTTCCACAGAGGGATCGCAGTGTTCAAATCGCATATCACTACTCCTCACTTGCCGCCAGATTTACACAGAAGCTAACCGCCATCTCCCGCTCAACTGCACTCTCCACTTCCGCGGCACTGAGAACTTGCTTGACACCCTGCTCGCCGTCGATCAAAGTGTGCTAACTCACCTGCGCCACATTCGAGTCCGCGCCTATCCTTTTCCTCTATACACTGGAGGAACTACCCACTATTATCCGACCTACTATGCAGCAAACGCATTCAGTCTGCTTCCTGGCTTGTGCCTTGACACATTGGTTGTGGAAGACTGTTGGCACGGCTTTGGCATGTGCGATGGCTGGCGAGACGTTACAACCTACTTCGATATCGAAAGCCTTCTTAATAGCGACGCCTGGAAAGAGCTCACCTACATAACTCCTTGCACTGACTTTATCGCCTCGGGTTACGATCATCGGCACAAACGTTCAGCCCAGCCTGAAAACTGGGATGCACTCATCAAGGAACGTGATGGGGTGGAGTATGGCGCAGAGGTCAAGATGTACATCGTTCCGTACGACCAGCAAACAGCTACTGGCAATGAAAAGACGGAGGACGGGCGTACCATGCAGCCTTGGGCGGCGGAGCCAGGGGACAAGGTTAACGAGAACTGGCGTATCGCAGGACCAGAGCAAGACTTGAAAGGCGAAGTCCGGATCATAGCGAAGAGAGGTAAGAGATCAAGAGCAGTGCAACTGGGCCTAAGTGAAAAGAGAACCTGGAAAGAGCTCAAAGGAACAGAAGCCGGTGGCTTTGCGCCCGAAGGTGAGCAGGTTTCGGCACCTATGGCTACGCCCATTCTTGGCTAACGTCTCTTCAGGATGGACGCCATACCACCACGACATGGCAGATGCAGTTGGATGGATATATGGTGGCTATGGACGAAGGATGCAACTAGCCGACGCCGCTCTTCACAGCTGACTACATCGATTCACTACACAGCCTGTCCATGCGCCATGGATGTCTGACGTTTAACCCCAGGACTGGGCACAGCAGAGCGCTCGGTCTCATGGCTCAGAAATCCGTACTCCTGCACTCATTAGTGCAAGTCACTGGGGTGCAGAGTGGCCCGGTTGTGAGAAGGTGGCTTAGGTGTCTTGCGCACTGTCCCATGCGGTGCATTGAGATTGCTGATTGAATGCGCGTCTCAGAAGTATGGTGCTGCTTCATTGATTGTGTAATATCCTTCGTTGTGATGCCGAGAGAGTTAGTCTCGTCTGTATAGTGCTTCTAGATGATTTCCAGCCCAAAGATACCTGCAATACCAACCCGTCAGTCACCAGCCGCCATGCAACCGTGCTGCCGCACTATGAGCTCGCCTCTGCATCTCCATATCTCCGTGCAGCTGCTTTTCTTTGTCCTGGGAGGTTTCCATTTTGACGTGATCGTCTCGCTTAACGACTGTGAAGTGAATCGCAATGCAGGTCCAAGTAGGCACGCTAGACCACAACTCAGTCTATTCACCGACGTTGCACGGCATGAACACTCAAACGTCTCACCTGCCACCTGCTTCGTGCAGAATTTCGGGCTTCTCGTCCTCAATGCGTTATCCTCCGGCCGATGAGCAAGCACTCTACAACATGGTATGTCCACTCGCATTGTATACAAGCAAGTAGGCGCACAAACTAAATACCGCCAGCGCCAACTATTGCAAGCCATCTTAACGTTACTTATTGGGCTCTCACTTGCCCAGCAGTATCCCTTGCCTGTCCGCTACCATATCGTCATCAAATCACCTGTGGATCCTAGCATTACTATCTCCTTCAAACAGCCTGATGCCAGAACATGCGCTACAGCCGTTGGTACGCAGAAACAGTACTCGGGCTATGTCAATCTTCCTGCGTTAACGCTTGCGCCATTTCAGCAGAACTACTCCATCAATACCTTTTTCTGGTTCTTTGAGGCCCGAGACAGCCCAGAAACTGCTCCGTTGACAATCTGGCTGAACGGTGGGCCTGGACAGTCTAGCATGGTCGGTCTCTTTACCAAGGTGGGACCATGCGAAGTCATACTAGAATCCGACGGCGGCTACGCCACAAAGCCTAGGCTCTGGGGTTGGGACCGCAGTTCCAACCTATTGTTCATCGACCAGCCCACTCAGACGGGCTTCTCCTATGACGAGCGCACGAACGCATCGATAGACTATATCAATGACGATCCTACTGGTTTGGATGCCCGCAAACAGCCGTTGCCGCTTCCGGCTGGCACGCCAGCCTGGCGCTTCAAGAATGGGACCTTCGCCTCTGGTCTTACGACAAAAACGGAACAGCTGACCGCTGTTGCTGCTAGATCGACTTGGCATTTCCTCCAAGCCTTCCTCTCCACTTTCCCTAAGTTCAATCCTGGTACGCGCGCCAATCGCAATGGTGCCGAGTCTGTTGCAATCAACCTGTTTGCTGAGAGCTACGGGGGGGTTTATGGTCCTGTCTTTGCAGATCTCTTCGAAGAACAAAACGAGCGACGAAGAAACGGAACAGTACCAAGCGATGCGCTGGAGATCCATTTGGGCTCTGTAGGTATCGTAAGTGGCATTCTGGATGTCGTTGTCACCACAACCTCAGGTCTGGAGTACGCCTACAATAACACATATGGCATCCAAGGCATAAACTTTACAGCATACCAAAACGCCATCGCCACCGTCAACCAAAAGATGGGCTGCAAAGATTTGATAACGCAATGTCGTGCCGCTGCCAAGAATGATCCCAACAATCTCGTGAGTGATCAAGACATCAACGACATTTGCGCGAATGCACTATTGGCCTGCCAGTCAGCTTCTGGTCCTGCCATTGCTGTGCCTAGAAGTCTTTACGACTGGAGAGTAAGGCCTCAGGTGTGTCCAGCCGCCTCCTACGTGGAATACCTGAATAATCCCAAGGTTCTACAGTCCATCGGCGCTCCAGTCAATTTCACTTCTGAGAGTTTTACTGTTCAGAATGCGCTCAATTCCCGTAAGTTGTTCTACTTGAACAGTTCTGGGATAACCGCTTTACTGACTTGTTTTGTAGAAGGAGATGCTGCTCGTGGAACCCAATTAGAGTCTTTGGCGCGCTTGCTCGCTCGTGGCATCAAGGTAGCCCTGATACACGGCGATGCAGACATGACAGGTAACTGGTATGGAGGTCAGAATATATCTCTCAAGCTAGCTAGTCTGGTTCCAGGATACCAGGACGCGTTCCCGGCAACTGGGTATGCCGGCATCGTTGTCAACACCTCTTATGTTGGCGGAGCCGTTCGTCAGTATGGCAACTTGTCGTTCTCTCGGATTTATGATGCCGGCCATCAGGTACCCTACCACCAACCGGAAACTACTTTTGCAGTCTTCAATCGGGTTATTCAAGGTCATGACATTAGTACGGGTCGCAAGGTTGACTTGACTACATTTGGTACAAAAGGACCCAGCACTTCTGGCCACAAGAATGTGGTGCCGTCTGAACCAGAATCAGTCTGTTGGATCAGAGAAGCAGCTACAAACTGTACCGAAGAGGAGAGAGCTGCAATTCGGCTAGGCAAGGGTATGGTGAAAGGTGGCATATGGACACTTTCAGAAAGTATTGCGATGCGCGAGTACATGTCAGGAAGTTCGTCACTGCAACCAAACCTCCCATACCGCCTATTGCACCACGCCATCTCTTGGGTAAAAAGAGGAGGAAATTCACGGAAATACCTTGCAGGGGGCTTTGCTGCGGCTGCAGCGTTTCTGTTGTGAGTGCTATAGCACTGACACCCCGAATACTACATAGACAAAGTTTTCATCTCTCCTCCCCTCCACCAAAGGCTAGCAAGGGCTCTGCAGCCAAGCAAGCCAAGTAAATATCCATTTACTGAAGATCATACAGTGGTATACTCACTACGATCTGTTGCTGGCGTCGTTTCCGAAGTCGCAAAGACAATGCCAGCCTATGCCCTGATGATACCGAAAACGGCCCCATCGTCCTCACCCAAGTGTTCGAAGAAGTACCAGACTCACTCCCCATGACATTCCGACGCCCAACGAAGCTCGAGACCATCCCAGAAGCCAGTCCGCGGCCCAGCGAGGACGCAAAACAAGCCATTCCTGCACCAGAAAAGCCTTGCATGCACCCCTTGCTGAATCACGCAACAAAAGACACCGTGCCACATAGTAGCGAGACAGCAACGATGACTGTGCTACCCACACCTTCTTCTACGCCTGCTGCAACCTCAGTGCCCTTTGTCCAGCAAGCCACACTGTCTGTGCCTCTTGCACTGGAAGATGGGTTGCCTCTGCGGAAGCATACCACACCGCTACTTGTTCGCAGCACCGATGCGGTTGTGCAAGGAGTCTAGGGTCTCCCTTCTCCCTACCTCTTTCTCTCTACCTCTTTCTCACTATTCGCCATATGACCGTATATTCATACGCCCCGGGACTAAGTAGTCAACTCATCCCGCACCCCGAGGCAATTGTGGGAAATTGGCACCAAGATGTATGTATCATCTGGTATACACCCTCCGCGCACTTGGGTTTAAAAAAAAGGATAGGGATTTTTAGCGTTGCAGACACATACGACGCACGGTTTTGGGTCTGGGGTTGTGCGAGAAAAGCGAGGGGTCTGGGATGCGGGAAGGTAAAAAGAGATATAAAAAAGGGGTTGTACAACTTGTCTTAGTTCAATCATAAAAAAGGTTGGGGGTTTGTTTTCTCCCGTCTTTTCTGTTTCTTCTTCTAGGGTAAAGTAAAGATCAAAATTAATTCATTTTTTTCTGAACCTTATTCTTTATTTTTTAAGCACTCTAAGAAGTTCATCCAGGACCCCTTTTTTCCTTCTCTTTTTTTTCTTTATTTCTGTGCCTCGACTCTTTCGTGTCGTTGGCAGAGTACGTGCTTAGACTGAAGAATACCCGATGAGAAAGATGGCTTGGGGAAAACAAACGGAGTGCATGGTGAGAATAGTATATGCTGTTAGAACCTTGTGGCTTGACCCTTCTGCTATTTTCTATCTTCATTTTACAAGATTCAGACTTAGTTGGATCCAAGGACGTGTGTTTTTCTCTCACTCACTCTCTCATACACTCATATTTGATATACTAGTACACAAGCACATTAATAAGAGAAACATACCAAGCATTTTTACTTGATTGATTTCCCTTAGGATACAAAGTTCATCCGCTAGGCGTGTAAAGTATCGTGTTCTGAAAACATCTCGCTACCCACCCCCCCCGCACTCCCCCCCCCTAACCCCCTCCCCCTTCCCCCACCCCATTCCACCCCAACACAC
>JAIRCK010000149.1:0-44165 GCA_020744315.1 Curvularia eragrostidis | reverse complement strand
CTCAGCAGCTTATTGTAGAGGCAGAAACAGTGGTCATGGAGGCTAGCCAGAGTCAGGCTGGTGAGCGGCGTCGGCGCGCGCCGCCAACGTGCACGAAGTGCCATATTCAAGGACATACTCGCACTACGTATAAAGCTAAATAATAATTTATATATCTTAATTCTATATTATTTTATTACGCTATTGTAGATCAATTGCGCAGAGCGTCGCGTCAAGTTTGGTGGGGCGGCCAGCTTACTGATCTGGCCAGCTTACTGATCCAACACGTTACCTTCAATAGGATTTGGGGGGTAGCTGGCCGATCTCACTACGCCAATGGCATATGCCCACTCTTACCGAAAGGTAAAACTCCTTCGCAATTTCTTGTTGACGTAGCAAGACGAGACCAAGTTGAAAGGAACCTGTACCGCTGGGGGTAACCATTGGAGGGATTTGGCCTATATATGCGACAGGGAGCTCTTCAGCTGCTAGGACATTGTCCAAGCTATTGGATAAACTTCTCCTGAATTTGTCACAACGCTCGCGAAGCCGGCTGTCTCCCAGGTTTAAGCTTCTGGGATCACCCCTTTCTATAGATTGCCAACTCAAATCCCCAATACTAGAGTTGCAATCTAGTATGAGATTCCCGACGTTCCTCTTATCTTCCATGACTGAGATCATGTCAGTGAAAGACCAGGCTTTGCCCGTTATGACGGCACGCATTTTGCTGTCGATGAGAATAGAGCAGTCATTTGTACTGCGGGCGGAACACCCATGGTTTACGAGCGATGTTGGTACCCGACACTGCTGTGTTATTTGCCAGCTCCGGCCAGGTCGAAGCGTCTGCGAGTGAACGAACATTTGGGCAAGCACGGGGCTTCGCTCATTGATTTGAATCGAAATCTGATCTCTAAGTTGTTCGAGAGTAAACGATTTATCAGGGCTCGACAGTTTTTCCTAGCCGAAGTCCGTAGACTTGCATGATTCCGTAAATCTGGTCTTCCTCACGCTTAGCTATGCGGTATCTGGTCAGTCCAAAGGGAACATTAGGATTGCTGCATGACATGAAGGCGAGGACGTTTGAGAGAATCTCGTCTCTTGCCTCCAATATCTTCTCCAATAGAAGCGGCGAGTTTACGTCTTTTCTAAGAAAGCGCCGAATATACAGTAGCACGTTCGCGAAGAAATTTCCCATAATTCTGAGATTTTCTGGGGTCTCTTTGTCTAGACCAGGAACGACTTCGCCTTCGCAGGAAAAGATGATGGCGTCTTTTCTGAGCACTGATTCCTGCAACGTCCATAATGAACTAAACCATGGGTCACTAGTCCACGACCTAAGCGCTGTCATTGCTCTATCCAGGGTTTTTATGACGGGTCCTTCGTTTATAGGGTCTTCAGTTTCTGCTTTTCCCAAGTTTTGAAGCATTTCAGTAAACTCAAAAAATGTTCTTCTGATTCGTCGATCTTGTCAAGTTGTTTTCTCGTTGAGCGATGCAGCCAAACATAAGCTTGATGTGCACCTTTGAAAATTCTCATTTGTTTTCCTATCTGATCCATGCCTTCAGCGATGTCTTCTGGATTCCTCCCTGGTTGATGCAAGCGATATCTACCCAGATATAATCAACTTCTTTGGCCACACGACGTAAGGCATATTCGAATTGTTTTGGCGAGAAGGCAGATTTGGGGTTGACTGCAGGGATCTTCCACGGCGTTCTCTTTACATCAATAGACCCATACTCGGTGGACCTCCATCGGCCCCAAGTGTATGAGAGTATGTTGTACATTGGCGCTTGATTTCCGGGCAGTAGCAGCTCGACTTATGTCATTGTGGGAACATGAAGGAGCCTTCGGGGCATTTCCAATGCAACATTACTCCACAGATTAACGCTTTGGGACATCGTACAGATGCAATCGCGATACAGTGGCACGGAAAGAGCGATGGGTGTTTTGGTGTTAATCGGAGCTGAGCCAGAGACGATCTTGCCCTCACCGGTCGAAGGCTTGGACCGTGCACTCAATAGTATTTCGCGCCGTCAGTCAATGCACGTGGTCGGAATTTCGTCCCGTTTCTCACAACCACATTACTCAACACCACAATAACTATGGAAGAAGCCCTCGCAGAGCTAGAGGCACTTGACTCCAACGACGAATTAGCTATACAAAGTGGGCTGACAAAAAGCTGTGTTAATCGTTCAACATTGTCGTACAAACACATAGATAGGCGTCAGCTGCGTCGTGTGCGGAGGCAGGACTGACACGTCCAAATATGGACGAGGTACTCCGCAGCGCCCTATATGCGCGCTTTTTTGGGAGCTTCGAACCGATAATCCTACTTCTTGGCATGCTAAGCAAGGTGCGCACAGCTTGAAAAAAATGGTGCGCTAGTTGGAGTGGTAGAGGAAATGCGATCAAGTCTGGTGAGTGCATAACTGGGGTTGGCGGATGACACGCTGCTGGTTGCTGCAATGCGGCGGCTGAGAGAACGCTCCGCCTTACACTGACTCATTGCTGCTGCCATCCTGTTCTAGATGCCTAATATATGACCGTGTATGCAATGCTATTCGAACTGCTACCACAGCACAACTCACGATTACTACTTGATCGTTGTAATCCTCTAGCAGAATGACAGCAGTCGCACGTGCCCTTGGCTCTGTGATTGGCTATGTTGGAGCAGAAGTCGCTGAACCTACCGTCTTCGAACGACTCTTATGGCCGCAGCGATTCTATAACTACGTATCTCTTCGAACTCTTATCGTCAGTGCGCTTATGATGCCTATGAGTGGCCCTTTGTATAAAGCCGCCCCCGAAACCCTCGACGCGATATGAGAGAAGGGACTATACCGAGGCGCAACGCGGGGCTATATGTTGGGCATAGCGTTCTTCTACGAGAATAACGTTAAATACTTTAACCGTATTGCTAACGATGGAGTAAAAGATATACGAAATGGGTTCTGGGTCGAAGTTCTGAGGATGATAAATTAGGGTAAAAGAGAGCGGACGGCAATCCAACAACGAAAGAGGGCGTCATCCAACGGCGCACTCACTCCGCAAGCGGCTAAGTCGAGGACTAGAGCAACACAGCCCTTATTCATACTTACCGTTTCGGATAAGCCGAGCGATTCCAATGTATCTTTCGTAACGATCTTAGAGGACAAGGTTACGTTTGAGACGATACTTGGAGTCTTTTGCAGCGAGCTAAGCACTATCATTTTCGCTATCGTCGTCGGCATAAAACACAGAGTATTCTGGCTTACTAGACTATTGCATCTGCCATTAGTCTTGAAACTCCTCTCCTTGCTCGTCACAGTGCGTCGCGAGACTGTTGCTCACGCCAGAAAGTCTTCCCCAACCAGCAATTGTACATCAACCCCACAGTCCTCCTCGACCATGAGTAAAACGAGCACACTAAATAGTCTGCTAAAGGTTGCAAAACCGCAAACACAAAGAATCGCGGTGCAGCCGGCGCCACTGGAAACGCAAATCTATGAAGGCATCCTTCCCAGCTTGGGCTTTACCTTGCTTGTAGGAAAGCCTGGCATTATTCTTCCCTTCTTCCGACACTACGGCTTCCCTCTTTGTGAGACGCGCTCCGACCGGTTCCACGAGATCTGCTGCCTCGTCTTGATATACCTATTCGTCTCGTACTTTCCCGCTGGCCTGATTGCTTTGCTTTAGATGCAGCCAGAGACTCAGTATGTGTGGCTAGGTTATCAGGTATATGCAATTCTGTTCATGCATCTGAGCCGTTTGTTTGGTCTGGGTGGGACCGCGCGTACCGATAACCGAGTTGCACGGCTGCTAGAAACCGGCAAGGAAGTGTGCTTACAGAGCGGCGAGATCAAACTTTGGGCCAAGCTGCTGTGGGACAAGGTCGATTCAATAGAGGAAGGTCGCAAGGCCGTTAACGCCGTAGTAGAGAATCATTGCCTTGCAGTAAATTACCCATTTAAGACGCCTTATCCAAATATGTCAATGTAATGTATCCTTTTTGCAAGATGTTCATCCGGCAAATTCTACTTAACCAGTTATAATTACTGACTAACGTAAATTAACCCGGACAAAAAATCAAGTCAAGTTGAGTCAAGCCGCCACTCCCACCAATGCCCAAAGCTCCGGTTGTTTGATCCTACAGCACAGACTTCTATTTCACCCCGACGGATGATCACTGGCAGCAACATTGCATTGATGCATTACTCTTGGTCCATACGACTTCGGAAATTCAGTCTATATGACGTGTAAGAGGTCAGCTTCTGTTCCTATCGCCATGTATGTTGGGACACCGAGAACACTCACAATGCTATGCCACAGGGCTCTATTGTACCACAAAATGACGTCTTGCTCCTCATGCCTATGGGCATAGATGTTTTCCGGAGATAACACCGGTCGCATCAGTCTGTTTGAAACAATCAGAAACAAAGTCCGGTTCAACTGCTCGCGAAGACGGAGTAATAGACTTACTTGTGCATGAACGCGCGGACTTCCTTCAAGTCATCGATGACCTTCTCTTCTCCGTCTGGACTGTCCTTTAAATACAACTTGAAGGCGCCCTGGCCATGCACCTGTAGAGACTTCTCTCCTGTCTTTGGGTTCGTCCACACCATCGGGTAGACGCAAACCTTTTTGGGATCCCACGGTGGGAGCTGATCAAGTGGCTTCTCTAGTCCCTCGGTCTCGATCAAGTGTCCCAGGCGTGTGCTGTGAGCAGGCGACATCCACACGAACGCGTGCGGTGCATACTCGATCCTGCTGTGCATGACTAGATTCCTCGTCTCGTCGTCTAGTAGCTGCAGCGCCTTGGATCCGGCCACCATGGCGGTTGCGCCAGGTGCAATCTTCATCTCGGTACCCGTGCCATCGTCCCATTGCACAGTCACATCTGGGCCTTTAGGAGTTCGGACGGCGAGGAGACATCCGACGCGGGGAGGGGGAATGTTATACAGCGAGCCATCAAAGTGCCATTGGTAGAATCTGCTGGCACCTGCCTCCCGTTCTTCAGCAGGAATGTGAGGAGGAAGATGGAATTCCTCGTGGTCGATTCCTTGGATCTCAAAGTCTGGTGGGAACCCGTAGTGGTCCTCTGGCAGCTGACCACGGCCTAACAGGTGCACCTGTGGTTGTACCGGAATTGCTGGACGCTTTGGGATGCCATAAATGTCGACACCTTTGTAGGATGTGAGGAATGGGTCGGCACCATGTGCGAATCCTCCAGTCTTTTCTTCCGGATCGAAGTTGGACGTCAGAAGGTACTGTTGTTGTGGCTTCAGCATCTCCGGCTGCTCTTTGAAAACCAGAAGCTTGTGCTTATGTAGAGCGTCGGAAATAAAATTGAAGTCGGCATCGGTGAAGTTGTTCAGATCAATTCCGTAGACCAGAGCTCCAAAATCAACGTTGCTCTGTGGGCCATGTTCGATGGGTACGACTCGGCCACTGGTGCTGGTGCCATGGGGTAACTCTACCTTCACTTTCTGAAGGACAGGGAGCTGAACGGTGTCCTCGGTAATGACAGCGGTAATAGTCATGTTTGCAACGAATTCGTTTCCCTGTGTAATGAGATACGAGAATCAAACTATTAACAAGACTTGCATCCTCATCGAACCTCTTGTAAGTCACTAAGCATGCCCTCGTAGAACGGCGCACCTGTTCGTTTGCGGTAATTCAGCTATCTCCGCTCCTGCTGTCGCCTGTGGCACACGCTCGATTACTCTAAAGACAGCAAAAGTCCTCGGCCGAGGTGGCGGTTTTGAGCGGGAAACGGTACGAAACAGTAACCATTCGGGGGTCGGCCGAATACCGAGGACCTCGCAGTTTGACTACAATGGTCTGTACACAAAGCAACCGATCTCGAAATTCGTACTTGCATGTTTTTGTCACTTTTCATTATTCGCACGCTTGAGAATTTGTAAGGACTGAAATCGGATTTGGACATTTTACTACCATGGCATCCCCAACCTTCGAGTCAAAGTTCTTTGACACCTCCAGTAAAACCAGGACACACTACTTGCAGACTGGTGATTCAAAAGGCCAACTGATTATATGCTTGCATGGCTTGGGAGGTTCTGTGAATACATTCAAACCACTTGTCCCATCTCTCCCCAAAGAGTATAATATTGTGCTCGTGGACTTCCAAGGCTTCGGGCAAACACCTCTGACTACAACCACGGAACCGCTTTCATTCAGTGGACATGTCTCCGACGTACACGATCTTGTCGCATTTCTGCAGAGAGATGATAAGGGCAACGCGGAAGGAGGAAAGGTATGAACCACAAAGTGTAGCCTATGAAGTATGTACAGTGACTGACGAGGACATTCCGAATACCAGGTCATCTTCATCGGCCACTCGCTCGGCAGCATTGTCGCACTCCACTACGCCGCGCAATACCCATCCAACGTCGCTGGGCTTGCCCTCCTCGGCGTCGGTCGATCCGCAAGTCACATACCAGCAGTGCGCCAACGCATGCTCGACGTAGCCGAAAGCACACGTAAGAATGGCATAGAATTTACCGCGGCAAAGTCTGCACCCAACAATTTCCCGCCACAGGACCAGCGCGCTGTTCCGGCGGAGTTCATTGAGGAGGTACGCAAAGCAATTGCCGCCTCCGAACCCGAAGGCTACGCGCGAACCTGTGAGTTGATCGTGGACCCATCCCATGTCGACCCAGATTATTCCAAGATCACTTGCCCAGTTGTTTTCGTGGCCGGAGATTTGGATGTCATCAGCCCCGTGCAGAGAGCTGAAAGTGTGAGCAATGAACTTGGCGGACCCAGTTGGATAGAAGTGGTGAAGGGCGGTCATCAGCCTTTGATAGATGCTACCGAAGCAACTACAGAGGCTATATTGAAGCTCTTGGAGAAGGTGTAGAGAATTTATGTACCAACAGTCGCTTTATCATTAATCCAGTAGTTGATCACCAAGTAAACCCACATATCGAGCCGTCATATGATATCGTAGGCTCCAGAAGTCCGTTCAAAGCGCATGATCAATTGCATGCAAAGTCATGATTAGCCAAGTAAAGTAGGTTTTCAAAGACAGTGCCCCCCTCTAGGGCCGGTGGAAAGAAGGTTTCGTTTCCGGTGTTCTGGCCTAGCTGAAGATCGAGAGAATTAGCCGGAATTGTGCCTGCTTCTGGTGCTGCCAGACCCTGTTCTGCGTTGTCAGGCACTGGCAGATAGCTTATGTAGCCTTGCGACTGGTTCGAAAACTCGGACGTGTTATTCTGCCTCTTACTGTTGCAAAACGACTTAACAAATGCGGTGACACTGAATTGCCGACCATTCCTTCTAGCATCAGCACTGGGATCCGCATGAGGTTGCGTACCGTCATGTCGGCGCTTTCGCGTATTCTATGTATGCCGGGAACTAGATATCTCCATAAGGAGAGCGGACAAGAGCTCTGATCCCCGCGTAGCAATCATGCTATTTTGGCATTGCTGCAATAATTCGACAGTGTCTTCGGCAAGCTGCTTGTGCTCGCCGTACTCACTCTCTGTCGGATTACGATGCAGCACATCCAAAATGAGGATTATGGATGCAGCGACAGAGAATGCTTGGTGTATCCAAAGGCTGGGACCATCGTCCTCCATAGAGAGCTTCCATTCCTTGATGATTGTTTTTGAAGCTGCCAGACAGGTGCGGCGCGTAAAAGAGAAAGCTGAGTTTGTAAAGCTGTCGGAGAGAAAGGACCGGTGTATCATGATGATCTTGTGAGCTGAGCTTATGGCAAGAGATCGCCTGGCCCAGGAAATGTAACACGGCCAGGAAGGGTCGATGGGAATGTTCAAGAGGAATGAAGGCCGCTCCGTCGCGAGTATTCGCATTTGCTTATCCCATTTGATGACTTGCTCGTATTTTGTGAAAAGGGTGTTGCAGGACGTAAGGTCGTCTTGCAACTGAGGCATGATGGATGCAATCCGAGTAAGCAGACGGCAGTAGGTGGTGATGGTAGGCTCGGTCTCCGGAAGTTGCACCATGTCTTTTTCATGACAGTTCAACGGCTGATCTGACGTGGAATAATAGTGGTTGATAAGATAGGTGTCTGAAAAGGAGATGCCGAACCAGTCTTGACAGCACAGCTGCGACCATAACCGGCGTCCACATTCCTTGTCCACAATGGATCCAGGAGACTCGTCTGTTATTCGGTGGAGACCTAAGCCTTGGGCAATACGAATGACAGCTGCAACATGAATCGAGTGCATGTTTGAAAACCCAAGGAGATGGGCGGAGATAGTAAGAGTGGAAATGGCTTGAACAGAGAGAATGGATTGATTTGCCGCGTATTCCGCCGTGTTCAGACATGTGAAGACGGCGCGAAACCATCTCCTAGATAGCGTTTCTCTTTCACGAAGCCGGAAACCCCATGCCCGAGCTTTGTGGTCCGGGGCGCAAGTTATGCTTCCAGTGAGTACGGCGAACAAAAGGGCCAACCACTGCAGATTAAGTCCTGGACTCTGAATGACACCATTGAAACGGCTGTAAAACACGTCCACCTGGCTCTGAAAGGTGGGTGCATGAAAAGAGCAGTGGCACCAGAGCAGACATTCCTCATGGTAGCGCACGAGCTCCAAAAGCTGCCTTTTATCAGGAAGGAGTAGCTGGAGGATAGACAATTGCGAGTCACTTTCATTGACAGCCGAAAATGAGAAGCCAGGCTGAGTGTCGCCGACACGTCTAGAGGATGGCCTAACGTCTGCGCTCGCCTCAGGAGAGATGACAGAGTTGTAGTAGGGATTCTTTCTTCGGCCCCATGCTAGAAACTCTAGTATAGATACGGCATCCTTTGTGGCCGAGTCTGCAGTATCCGTGCTCTGCTCTTCACGCTCGTTCCGTTCTGGTACGGGAGTTCGGCCCGGCGTGTATGAATTGTTGACGCCAGCGTCGTCATGGTTCGGTAAAGGAGGTCTGGCATTTGTTTGGTCTAGCTCAGCCGACGAATGTCTTCCACGGAGCTCAGATTCAAGCTCGAAGATGCGCGACCGAAGAGCGTCAACCTCTTGCTGTTCGGCTGTCGAGCAGGAATCTTGCTCTCCTCTAGAATGGTCTCAGTCAGTCGGCATTGGAAAGTATTCCCTAGTGATGCGAGCAAGATAGTACCTCCGGATACAATTGGTGCAGGGGATTGTCTTGGAACACTTCACTTTGCGACGAGTGCAAGAAGCGCAAGCAGATCGTGCACGCTGGGTCGCCATTTGTACGCAGCGTGAAGAACGGAGGGTTGGTATCAGTCAAGATAACTGGAGCTTGGGGTAAACTGGCAAGAGTCTGGGGAGGTGGGCCAGTCCGTCTCTCTTATCTCTTACAATCTCCCTCGTAGTAAACAGACAACGTTGAACTTCTAATAACTGATTTGAACGCCTGAAGTCACAACTGGAGAATCCTTTCCATCATCTGGTTTCTTTTCTATCTTACCATGCGCGAATGAGGCCTCCATAGCGCGTGCAAAGGGGGGAGAGGTATTAGTCTCTGTCTATGCGTGGGGAGAGGTCGCCGTGCACAGACCTCTGTCTTATCGATAAGCGTCACGGTAGTTGGGATTACTTTATCTAGCGCTTCCATCGCCCAAGCTGTCGTGCGATAAGGCGTCGAGGGCCAGTGCGCGTACCTGTAAGAGGTGCAGTCTGTTCTTGCAATCACAGCTAGTTAGTCATGTTCATTGTTAACGCTATATCACACCACTGGGGTTTTTTATTTCTCAAAGCGCTTGACACTTATGTAAAAGCGGCTCTCGGGTACAACAAAAACGAGCCAATTTGACACTTTGGTGCTTTGTATACAAACCCGTATGGAACTTAGTCTGAATGTCGAAATCAGACCAGTTTTGGTATTGCACCTGAGAAACTGGGACCATTTTCGAATTCTATCCATTACACACAGATTTGATTCTCAAGCTACACAGATACTGGAATGGGGACTGGACCAACCGGACCTTTGCTGGCCCCGATATTTGCCTGATGCATCGTTCGCGGGCCAAGTGCTGCAGGATAATCCACTGCGGTGTGGAATGTTTGGTAGTTCGCCCACATGACGATGTCACCCTCCTCGACCTTCGGAAGCAAGATGTATTCCGGCTTGAGTACCCTCTCCTGGATCTTTTTGAGAAACGCTCGAATCTCCACCACATCATCAATGACTACCGGCTGATCACCTGGAGACGATCGAATGAAGAGCTTGTACGCACAGATACCGTGCACCATGAACGCTTTCTCGCCCGTCACAGGATTTACCCACACCATGGGGTACGTCTTCACGTCTTTGGAGTTCCATTCGCCCAGTTCTTCAAGAGTCTTCTCTTTTCCCTGAGTCGCCAGGCCAAGGCCATTGGAGTTTCCCTTGCAATCCCCAATCCACTGGTAAGGATATGGCGCATACTCCACCCAGGAATGGTCTGCCATCTTCTTCTCCTCCTCTGTCATGAGATCATAAGTCTGAACGTTGCTGAAGAATGCCGTCAGACCAGGCTCGGTCTCCAGCGTTTGACCTGTACCGTCATCCCAATGGATGGTAATCTTCGGCGAGTGCGGGCGCTTGATGCAGCGCAACGTAGTGAACCATGCTGGTTCACGCGCGTAGAGAGGAGCATCGATGTGCCAGCGGTTGAAGCGTGTATGACCGGCGTTGAACTCTTCGGGGTCTAGATCTTCAGCATGGAAATCATGACCAAGTGCGCGTTTGATATCCACATTCTTCAAGCCGTAATGGTCTTCGCCTTGAAAGCCCTTGCCGATCAAACGAACATTCTCAACGCCTGGGATCCCGAAAACGTCGCGACCTGCCTAGATAAACTTGTTCAGCAAGCATACAAAATCACTCGGACAGTTCAGGTGCGTACTGAGAGTACACCGCCCTTTGCTAAAAACGTCTTCGTGTCGCCGTGTGAATGCACTTGCGGTGCCTCCGGGTCGAATCTTGTGACGAGTTCCCATTGCTTGATGGGGGCTAAATCCTTTTGGCCCTTGACAATGACAACCTTGTGTGTCCAGATCGCATCGCTCAAGCTCTTTACATCCTCATCTTCGCCCCAGTTGTCAGCCTGTGCATTCCCACATGCCCCGCACGGCAGCAGAGACTTACCGCTGATGTCGTTTAAATCTAGCCCAGTAATCACTGCGCCGCCATTGAACTTCTGCTCTGACGACTTCTCGAGCGGAGTGATCGTGAAGCTGGGTTTAGAAAGCAGCTTCCCCGGTGACATGTTTGCAGATACACTGTTAAAGCGACTAACTATCCTAGACTTTGATTCGAAGTAAGACGACTATCATTCATGACTGGCGTATTTGAACTTGTCGATCATTGTCGTTGCCTCCCTTCCCCTCGCCCCCGCCCGATATGAGGTCTACCATTTGCGTCGCAGAGCTGACAAGGTGCCAATTCCCTATCGCGTGCTCGGATGGAAACCCCGAGCAAGGGACTGGTCAAGTCGGCCGACTGAGACTAGCCTGTTATTGACCATAGAATGAAACCAAAGCTCACCCGGGTGGTTGTAGAGGAAGGATACGCGATATCGCAAATGTGCACATAGTCGTATATCCAGCACCTCTTATTGGCTCATGACTTATCAGCGATTTGGTGGGGCTCCAGCGCGGATGCCTCCGACCCAACGCGTGCGCTTCCGAGACTGCATTGGCTCATCGGACATTATCCGAGCCTGGCTAACAACTCGGCCGAAACTTCATTCAGATGGCATGAACTCCAGGGCACGTTTCGATGACTGTTCTGCTTCTGAAGTAAATCTGGCAAACGAAAAGTTCACGTACTGCATGAATCTTCAAAGTTGCAACAACCAGGACAATGACGGCTTGTGTACTACGATTTGCTGTTCCTCCTGAGCGTCTAGGGCACGATGCATCCCGTTATATGGAGCCTGACATTGGCCCAACATGGCCACAGGAAGCACACCAAGTCGTCCTTAACGACTTGAAATCTGAGTTAGAGAACCCAGAGAATGCCGAACCGTTGATGAAGCAGCTGGAGACGAGAGGCTTCGCGGTGGTCAAGAACAAGAGCACGACTGTGGGCTCACTCGAGTCGCAGTCGGAGTGGAATGCTGCATATCTTGAGGAAACAGCTAGGTAAGACATTCGGAATCAATCTTTCAATATGCGAATGACACCAACTTTCTCACAGAATGGTCAAAGAAGAGTTAGGCGCCGATCAAGTCTTTGTCTGGAACTCAGTCACTCGCTCCGCCGATCCAGACGTGAACACACCGTATGGAACCAATCACTTCCAGGACAAAGCAATTAAGGGTTTACAGTTCGGCACGATGATTCGACCAGTAGCTTCAGGTGCACATGTCGATCAGGATGCACCCAACTCTCGCCGCATGTGCAAGGGCGCGGCTGGCGACGATGTATTTGAGAAATTCTCGAGAGTGCAACAGCTCAACATCTGGCGTCCGCTCAAAGGACCGGTAACATGCAAACCTCTGGCCGTGTGCGACGGATCGTCCGTGCCGGAAAATTCAAAGGGAGTTCACATGGGTTTGTTTGGAACCAGGGTGATTGTGCATCACGACGGTAGGTCCTCTTTATCAATCCGTACACCTCAAAAATGCGTGTAACTCACACATGTACTTGACAGATACTCAGAAATGGTACTACATCAAGCGACAGGAGGTGGATGAAGCGTACATTCTGAAGATTTACGATTCCCAAGTTCTTCCTGGCCAAGCCGAGTTCACACCGCATACTGGTGTTGAAGACCTCAATGGTGCGGATGGACCGGAGACCCCCAGGGAGAGCATCGAGGTTCGAGTTGTGGCGTGCTATTTGTAGAAGGTGGTTTGAAGGCGAAGTGACACAACTAGAGAGTGGCGCAGTAACAATTCGGATGAGATACACCTAGAATGATACGTATCTTGGCTACGGTTGTTGATTGAAATGTAGACTTCCAACTGGCACGCTGCCTTACAATATACGATTACAAAAGGCATACCCGATTCATGGGCCAAAGACACATGGACGTGAGGATCAAATACTGAAACCTGGATAGATGTACTACTTATCTGCTGAGCTATTCATATAACAATGCAAGAAGATATCGTCCACAGCTACGCAATCTCTGGTCTGGACCTTTTGCACTACGACCAAGCGACAGTAACGACGTCAGCAGTCTTACCAGATTCCTTTTTAGGATCCTGCTGACTGATCTGGGACTCCGTTTCCACAGACACCCCCTCCACCTCAGACTCCCTGTCTAGCAACTCTTTCTGATTCACGGCGTACGATTCCCATTTACCCTTCTGAGCCTGAAACATGGCCGGGTCTTTGAAAAGGTAGGAAAGAACGACGTAGACAAAGGCGGACATGAAGACTGCGAAGATCCAACCGATTTGATAAAGATGAATCCAGCCCTGAGCGATTTTATATGTCCCGTTGAATTGGTAAGCGAGCCCTGGGCACAACGGCCAGATAGCCATGATATATCCGGCATATGCCCTCCAGTTGATGCCAGAATTATACCAGTAGTCTGTGAAGAAGTTTCATTAGCCAGCAGTCGAGTGAGCCCAGGAAAATGCGTCATACCTTCGTGAGCAGTGTACATGGACAGAACGTTAACATTTCCGTTCCGTAGAACGTAATCTGTTACAGCAATAGCCGGGATGGCACCCAGGAAGATGCTGTATCCGGTGAGGAAGGTAAGGAAGCTCTTCGCGGTTGCAAGGATGTGCCATGGCTGGATGACAAAACCAATCGTCAGACCGAGGACCATTCCACGATTGATGTTGAGGTACTTGGGTAGTAAGCATGCCGAGTCTGCACCGAACGAAATCAAGTTGGCCGAGAGGTTCTTGATCTGTTCTGAAGTGGCCATGATGATGGAGAAAAGGAAAATGGCAGATCGAACGCCTCCGCTCCAGTGGTGATCTAGAATGACACCGCAGATGTCCCACATGTTCCAGTATGTTTTGCCATATTTGTACGCGATCGCGTTGGTTCCGAAGATACCGATCATGCAGATGATGGTTTTCCAAAAGATGATGGTAAAGAACTGCGACCATAAAGTTGCATTCGGGTTCTTAGCGTACCGAGCAATGTCCGGGTTTGACGCCATCAATGGGGAGAAGCTGCCGATAATGGCCTGTATGCCGTACACAAATGCCCATCCCAGCTGTGAGCCGTGAACTGGCTTAGGAGTGGAAGCGTAGGATGTAGCACCCTTGCTTCCTGCCACCATACAGTAGATGAAAAATCCGATCGTGACTGGCGGCACCACCAGAGCCTTTAAGGACCAGAGATGTCGCATTTTGTGGACTTTAAGGAACATGGCAGGGTATGAACCAATCCAAATAATAAAACAGGCAACAAACTTGCGTGTGGTGATTGATGCACCTGCGGGAAATGTGTTTGGCATGTTGTACCAAGCATTACCAAACACGCACCTGGAAATGTGTAAGTCGCAGAAGGATCGAAGGCCAGCTGGGCAAGATCATACCTGAATGCGATATCAAGGAACAGAGAGCTCTGATACACCGTTACACCAATCCATAGGATAGCCACGACGGCTCGAGTGAAGACCGGAAATAGAGATCCGTAGAGGCCTGTGAGGTCGTATCAGTAAGCAGTGCATCGATTGGTGAAGGACTCTGCGTACCGAAAGATACACGTTGAAGCGTCGGAAACCCAATATGGTAAACAGACGATTGTCTCGAGTTCAAACATGTCGCTGCTGCACTGATGGTAGCCCCGACCAGACAGGCCAGGATAGCTTGCCACCAGACCAAGTTCAGACTGAGAAGAGATGAGGCCGTGGCCCACGCTCCGGAGGTGAAGTTGAATGAGTACCAGACGGCGAAATAATGAAACCATGTCCAAGTACGCTCCGATGGACGCGTGGGATCCATATGGGCATTTGACCAGATGAAGCCATAACTCGAAGGTGCAAAATCGGAGGTTTTGACCTCGATGGCATTCTTGAAACCCTCCTGCGTTGTCAGCGCGAGCTTGGCCTTGCGGCCAAACTCTTTCACGGCGCCTGTCTTCGGCATGACTGAACGGCAAGAAGGTATTTTTCGAAGGAGTGCGAGAGGAAGGATTCAAGCGGGAACGATCTTATGTTGAGCATCAGGCTAATCGCCAGGCTCACTCGAAAAGATGATCCCATTGAGAAGTGAGATGGTAAGTATAGGTGTAGACCCCGCTTACGCCTAAAGGAGACTAGCCTATCCCAATCATCACAGCGAACTCTTATCACACCAAAAGGGGCGTAAGCAGTGGCGTACAAGACCAGCGCCCAGATACTTGGTATATAAAGATTCAACGAACCCGAGCGATAAAGCGATAGACGCAATATTTGCAAGATATGAAAAAGGCCTGGAAGCAGTCCAAGGGGTTGGTGATTGCGGATAACAGAAACTCGGCCGAACACGTTATCTATGTTGCGCTAAGCCCAATTTGACCTTCGAGATCCAACGCGGGGAAGGGATGTAGCGTGAGCCCCTAGGAGTGTATGATGCTGATTCTGGCTAGATGCTGTTGATTGTACGCTTCCAAACCACACTTGCGCGAGCAAATTATGTGGAATTGCAAGTTGATACATGTAGCCGTTTGCATGAACATTTTCCAGTGAGGTATAAATGCGTGCGATATATCCACAAGCATTTAGATTATTCAACGGGTGACACAATGGCTATCGACGTAAAGAACCTACCCGAAATTCCTCTCATATCTTTGATCGAGTCCACGCCGCAGGAGGTCCTCCGCGCCCTCTCGACCGTCGGGTTCATACACTTGGATCTACAGGGCACAGGCCTCACCCAGAGCGACGTCGACCGAGCTTTCGAGTTGTCCAAGATCATACACGCGGTTCCGGCGGACGAACGCAAGGGATCTCTCAAGGATGCAAACAGCAATGGTTACTTTGACGTGAAAGGGTCGCTGGACGAGCGTGTGTCTAAAGCTGACTTGAAAGAGAGTTTTGTCTGGGGAAGATTCAATGCCAGTACTGGGGAATCGGATACGACCCAAATTCTTCCTGCGTCCATCGAACAGTACAAGAGGGAAATCGTCGCATTCGACAACAAGTGCTTTGAAGCTTCACTCCGGGTCCTCGACATACTGTCTCGGGCTTTCGATGTAGGCCTTACCTTGGAGATTGAACTAGTGCTGAAGTCTAACCAAGTCGGCGATGGATAGCTCCCTGAGAATTTCTTCAGATCCACACATAAAGATGCAGGCTCAAACGGCATGGCCTTCCTGAATTACCCTGCGCTGGATGCATTGCCAACAGGTGATGATATTCGTGCTGGTAGCCACAAAGGCTTGTCTCACCTTCACTTCATTCCATATCTGCTGTCGCTAACTTTGTCGTGACTCCAGACGTGAGTTGATTCCATTCTTTCATAGATTCAGAAACTTGAGTCAGCCATGCAGTGGGGAGATATCACGCTACTCTTCCAAGAGCGAGACGGACAACCTGGTCTCCAGATCTACCTACCCACCGAAGACGTCAAGAGCCAGAAGTGTATTCAGCTGATTCAAGGCGACGTTGATCTGGAGTCTGGGACGTGGATCTCTGCTCCAATCGTTCCCAACACCGTACTTGTAAGTGTTGCTAAGCTTTTAAGAATGTACTAATTGTGAGACACTAACCAAGACCCAAGGTGAATGTTGGATTGACCCTTGAGGGAATGACGGATGGTACATGCAAAGCCAATGTACACCGTGTTATCTTCCCTCCAAGTTTACCGGGAGTGTTGCCAAAGACTAGACGTACCATCGCCTACTTCAGCACACCGAGCCATGATGTTGTGAGTAAATCGTACTTCCACAATCCAATCGTGGAGTCTGAGTACGCTAATATCGGTAATCAAGGTTATGAATCCGGTCACGCAGGGTGGCTACATGAAACAAGAAGGTACGTTCCTTGGCCATCCTTCCTACCTGTTGTGGCGACAGTGAAACTAATACTGAGAGAAGTAGGGTCACCGACTGTCGGGGAGTTTTTTGCGGAGAGGCAGCGGCTTGCAGGAGTTCTTTGAACGATGCTGTTGCCCTGGACGCCAGGCTGACGTATTACATCTCCTGGTAGACTTGGTGACGTTGCCGATTGTTGAAATGATGTGGTTATGTAGACGCCGTGAAACTTGTAATCTAAATCCATGTGGGTGTGAACGGAAAGCATAATGGAATGCGATATTCGCTCTCTTTGCTGCTACCAAAAATGGCTACTGGCGAATAATGCATGAGCTGATTGACTTAGGCGCTCTCGTTGACGCCCAAAGGGAACACTATAGTAACGCACTCTAGGAAGCTCTAATAGGAGATTGTAAGGGCTCTAGCTATCATTAGCGGAGATACCTATTGACAAGTGTTGTAAATAAGAAAGCCTTGTCTCCACACTCAAAGATGAAAAGATATGTGGAACGATAAAGGCTAAAGACTATGAGCTAACAGGGCCCATATAAAAGTGCACGAGGGTAACAATTAGCGCGCATATCTTATCATTGCGCCTATGTATCTCGTCATTGTATCCGTGTATCTCATCATTGCGGCTAACGTATTTTGTCGTTACGTCGCATCCCGCCATTACGCTAGCGCATCTCGTCATTGCGCTAGCGCATCTCATCATCGTGCCTGTGTATCTCGTCATTGCGCCGGCGTTTACCCAATTCATCATTATCTTGTTGACGATCTTTGGCCTTGAAGTAACAAGTAGACTTATTACCACAGAATGGTCATTGGGAGCAGATTTCTCATGTCGCGTTTCCTGAAAAGATCATGGAGCGCTACCAGGATACGTCTAGTTCGCGTCTTCCACATTTGTGCTGCTTCATTGTAATACATTGTGTTGTCTGCTAGGCATGACACTGCATCAAAATAGAGCATCACTTGGATGGAATTGCAGTTGAGATACGGACATCTATTATTGCTCACGGCGACCAGTGTTCTAAACATCCATTAGGCCCACTCGCTCCAATGGATATTATCTCTATACGAGTACTCGTTGCCAAATACGTTCGCCTTCTGCGGACCTTCAACTTCAGTGAAGTATCCCTTGGCACACATATCAAAGGAGACTTTAGGTTGCGTTGAGTAGAAATGGTCGTACTTCCTGTCCATAGCGTCTGCTAGTGTATTGACGTTGCCCTCAGGATGCAAGGTTTTCCACGGTTTCACACAAACTTCGCCCTTGCACGACTTGAGGACCATGGTGAGGGCATCGAGTCGCGTCTGCAAAGTATCTATCTTGAACTCTCCGACTGAGCCATGCGTGCCCCATAGATTATGCATCTGGTGGAGATCGGCCTGGGTGCAGTTAGGATCAGGTATTGTATATACGGATCGACGGGGGATGACTAGCCTTCATGTCGTAGAGCTCATGTTCATTAGTGCACCAAACCGTGTATGAAATGTCATACTCAGGTGCTACTATGCGCAAACTCTTGTAGGTATTGTTCAGTGAAATTATGTTATCACTATAAAGTCCCTCGCCTCTGCTAGAACCCCAGAATTCTACGTTGACGTGTTCGGTTTTGGCTTCCTTGATATCCGCTGTAGCGGTAGGCATAGGCGTCCCGTCAAACTGTTTTCGCAGCGGAATGTTTGCAAGCTTGAATATCGTGGGCACGATATCAGTGTGGGTGGTTGGGAGCTCAACGGTGTAGCCTTTGGGCACGCCCGGCCCGCGAATAAACATGGGCACGCTGATATCTTCTTCGTATGCAGAGCATTTTCCAGGACTAAGTCGGTGTTGGCCAATGTGGAAGCCATTGTCTGCAGTGTAGAAGATGAATGTGTTATCCAAAACGTTCATGGCTTCGAGTTTATTCACCACCGCCTCGATAAGGTCATCGACAGATGCCAGCGATGCAAGGCGACGCCGATAGAACTCGTCGTTGTATGCAACAACCGTGTCATTCTGTCGCGGTAGGTCTTTCACGTAGCTTGCGCCACTCGCCTGCCAATGATTCAGCGAAAGACACTACAGACTTCAGTCATGCTCACCTGTTCAGGGTTGAAATTTGGTGTGCGTGGCACCTTGATCCCGTGATACAGATCCTTGTATCGCTCTGCAGGTACCGGTGGGCTAAAGATAGATTTACCGTCTTTCACGATGAGTTCCGAGTGGGGAGCAATAGGCATGACCCCCAGGAAGAATGGCGAATTTGATTTCGCCGCCTCTTCAAGAAAGCCGATAGACTTGTTAGCAACCAGGTCTGTATTGTATTGTCCTGGGTAATTCTTCGGGGGTTCTTTGTTGCGCTGCATGGTCGCGTTGTTGTAGACGTACGTCCCTGGTTCGATCAAGACTAGAAGCGTTAATATACATTTGTGGGCGTTTCGAGGCGACCTCAAACATACAATCAGATCCATTCCAAGCGTTTGGATATGGGTTGTTATAATTTGATACCGAATGAGAGTTCATCAACTTCCCAGTGTAGTAGGTATTGTAGCCTGCTTCCTGGAGCCAAACAGGCAAATAATTATCATTGAACCCTTGCTCTACGAACTTTGGGTAACCACCTGTATCTACAGTTAGATATGTTTCGATAGGAGAGAGATTAGTTTACCAAAGGGTGGAGTGAGGTCTGTAACATTAGTATTATGACCAGCCATGCCCGTCCATAACGAGACTCGTGAAGGACAGCATACGGATAGGGTTACGAAGTGGTTTTTGTACGTGGTTCCCTGGGAAGAAAAGTATTTTTGAATCGCGGGTTGATAGTCTAACGAATTCATTTGTAGGTCTTGGTCATCGGTCATGATGAAGACAAAATTTGGCCTTTTTCCCAGCTGTGCCGGGTCTATTGCGTTTGACGGACATTGGGGAGCTGAGTACGCCGAGGATTGAGGAGAAGAACCCAGCAAGCTGGCCAGCGCGCTACAAATGGGCAAACTGCCTGCAAGTGCTACAGACTTGAAGGAAGGCATTTTTAGACAATGGAAGTGATAATGAGGAACTGGCGAATGCACCACTCATAAACAGAACATCCATTTAAATAGTATTCAAAATTTGATCATAACCAATACATTATGGCCAAAACACTCTCTTGCTTCCAATCACGACAAATGGGTGGCGTTGCGAGTAATGCAGGTAGGCAGGGGGTTTAGTGTCTTCCTGCGAGGCTGCGTAATTGCGCTAGACCAGTATGTGAGGTAGGGGCCCACCCCCCACCCCCCACATATCCCGATAGACCGGCTATTCTCTCGTTAGAATGCCATTGACTAGAGCTAGTGATGGGAAATTTCTTCACTAGTTCCTGGCGTCTTCCTGTTATCTTTCGAACACAGCATTGCTTAGCAAAGCTCTTCATAGTCCTGTAATCCATGTTTTTTAGGTGCAGGCTACCGAACGCTATAAAGCGCCATGAAATTCGCTTTCCCCTGTAGTCCTTTACGAAACTACGTGATGTAGTTTCTCACTTTATTGGGAGCCTTGGGTGATTCAAGATCTTGGGTTTCTAAAAAAGAGAGTAAACTATGATTCGCCTGAGGCAGCTACACAGTGCCCAAAAAGATGTGAGATATGCCGAATCATGCTTCACCATACTTACCACACCCCTATTGACTTTTGCCAAGGGCTGTTTTTACTGTCTCGATCTGAGCTTGAGCAGGAGTGCATCTAGGCTCTTCCGGTCTGAGTCCAGATTCTCCTTGTGTAAATTGGGGAACCCACCATCGAGCCACGAATGCAACTCTCCCTCCTTATAATCTCTCGATTCTGGCCAGTGCGTTGGCAAAATCCCATGATCGAAGCAAATGTACCGCTGTTGGAAAAGCTCAACAGGGCAACTCCAACGGTGCGTCACCTTGTACAGAGGCTCTCTATATGTGGATCCATAACCAAATCGAAAGTCGATAAGGTTGGGTAGGCCATCTGCAATGCGGTCCAGATGCTGACTCCACTTACCACCATATGCGAAAGCCTCGCACCAGTCATTTTCCTTACTGGACATCTTGGTCCAATCATGTGTCCGGACCCCCCACTCAACCATACTCTCAGATGAAATCCGCATCCAAGAAGCAATCATACAATTATGTAGGATAAGTCTACGTAGCGTCTTGATCGCAAGAACCCAGTCAAGGTCGTTGTCATGCGCCAGTGTGTAATAGCCCAGAGCCAGCGTCTCGAGCTTCGGGAAAGAGATACCAATAGGTCTGAAATAGCCGGGAAAGGGGCCCCAGTTGTCTGAGCCGCTATAGATAGATAGTGCCCTCAAGTTCGTGGAGATGGGCTTCAACCAATGTGAACAGAAGTATGTCGGGAAAGTCTGCAACTCGATGGCGTCATAATCGTGGTCGGGTCCATGCTCGTTGTATTCCTGTGTTATGGATACATGCAGCTCCTCCAGCTGACCCATAACGTCGCGAAATAGGTCAGAAGTGGTGAAATCGTGGAGAGGGAAGTTTTGTAGGTTGATGATAGTCAACTTGCGAATCTTCCTATTCTTCTCGTCTGCATGCCTATTCTTAATAGCTTGGAAAATAAGTTCCAGTTTCTCTTCGCGTTCGGAACTATCCTCTGCCACATCCTGCCAATCGTGGGCATCCTGACCTAAGCATTCTGGCGTAAAGCCAATTTCGAGTGAGCTGAGGTTGGGAAATTTTGCCAAGGCGGCGAGGGCGTCCTCGAAGCTCGGAGCATCCTCGTCATCTTCGTCGACTTCAAAGCGTTCTCTACCCACGCCTAGCCCGTGGTCTTCGATATCCGGATGCGTGTGAATGATTGCACGTCGAGGTATCCGTCGGATGACATCGTCTTGGCTGATACGGTTCCAGGAGGCCACATGCTCTTCGGATGGAGAAACATATACATCTCTAAAGAGTTCTTTAACAGCGTGCTTGTCTAGCATTTTACAAACCAGTCGGACATTCGACAAGTCCTGGCTGGTATTGAGTTGCTTGATGATGTTTTCTACCAGCTCTGGTGCTAGGCGGAGGAGCTCGGGACCGGATGGTGGCGACATGGTTCTGTATGCTCGTCTGAAATTGCTTCTGAAAGTATAGGAAATTTGTCTTGGCTGATAGAGGAGTGGTACAAAGCGCCTTTTGTACATGAAAGTGATAATAGAGAGCATGGAGCATAGTGCCAAGCTTCTGCCTGGACTAGTAAGGCAACAACTGACGCTAGTTCCAGTTCGGGTCTAGGTGCCTTATCAGGCAACCTGAGAACGTCAAGACATACTAAAGCAATTATCACATACAAAAGAATCTAAAATTGAGAGAGTCAGACTCAGGAACGACTTGTATGAGATGTATAACAATCCAAACTCTTTAACTTCTTCACGGCGAACATCGAGGCGGTATTCGTTTAGCGCACCTATCTCATTGATGTATGAATATACGACGGGGTTGTAACATCATGGGTCATCCAAACCCGGACTCCAAAAAGACGGCGAAACTCCTCAAATCAGGCCAGGAAGATGAGATTGATGCTGGAGGATACGATCTGTATAATCCTGCCATCAATATTAGAAAGTATAGCCTTTCGCTAGACATCCGGCAAAGCCTAGGTATCGCGTTTGATGTGCAGCGTGTCAACATACCCCATACGATGATCAGCAACATGATTGACTACTTGGAAGTTTCCACCAGCTATTCTTTGCACTTGCAGCTACCAACATGGAAGGAAATTGCAACACTGACGTTGCTTCATGGCTTCGATGATGAAACACAGAAACTGTCAAGAGATTGTGAGGGTGAGCAGGGAAAGAAACGTGACATATGTGTCATATATATGTTGGACGAACAGCAAGAATGCTTTAGATTAGCCACTCATTAGATTATATCAGTGAACTACCTGTTCAACTAGTCATTCTTCGACCCTGTCAGTACCCTATGAAGTTCAGTGTTTTCTTTGTATTAACCTTTTACATAGACACAATGTCTACGTAAGTGTTTTTATATATTTCTCTAAGCTTAACCCTAGATTTACAACAAACTGCCACTGCGTGTTGCCGCGAAAGAAACGAGACCATATGCTTAGGACTGCAAGGCCAAGAGTAAAGGGCTCGATGTTTGGACGCAAAAAACTATCACTTTCCTCGCCGTCTTCAAAGTCGGTCACCGTATAAGCCTCTTTTATGATGCAGCGCACCCAGTGCAATATATGATGCTCTGATCGCGACAAAACGTCTTCGCGAAAAGGCCTGGGGATAGAGAACAGCCATTTTCCGAGGAAAATGGCACATTCGAAGCTCGATACGGCGTGCTGCACGCTCCAGAAGAAGGCTTGGCTTCTAGCAACTCGATCGATTCCTAGTCTCACTGGGATACTGAGTGCGTGTGTGGAATACAGTAACGCTGACAACAGATTGTCGTTACGCTCTATATCGGGGACGCGAGTTAGGCCAGCTGCGATAAGATCTGTGTCGCGGGTATCTAGGTGCCGGTGCGGTCCAATGTTTAGCGATAAGCGCACATAAGCAATCACCAGGAGAGCGCTTGAGGTAAACGGGATAGGTCTTGGACGTTAGCACAGCAATTGATGTTTTCACGGTGCCTTCTACTCACCCGCTTTCATTATTAGGATCCAACATGGATTCTGGAGTTTGTTGCCAGAGAGAAGTCCATGCGCGAAGAGCCCGCCCGATGGTTTGCAGCTCACTGGCGGAGATTGTTGCAGGCGATGTTGCAGGAAATGAGAGCTCGCGCACCACATGGATCCGTTGCAGCAGTGCATGCAAAAGGAGGTAGTTTCCAATGGGACTAGGAATGGGATGAACTTGCTCTACAATACTATCAGCGTCTGCAGTACTTTATATGCTAGTAAGATGGCTTCTTCTCATGACTTACCGTCATTTGTTGAGCTGTGGAGGAGTATGGAAAGGGCTTGTTGGAAAGGCATTTGCTCTTCTTTGCCCTCACGTTGCAGGGCCATCCACTGCGCAGCACTGCTGGCCTGCCACTCTTGTGTGCTGCAGGGAAGCCGTAGGTGAAGCTCGCTGCTCCATATTAATGGGTTGATGTTGTATGCGATGCTATGAACGTTGATGTAAGCGAATGCTACTAACTTCGTACGTCTGGCAGACTCTCGCTGGACCCAATAATCCCACATGGCCGATCTGGATGACGAACTACTCAGGCCTGTTTCGCGTTCTTGGAGGCCAGAGTCCCGAAGTGTCTGAACTAGCAATCCTCTCAGTGCAAAGGCTTGTTGCAACAAAGGTGTTCTTTCCCACGTGGCGTAGCCGACTAGAATAAGCAATGTCTTCACCATGTCAAGGGGCGACCAGGGACCTGAACGCCTGGTTGCAGATGGTGCGTTGGTCGTAATGGCATTGCTCGCATTAACCATAGCGAGCGTTTGCGGGCTGTAATGCGACTCTTCTTGGCGTAGACGCTCGAAAACAATAGCTTTCGACACATGGAATAAACGGTCCCCGCTCCTCCGCTCAAAGCAATACTGTGCTCCGGCGCAACACATGGCAAGAGTCAGTTCCAAAGGTGAAGATGACGGGCTGTAAGTTGGTTCATGTATGAAGGGGAAGTGTGAATGAAAGCCGCTGAAAAAGTTGGTGATGTAGCGAGTGAGGGTATGCCGGGATGGGATTTCAAAATCTGATATGGGAGGCGAGAAGGCGGCAAGAAGTGAGACGAGGAAGTTGCGATGGTCGTCCGTGACATTAAAAGTCCCGCTCCGAGTCCGCTCATGGTCTTGACTGGAGCATTAACATGGCGATCTTTGAACGCTGCAAGAAAAAGAAAACTCACTATCCTCTGCATTCAACTTCAGATGTACCTGGTCGTCAGCTGGCGCCGTTGGCAACCACGTACTAAAAGGCGTGCCAATATCCTCGGGTCCAGGCGATTGTGATGCTTCGGGCTCGCGAGAAGGCCTTCTTGGTTCTTGCTGGTGCTCGCCGACACGCATCCAGTCAAAATCATATTCGGGTGTCCATTGTGCTGACAGGCCTACACCATCTATAAAGTTGACAAAGTCGCGAAAGTCGTCGAAGCCTTCTTCACGATAAGGGGGTGGTTGGGGCAGCTCTACGATGTTCCTCAGCAGGACACTCCAGCATCGAGACAATTTCACGTATGACAGATTCCAGACTTACCCTGAGCAATCATCTGGGGCTGAGCGTCTTGAAACGAGCGAGCAGAGGCATGTAAGTCGAGGTGGTTTGAGTGGGGCTGTGACACAAGGCGCGAATTGGCGGCGCCTATGGCAGGGACACTCAATCCGCTAGAAGCGACATTGTGCACATGGGGCGCCTCCTGCGGCTGCTGTTGCTGCTGCTGCTGTTGCTGCTGCTGCTGTTGCTGCTGCTGCTGTTGCTGCTGAGGCGCACCTATTGCTGTCACAGTCGCAGTCGGGCATGCTGAGGGAGCAGCAGCATCGGGGCTGTTGGCGTGGTGCGTTATGCGCCAGTGCCTGGTGAGCAGGTCCCGTCGCGTGAAGGCCGCGCCACATCGACAAGAGTAGGGCTTCTCTCTGGTATCTAGAGCATGGATCAGCAGCCGTAACTTGCTTCAACAAGCACCGTTCGATTGGAGGCACCGACGGGTTCGGAGATGGCGGGTCAGGTGCTCTGCTCGCTTGAAGCTTCTCGAGCAATGGCTACAGGTGTGGGTGAGTTTGTGCATGTGGCGGCAGGTGTTGGAGAGCAATTGGAGCGACGTGGGTCTTATGGAAGTTCCGCCCGACGTCTCCTGACCCTTAGCGCCTTGGCTTCCTGCGCGTGCGGGGTAGCCGGCGCCTACCCCAAAAGGCAGGCCGCGTATCGTCTCGTCTCGGCTGGTCTCGTCTGGTCTGCCACGCCGCGATAAGCGACTGCTCTTGACCGCAGCAAATACTTTACTTTACATACTGCACTGCAGGGGAACAATCATATCCTCTGCTGGATTTTGCATTGTTTTCTTTTCTCTTTCGCATGCTTGTATCATGGCATCGCTTGCGAGATCACTCCCTGGCGTGGCTGTTGTGACGGGTGCCGGAGGGACCGGTAGGTTGGCGGTCCACGTGACTCTGCTACAATACCACACACATGCTCATCTGATGCACTGCAGGCATCGGCGCAGCCGTCGCCCAAGGCTTTGTACGCTCCGGCTGCTCGCGGATTGCCATTACCGATATCAATCCAGATACTCTAAAGGACACAAAGGATGCCATTCTCCGTATCAACCCATCTGCCCAGGTCTTCAGCCAGGCAGGCGACGTGGCCGACGAAGAATTTGTAGATGCATTCATGGCCGAAGTGGTATCTCAATTTCAGAGGCTTGACTACGGCGTCAACTGCGCAGGTGTCCTTGGAGGCGACGTCGTCAAAGCCGTCGACATGCCTACAGATTCTTTCGACCGCTTGAACGCCATCAATTACAAGGGCTCGTGGCTTAGTTGTCGTGCGCAGCTGAGGCACATGCTGAAGCAGACCCCTCTCGAAGAACACCCTAAACAGAGAGGCGCCATTGTCAACATCGCGAGTCAGCTCGGCATAGTTGCTAGACCTGGCGCTGGTCCGTTCCTCGCAGTTTGGCTGATTGGACATTGAGTTTGCTAACAGGGATACACAGCTGCATATTGCGCATCAAAAGCTGCCATCGTTAATATGACCCGCGCGAATGCCATTGACTACTCGGATGAGGGCATCCGCGTCAACTGCGTCTGTCCAGGTGTCATTAGGACGCCCATGACCACCACTTCCCCGGCCATGGTCGAGGCATTGAAGCCAGCCATTGACATTGCGCCCATGAAAAGAATGGGCACGCCAGAAGAGGTCGCCGACGCCGTCTTGTTCTTGTGCTCGTCCCAATCGTCATTTATTCAGGGCCATGCACTGGTTGTAGATGGTGGCTATACAATCAATTAGTCTAGCTATGGTAACTTTAAAAATAAACCAGAACACGTTGCTGGGCTGATACATCGAGAAATCCGCTTCATAGCTTGTTAACAAGCTTCGATTCCTGCTCCATTCTCTTGCCAATCTTCTGCCAGTCGTTTGCTGACTCCCACGCAAAAGCAGCGTCCAGTATCTTTTGCTCCTGCCACAAGCCGCCTACCAGCTGCAACCCAACTGGCAACATGACGTTTGCATCTACATTGGAAGGTGCAAACCCTACCGGGAGTGACATTGCTGGGTGACCTGTTACATCAAAGATTGCCGTGTTGATAGTTATGCCCATGCTTGGCTTGAGTGCATCCATCGGCCGGTCTCCCCGCTTCCAGTCCACGTTAGGGGGCGCTACAAAAGGGGTCGTGGGCATGACAACAAGGTCATATTCTTGAAACAGCTTTTCATACGAGTCACGCAGTTGCTGCGCAAGGTTCATCGTTTTCGCGTAAAGACCAGGGTAGTTTTGCATAAGCGAGAGACCATTGATCATGGTGTTCTTTGTTGACGGGAAGAGCTTTTGGAACGTCTCATTTGTCCACGGTTGACGTGCTGCTTCGTACGCTGTGGAGAATAGGCCTCTTCGTCCATGTGCGTAGCCCAGCATGCCGAGAGTACCGGCAATGCGTTGTTGGATGGTCCAGATCGCCGGTCCCTCAAGATGCAGAGGCAAGGAAACCTCCTCGACGGTGGCACCAAGCCGTTGGAAAGAATCAACGGCATTCAGAACCGTCTTCCGTACTTCCGGGTCGACCAATCTATGCTCAAACCCTTCTTTGAGAACGCCAATCTTGAGTCCGGTCACAGAACCACGAAGATGTTTTGCGTATTGGGTTGACCCATGTGTTGGTGCACCAAGTGTCCGATCATCATAGTCATCTCTTCCGCTGATGGCCTCCAGACACAAAGCCACATCTTTAACAGATCTTGCAATCGGCCCGGCATGGTCACTGATTGCATCGCCACTAGAAATACCAGTATATGGGACTAGCCCGTGAGTAGGCTTCAGACCTACGCCTGTAGCATTTGATGTTAGTCTATTGCTTGACTTTATGATGACATGTGAGAAATTAGGTAGACTTACAGCCACAGAAGGAAGATGGCACACGGATACTGCCTCCTTGATCAGCACCAATTACAATGTCAACCAGCCCTCCACCAACTACAGCCGAGCCACCAGACGTGCTTCCGCCAGCCGAAAACCCTTCGGCATATGGGTTGTGCACAGTTCCTTGGGCAGAAGTAAAAGATGATGTTGAGTTGCAGAAGTTCTCGCAT
Source organism: Curvularia eragrostidis (assembly GCA_020744315.1). Taxonomy (NCBI): domain Eukaryota; kingdom Fungi; phylum Ascomycota; class Dothideomycetes; order Pleosporales; family Pleosporaceae; genus Curvularia; species Curvularia eragrostidis. The sequence goes on along the minus strand of JAIRCK010000149.1, from coordinate 16,141 downwards.
ATTGTTGTTCCCACGATGTTGGCGCCAGCATCCAATACTCGTCGGACTACTGTGGCGTCTGAGTCGGGAGTCCACGCCGGTATAGCGTCTGTTCCAAAGAACTGTGGAACGCCAGCAACTGCAATATTGTCTTTGAGACAAACTGTCTTCCCTTGAAGTAATGTCCCCTCAGGGTTGCCTTGAATGAAGAATTTATGAGCCCAAGCGTTGCCAAAGTCTTGCTCATCTTTTGAAGGCCGATGGATATGCTCTCTTGGGTATTTTTCAAAGTCTGTGCGTGATACATAATCCGGCAAGTCCAGAACGTGTTGAGCAACATCATGTACTGCAGCCAGGAGTTGCTGGTAGTCGCGTGATTCGTTGGGTGATATTCCATTGTTGATGCCGATGCTGTTTAGAACAGACTCTGCGTCACCTTCAGCCACAAGGTGCTCACTGTACACTTGTCAATATGCCGTCAGTGTAACAATGCGAGGTGATGCTCAAACAGACCTTATTGGTGAGTCAAAGAAGACCGACATTGTTAACAAAGGCCTACAGTGGCGGACTAGAAGGGACTTCGAGACAAAGTATACAGTTAAAAAGTTGCAAAATCGCTTGATATATAAAGCGCCAAATGCACTCCTGCAAGCGAAAAGCTGTTACGTACAATGTAACCAGTAGTCTGAGGCTTGAAGTTGTAGAAAGATGGTTTTTCAAAGGGTGCTGATGTGATTATCTCTCCAACCGACCCCAACTTGCGCACGCACACTAGAGTGGGTACTATTACCGGCACTAGTCCACCTAGCTGGAGCTTACAGGGCTGATAGTTCAATGTACTACGTAAACAGCCGGCCTACTGCTCGTCAAGAATTACGAAAAGCCCTCTCATAGACTAGGCGGGTGTAGTATAACTCTGCCCACCTAGTGCAAACTCTCTCAGACAGCAACACCTTCACGAAAAGTAATACTTGCCACCCGTTGTCGGAATTGCTTGTAGTCAATCGCACGAATGCATCTAACCTCGCATGACTGATTCACACAAGCGCAAACACACGGCTTGTCTCACCGTTTTTCCTGGCCACGATATTATGTTCAAGCCACCCGTAATTACTCTAAGAGCTAGCGTCGTTGGAGTCTTGCTCCAGCACTCCTCAAAGGCACTTCTCTTCTCGAAGAAACCACTAGCGGTAAATCAGAAACTGATTCTTGGGTCGAGTACCGGGTGTTTAGCAACTCGGCACTGCATGGAAGTTGGCTATGGTCTGCTTTTCAACCCCGCCTCCCCCTCCCCCGCCCCCAAATGTCAGACCGATCAGATCCTTCGGTGTCGGTCAAGCGATCTGCGCATTTGTCTCCAGGCACTCTTCCGGTTTAGGAACATTAGTTGGCTTCCTAGTTGTTCAAGCAACTTGAGTGTTCGCGCTTGTTTACACACATCTACATGTGTGGTCCTTCCCACTGACTCGCGTGATGATAAAATAGAAAGTCGGCATGAAGCTAGCACTAAACCATTTGAAGATCCTGACAACAGGAGCCAACCGCGTATAATCCCTCCTTGAGATCATTTGCTGCATCCACGAGTAGGATGCTCGTATGATTGGATAGTCTCCGGTGGTTTTCCATTGACAGTGCTCTTCGTATAGGACCCGATAGCACGGTACACCTCTGGTGCTATCACGGAGGCTAGGGCCAGCTCGGTACTTGTTTGCGAGGACATGTGGCGAAAGCGCAGCATCTCCCGCGCTTCGCAACACCACGACTATGGAGAGGCATATCGTCACCACTTGAGCCGAACGCATTTCCGTTCCGTTCGATCCGCAAACAGCTGGAGATTGGAGGTTGGAGGTTGGGGTGATTGCGATAAGATAAGCGAAGGTATCGTGGTGCTCCTAGAGGAACGGGCGCTCTCCGACTCCTGTGGTGGGACGAAAATCGGGGGTCTCGGGTTTGGCACTGCCCCTCATCAGCGGGTTGCCCCGCGTTGGCGTTCAGGGCTGGGCAGCATAGTAATAAGCTGATATTGTTCCGGACCAACCGATTGACCTACCCACCCTCAGTTCATCTCTGTTGGCAGCATTCTCCTGCAGAGCCGATCAGCTATCTTACTCAAAAGCCAAACCGCCTTTCAACGTCATAAAGCAGCAATGGGTAAGAAGCGTGTCCTCATCTCGTACGGTATAGATGTCGACGCTGTGTGTGGCTGGTTGGGCTCTTATGGTGGGGAAGATAGCACCAGCGATATCAGTCGTGGGCTCTTTGCGGGCACCGTTGGCACACAGCGCCTCCTGAAGTTGTTCAAGAAGTACGACATCAAGACTACATGGTTTATTCCAGGGCACAGTCTGGAGACGTTTCCTGAGGACATGGCCGCTGTTCGCGATGCTGGACACGAAATTGGTCTTCATGGATACAGCCATGAGAATCCCTCGGATATGAGCATGGAGCAGCAAAGAGATGTCCTTGATAAGACATATCATATGTTGACCGAATTCGCCGGGAAGCCTCCGCGAGGCAGTGTAGCTCCATGGTATGCTTTCAACATCACATGACTTTGTCACAGGCTAATGGTTGTAAAAGGTGGGAGACAAGCCGTGAAGGTGCCGAGCTGCTCCTCTCGTACGGCATTGAGTACGACCATAGCATGAGCCACCACGACTGCCAGCCGTACTATCTGAGAACTGGTGACTCATGGACCAAGATTGACTACAAGAAGAAAGCCGAGGAGTGGATGAAGCCGCTGGTTGCAGGTCAAGACACTGGTCTGGTTGAGATACCTGCCAATTGGTATCTTGATGTAAGAGCTTGGTTGATCATCTGACTTTGGTTTTCACTAACCTGAAATCTCTAGGATTTACCCCCACACATGTTCATCAAGGGCTCTCCAAACAGCCATGGCTTTGTCAATGCGCGGGATACTGAGGACCTGTGGAGAGACCACTTTGACTACTTCTACCGCGAGTATGACGAGTTCATCTTTGTGAGTCTTTATCAGTCTGGACTAGCAGTATGTATGGTTTGGCTAACACAATCGAACCAGCCCTTGACGATCCACCCCGATGTATCTGGGCGGCCACACTTACTTCTCATGCACGAAAGACTGATTGAGCATTTCAAGAAGCACGAGGGCGTTGAATTTGTGACCATGGAGCAAATGGTTGACGAATTCAAGAAGAAGAATGCGCCGGCCAAAGGGGCGCTCCTTCCAGCTGAGCCAGGATTGAAACTGAAGAAGTAGTTCAGCACTTAGCTACTCCAACTGTGTTATTGGTATTCTGTTGAGATTTGCGTTGGTAGTAGTTTCGCCCTATTATAGGTTCGCACGAATGTATGTTCGGGTACTTCCGTGAGTCTTATCTCTTGGTTCATTACTAGCAAGTAGTTGTAGCAAGTCACCAGCCCAGAACGATGCGGCAGTTGCATGAGCAGCAATCATCCTCGAATGTGTCATAATTCGACATGGCATGGTATCTCTACATACTATTCGGAAATCAATTCTTCCAGGTACTAGCACTCAGGGTCCCTCCAGATTATGACTCGAGGTTGTAGTATTTGTTGAAAGTTCTTCGTAGAGCTTGGGCTGCGGTGGGGCCCCAGCCACCTTGCTTGTGTGCCATCCCCCTATTAGCTGCATATGACCAAACTCCATGTAGCTTATAGTCACTCAAAAAATTTAAACCTCTGTCTTCAACAGTTGTCATGCAAGGATCGTAATCCCATGCTACCAGGGACACTTTAGTTCAAGGTAGGGACACGTCAACGTTTGGAGGCGTTCAGTCCAATCCCGTCTGCACGCTATCTGGTGGAGAACCTCCAAAACATCGGGGCGGGTAGTCGAGCTAGCCGTTTCCCCCCAGATTCCGAAACGGCGCATGCTGGTACTTGCGCGGGGTATCAGACCAGCACCAGGGGTTCAACTTATCATCGTATCAGTATGGCAGATGCATAAATAAAGTGTCGCCGAAGGTTTCTTTATTGCTTTTTTTGCAGCCAGCTTCAGAGACAACATCATTTTTCATTGTCTTTGCGCGTCGTAACGCGCCGTTACCTGCTGTGATGGCTGAAAAACACGAGGACGTCATTGCGCCAGCACCAAGTCATAGCTCGGCGAGCATTTCTGGCAGCAAAGTCGACATAGAGAATGAAGGCGAGATCTTCAAGCGCGGAGAAGGCTATGAAGATTTCAGAACCGTATCATGGGTTCAGACAACAGTCATTCTGCTGAAGAGTAAGTAAAATGCATGCCAGATTCGTCACCCAAACGATTCTCTCGCAATGTATAGTGCTCACCTGGCTATATAGTCATCTTCGCAACCGGTGTGCTTACTATTCCTTCGGCAATGTACACTCTCGGTGCCCTCCCTGGTGCCATCAATGTGATCGGCTGGCAAGCTGTCAATACATACGGTGCACTTGTACTTGGAAATTTTCGCAATCGGCACCCGGGCTGCCATTCTATTGCCGACATGGCCCTGCTCGTTGGTGGACCTATTGTCAAGGAAATCACAGGTATCCTTTTCCTGGTCGCCTTTATCATCGTAGCAGCGTCGGGCATAGTCGGTGTATCGACCGCACTCAACGCCCTCTCCAACCACTCGTTGTGCACAAACTACTTCTCCATCATTGCGGCCATCATGGTCTGCATCTGTGCCAGTGTAAGGAAGTTTGAGAAGATTGCCTGGATTACTTGGGCTGGATTTTTCTCGGTCTTCATTGCCGTGTTCATTGTCGTGTAAGTCTCTTTCCATCTTTTCCTTGCTCCCTAGGAGATATCAGATGATTGGCAGGAGTCTCTTTTTCTCGATTTCTGGTACCCTGCTTACACTAAAACCATCAGTATTGGAGTGACCACCCGCGATCGCCCTGCCGCTGCACCGCAGACGGGCCCTTATGACTTTGGATATCATATCATTGGCCATCCCACATTCGCCGCTGGCGTCACAGCCGCAAGTACCATATTTTGCTCCTCAGCGGCCACGTCTGCTTTCCTCCCCGTCATGTCGGAAATGCGCAATCCCCGCCACTATGGCAGAGCGGTGTTGTCATGCATGGGCTTTGTGACCGCCGCTTATCTGTCCTTCAGTCTGGTCGTGTACAAGTGGTGCGGTAAATGGGTTGCTTCGCCTTCTCTTGGCAGTGCTGGACCTACCATAAAGAAGGTGGCATATGGAATTGGAATCATTGGACTGCTCGTAAGTGGCGCGCTATACGTTCATGTGAGCGCCAAATACTTGTTTGTCCGGATTTTGAGAAACTCGAGACACTTGCAATCCAACACCACTATCCATTGGGGTACATGGTTTGGCTGCACGGTAAGCATGACCATTGTCAGCTTTCTCATCGCCTCGGGAGTGCCGATATTCAACTACCTGCTGAGTCTTGCTGGAAGTCTCGCATTTGCCCCCTTGGGAATAGGTTATCCGGCTTGGTTCTGGATCTACGACCACCGAAACCACTGGAAGGGAACGTGGCTGCAGAAGATGATGTACCTGGTAAATGTTCTGCTCATCGGTCTGTCGATCTTCCTGACGGTGGGAGGCACGTATGGCGTTATTGTGCAGATCAAGGACGCCTACAGGGACCGTTTGATTGATTCGGCTTTTTCATGCGCTGACAACAGTAACTCTTCCTAGTTATGTGAAGGTTTTTGTTTGTTTGTATGTTTCCGCCATGGGTTGCTATGATATGCCAGCTCATCGGAGCTACCGTCTATATGATTTGATTACTGATGAATATAATTTACTATGACTGACTGTAATTGTATGTACCTCAAATTGTAGCTTCTTCATTTGCTATTAACCCGATCTTCTTGAGCATCAAGCAACGGAGCTGATGGGGCCATAACAGCGCATGGGCATCGCCTCGATTGTGATTAGGTGCAGTGTGGGTGACGTGGTAGGAGGCTCGGGTCAGCTGCTGTACCTGGCAGAGGCCTACCCATGGTTCACATTACGCTGCTTCTTGGTAGCGCCGGTCCGCTAGGAGACGGTGCTGTAGTACCTGCGCAAGACACGCATATGTAGCGTCTCATCACGTGCCAGATGCTGCCGGTAACGCCCAATGTCTCCCTTCCCCGCTACCAACATGATCAGACAAATCCAACGCCACCGGTATATCCCACTGTACCGTCTTCAAGAGCGCCTCCTAAGGCATCGCTTATTATGTCTCAAGCACTTGCGTCACTACACACACCGCACCCCCACAGGGATAGCTTCTCAATACCCCCTTCGACCATCGATAACGATTGCCTAAGGCGGCTTTGTACCCTGCGGGGAGACAGCTACGACAACATCTGGCCTGTGGGTGGTCAGTGTTGGCACTGGATGCTCTTCTCGAGGGTTGTACATTTGACCTCGAGGTGCCAGGAGCAATGAAGAAGCGCTATGGTAACTCGTTAGAACGGGCAGGGCAGAGACCCATGCACAGCTGCATGTCCGTTACTTTGTGAACTATTGACGAAAGATGCACGTGTCTTCCGAGGAGTGTCCTAAGATAGCAAGCCATCCCAGCGCAGGCATACTAGACCCCGCCGAGTCATGCTATTGCGGGCGCCACTGCTTCAGCTAAGCTCGGTGGAGCCTGTCACCATCCCATCTACTTGACGCAGTTTTTCTTTTTCATAAGAGATCAACAGCCGGCGTCGGTAAAAGGGTCACGTTCAGGATAGCGTAACATGGATTTTGGTACCGGATGTGGCCACCAGACCATCTGTCTCATGAGTGACAGGCCTTTGTCTTCGTGCGACAAAGCATGGTTGATGAGCGGAGACGTTGCTCCACCATTGACCACTCCGTCAAAATCACAAAGACAAAGGACAGGCTCGCTATCATCGGTGTGCTTTAAGGGGCTAATTCATAATGACAAGGATGTTACAATTATTGTGGAAGCAACAGCTTCACGAACGCATACGAGAGACATGGGTCTGGTGTGATTGCCTAGTATTAAGTCTAAATACTGCATGCTAGTTTTCATTCTCGCATTCTCCTCTCATGGATTACGCTCGCCCCAGGGCGCACGATCTCTTTCATGGCCTTTGAACCTGGCTTTTCCCGTCCACCGTATTCGTTCAATGGACTTCCCCTATCAATACGAAGTGAACTATAGTCCACGGGCGGGCATGGGTACGTAACGTCAAGACTAGGCACCAATTTTGATTCAAGTTCTTTCACCAGCCAGTTTGAGCAAATGCTCCTCCCACAGGGCACGCCTCCCAAAACAGTATACTCCCATATCACTATTTGTAGATGTTCAGGGTGAATTGCCATTATGGAAAATCGTCTTATAGGATGGTGTCATTGCGTTGGGTGTGCGTTATGATCCATTAGCAAATCGGTATTTGAGGCGCTGATATTTTAGTCTGTAAACTAGACCTATTGTTTGCAAATCCCACCATGTAAGGCACATTAACAAACACATTCATTTTGTCAATCCCAAACGCAAGCATGTTCGCCACACCGCTCAGTATAGGCAAATGTGCAATTGCTACATAGCTAGATTATAAATCTAGCTCTTTTTTCCTATTCAGCAAAAACCTTACAAAGCACGAACACCTCTCACTTCTTTAATATACTTTGGTTTCTCACAGGCCTGTTCTTTAAAGCACACTCTATTACAACGCACAAACAACTACCAGCACCACCACTATTGCATTAGCTACGAAAGCTACTTCTTGTGATAAAAGAAAACATATAAACACGTCACTATCATCATGTCCAGCCGACTGCCCTTCGGCTCCAAGGAAATCTTTGAGAACCGCGGCATGGTGCCCTATCTCCAGCCCCATCAAGATCCCGACCAGTGCAACATCTGCTTCAAAGACCTTGCATTCGAGATCTCAGATATCACTGCATTTTCTGGACACCTAGGTGAAGCAGAGAAGGCCTTTCTCAACAGTCGCGCTCTATTCGCCGAACCATTGAATATTCTCACCTACTTAAACAACCACCCAAGCCAACACCTAAGTATAGCTGAAAAAGCCTTTCTCGAAGACCCCACACTATCAGCCGACCCTATGAATATTCACACATATCTGAAGAGGTACCAAGGCAATAATAAAACAGACAACAACAACAACAAAAAAGACCCCAAGGAGCGCGTTCAGAATCATATGAATGAGGAGCCGGGGCATCGAGTTGGTCATCTGCGGTCATGCCTTCGGCTCCCCTTGTATCAAGGGCTTGTTCATGCAAAGTAACTCATGCCTGTGCAGAAGGATACAATTTTCTATGGAGTGATAAGAAGAGGACCTCTCAGGAGTAAAAACAAGAAGATTATACCAACTGCTTATTCCATATTCCCCTTAGCTATTAGCCAATATCGTCAGGAACTTTCTCCGTCCGGGGAAGAAAAAAACAACTTATAACGAAGCTGAAGGAAGAACAATCGGTTGTAGCTGACCGTATATTCAGGCAGAAGGTCGCAGATGCAGCCGTACGCAGATGTTTGCAACGAAAACATTAAAGTACACCACCCTGGTGCAGGTGGTTCGGAGACCGAAGATAAAGAGGAAGAGCAAGGGCCTGCATCATTAGATCCAGCCAATTCCAGCAAGCTCTCCAGCGTACCATGAAAGTCCATATTGGCGTCTTGTTCTGTCTTGCCGGGTTGCCAATGCCACGTATTGTACACTGCTGAAGTTTGCGTCTACCTTCATGTATCATAGATGGAAGAACCCTTTTACTGTGCGAATGTGTAAGTCTTGGCTCGACAACTATTGGCGTATGTTTCACTGTAATACCAAGGATGCGAGGGTGCGGTTCGGGGCCGCAGCTACGGATCCCACACGCTGCACCCTCACCTGTGTAGTTGCCAAGTAGTTGCTTGGCTACCAGCTGAAGAACATGTACAACTCTCTCACTGCTCCATCACAAGGAACTGAGGCCAAGGCAAAGATACAATTGTTGACATACGGTATTTGCCCTATTGCTCGTATGACATTCCTGCGGGGCGGTCCAACACTTGTCACATCCAGATCTGGGTAGTATTGTTATACCCGAGTCGTGCTCCCCCGCAGGCTGGGCTGACTACAACTGCACCATGTGACGGTGGTACATGGTAAAAGAAATGGAATTGTTTTGGCCAATCCACCGACATGAAGGCATCTTGGACAGGGCCGAGGTAGATCCTGCCGAGCAACCGGTCATACATACGATTATGTTTTTTTTTCTCCGAACGTTGGGGTGGTGGTCCATGCTTTATTTGGCTGTTGCCTCAGAAAGAGCCAAGCACCCAATGGACTGCTGCGCGCGCTTGAGGTGATAGATTCACCATTGTGCATTCTACATCCATACACTACGTGCACATGTTGGTCTCGATTGAGTTTTCAATCCTTGGTCTAGCTCACTGCGCCAGACTTCCGCTCCCGGCGCGCTCAAAGTATATTTTCTCACGCCACTCGTACGCGATACTTACTAGCATCCCAGACGCGAAATGCGGATCGACTCAGCCGACACACAGTGCTCCAACCTTGCCGACGGGAGGGATGCAAAGTCCCCACGCAACAAGACCAATCACAGGCTGGGGATCACCGGAAACAGACCCTGTGATGAATGCTCATGTTTGAGGTGTCTTTGATTGCCACGCGCCAATACAAGACGCTATCAGGCACAGAGTTTGGAATGACGCAAACTTGCAGGAGAGGTGGTAAACAGAGGAGCGGAGAAAGATGCCGAGAAGGCCGAACGCTGTACTACTGTATACATCTGGGGACGACGATGATGGTACGCAGCCTCACGTCATGCTCAAACGCCATGGGCTTGCATATGCACCTCATACATCCACCGTCAATCGGCTCGTCTTCACATGCAACAGGGTAACTGTATCTGCAAAAAAGACCGGGGAACGGCAGGTGGTAGGGCAGACCAGGCCTAGCTGGGGTAGCATGTAGCTCAACCAGGCATGGCCGGTGAAACTACTCGGTGCGACACGGTCCAATGTCGGAGATTTGGCAGAATAAGGCGATGCGGAGAATGAAGGATGGTTTTGCAAACGTGCTCGCCACGTGCTGACGGAACAGTGTGGTGGAGCTCCATAGGGAGTGGGAGCAGTGACTGGCTGTGCAGAGCCAATGCCCAAACTCGAGCCGCGTCGCAGATGAGAGGCTTGAAAGAAAAAAGAGCTATCGAGCCAGGGCTGAGTCAGGACAGGTTGTTCTGGGCTGGATTCCAAGGGCGCCACTTCGCTTGCAGCGCGAACCCATGTTCTGTATGCCCGAAAGCGGAAGGCGGCCTATACAATGGCTTGTTTCAGTGCTCGGTGTTGAGCCCGTACCGGCCTGGCTGATAGGAGAAGGCTGTCGGCCTTAGCACTGACTATCAGCTCCAGTGTCGTCGGCATCTCCGTCTACAGCTACAGCTACAGCTACAGTAGACAGTAGCTGCGCACCGCTGGGCCAGCCCGTCGCCTCGAGCAGCAATGAAACCACCGGATTGCACGCGGTCGTGGTCGGCCCCAAGGAACAGCAGGACGAGGACATGTTTCTTTTTTCTTTCTCGTCCAAGGGCGGACCCTCGTCAGCGCTGGCACACCCCCCAGAAGGCGGAGGATGGGTTGGTGCATGGGCGGCAGACGCCGCCATTGGCCCACCAAGATTGGCTGACAGGCGTCTGGCGTGGCTAGCCGGGTTCCGCGTCGGCCCGCGTCGTGGGCGACAAATCAGCGCCGCATGCTGGGCCCCGCGCCACGGCCACTGACTAAACCTTCCATCCCAAAGAGCCTTCGAGCAACCGCCCCCATGTCGCATGGTCGGCAGGGTTGGCGCACCCTGGATGTCGCCAGATAGGCGTTGAGGGCACACCCAACGGGCATGGCGCATGACACTGCCTTGGGCCGGACCATGGCACTGGAAGGCGCCTTATTTGGCCTTGTATGCGTCGACTCGCACATGCACTGGTGGGGGCTATAACTATCACCCCGGCTCCTGCTGCCACCAGTCCTTTCGCGACGGTTCTGCACAAGACGCTCCATACTAGTATGCGGTCATGATCACAGGCGCAGTGCAATCATCATGGCGCACACGACTACTAAAGACCGCTTTGACATTGTCAATGGAAAGCAACTGGCTTTGCTCATCGCGCCCACCCTCTGCTTCGTCGCAGCCTCGGCTGCCGTGGCCGCGAGATGGTACACCAGGAGCGTCAGAAGGATCAACACCGTGACTGAAGATGCCCTCATGTTTGCTGCTTTGGTAAGGCTGCAAGGCTGACCCGCCGCTGGGGAATCCACGCTGACATTCAAAAGGCTATGAGCTTCGTCGTCGTCACCATGGTCTACGTCCTCGTCTTCCTGGGCGGCGAAGGCTTGACAAGCGACCAAATCAAAGCAGATCCCACCAAGGACTTCAGGGTTGTCGAGCGCTTCTGGTTGCGAGTAAGTTGGAAACAAGCCAGCAGCATTGCAGCGTTGCTAACTCGTGTCCAAGATGCAATTCGCTCTCGATATTTGCTGGGCCACATCCATTGCAACCGTTCAAATAGCCTTCGCCAAGGCCTACGTCCGCCTGTACGAGAGAAAACGCGTCGCCCAGATTGCTTGCTGGGTTTCTATTGCGCTCATTGCAATCTGGTACATATGGTCGCTGGCTGGCTGGATCAGTATGTGCCATCCACCGGGAAAGTGTGAGCTGCAGAGCAAGAGGTCATGTATCATCATTGGATCACTGCACGTCTTCTTCAACAGCGTCATTCTCTTCGCCCCAGTGCCGGCATTAATGGCAGTCGAACTGTCGGCCAAGAAGAAGTGGTCAGTCATGGTTTTGTTTCTGCTCGGATGCTTGTAAGTCAAAGCCCGCTCGTGTTGAGAGCCAGTCTTTTTGACAACCCGCAGTTGCACAATCCTCGCCGTTCTTCGTATTGATTGCGCAATCAACGTATTCGGCGACGTGACCGTAGATCCCATTGGCGCATCGTGGTGGCGCGTCTGCTTTTCTCCTATCGAAATCGCTGTCGGCATCATCTGTTGCTGCGTCCCCAACGTTCGTTCATTGCCGTCTTGGCGTAGAAACTCGCCAATTGTGCCAAACGAAAGCCACGGTCTTCGCCGGCTCAAGTTCCGCACAACAAGCAGTGGCTCTTCTACATCGAATCTGAATGAACCTTCGCAATGGATGCCGAACTCCTCGAAGCCACAAGCAGCTGCATTTGTCACGCTCACTAATGATTCAGACAACCTCGAGCGGACGGCCTCACTAGGAGCCAATGAGATAAAGGTTACTAAAGAGTACAATCTTGATCGGCTGTGATTGTAGGTTAGGACGCAATTTCAAAACATACAAGTTCAACGTCACCTTCCGCGGGTCAAGGAGCAGAAAAGGGGGGCACTGATAGGAACGTGAAAATCGTATGCAAGATTCAGAAGCTGTTTACAGCTGTTTACAGTCGCGTCCTTCGCTGTAGCGATCGACCGACTGCAATCACGCGAGAATGACGTCACTAGTCTTGATTCTCAACCGCAGCTCTTCGCCAGCACACCTTCACCCACTGCCTCGACCAAGCAAACCGAACGAGTACACATCATGGCCCCCATATCCAACCCGCGCATCGGCACCCTGCTCCGTTACACATACCAAGCAAACATGGTCTTCTTTACTGGGTTTGCGGCGTGGTACTTCCTCAAGGGCCCAGAGAAGAGAATGTCAAAAGATATGCGCGACCAAGAGGGTGAAAACGAACCAGCAAAGAAGCCGTGATCTCGCCGGGATACCTGGTATGGACATACGCTCAGAAAACAAGATCCATCTGAGACGCACTGTTTGTGGAAGAGACGGACATGAGCGGTTTGTGTGTCATGCTGGGGTTGAGGAAAAGACCAATTCAAAGAAAGAATGCTCAGGCCCAAAGTATTGGGCGTTCGAAGAGGGATGTAATGATAATAACAAAATCATTTGTTACCAAGAGTTTTTTTCCGCCAGCGCGCTTAGAGGATACAGAGCAGCAATGCCGCCATTGCACTGTCAATTGGTTGCCATCAATATCACATATTTATTTGTAGTCAATAATTTTTTGTTTCTCAAGCTCAATCCTACCACAGATTACTAGGTCACTATATATATGTGTCTCAAAGGTTTTCACATACTAGGCTGTCGTCTTCTGGTCTGCCCAGCCCTGTAAATTTCTAAAATACACGAAATGCACTCATATTGACGCATTTGCTCTCGATCATGTAGAAGACTAAAACACGATACTGGTGTGTCTGCATGACGAATAATCGAAAAATGTGAAGTGTCATTGCCATTACCCAGATTGAGGCCATTTGCGCACCTTTTTAGTACCCCACGTCCGCCCGCAAAATCCTGATCTTCAAAGCCTAGTACCAAAAGTGAGGCACGCTAAGCTACCTTGGTAGTTATACACATGTCTTGTATGCATGAACAGTAGGGTATTTGATTTGAACGTGCAAAAGCTCCTTCCTTGTTCTCATGAACAAACTTGCTCGACTCGTCATCGGTCGGCATATACCACCTGCTTGCTCATGTGACTACCTGTGACGCTACATACAATGCCATTTACTTCTGGATGAAACAACAGTTTAATAGGCCTTTGATCCAGGGAAGTGGGCATAAACCTGATTTACTGCGTACCTTTCTGCCTGGCTTTTTGCGGGAACTGTGTAATTGTCATGCCTCGCATATCGCACTTCCTCTCCCTTTCCTACACCGCAATGGACCTTGTCCTTGCTGTTGCAATTCTCTTACTCTTCGCGTTTACATCCCCTGACCCTGTTCACACCGACCCAGGATACAGTGGTGGTAGTGAGGGCTGCGGCTATGATCGTCAGCAGCGCGTGTGCAATGCTGCAAACTATCTCGAGCTACCGCCCGTGGCCTTGGTCTGGGACGAGAGGTATGTCGAGTATCATTGGGTTACCTATTTAGCGTTTCTGACAAGTGGTCTGATGTCGTCAATAGCTCGGCACGGTACCCTATCATAACCGCTGCTGTGACGTTGTTTGTTTGGGTCGTTCGCCTCCAGATAAACGGCCTCGGTGAATGCACCCTGGACTTTGACGCGACCATTATGATCAACGCAGTGTATGACTGGGTTTTGGCAGGACTTTGGGCGTACAGCGCAGCAGTTCAAGGTTCGGAAGGGCTTTCTGGTCCGAATCAAATCGGCTTGAGATCTCAATATCTCGAGAAAGATCATGCATATGCGGGGACGTGGACACTGGGTGGCATTGGAGTCCCGAGGATGTCGTATGGGATGGCGATATCTTCTGCGTAAGTCATATCAAGGGCCTCATATTGAGTCGGCGAGCTTTGGTCAAAAGAGCCTTGCTGATGATACCCCCATATTAGGATATGTTTTTACCTCCGTTTTATGGCGGCATGTCTGTACCGTGTGTATTTGCTCGGACGAGAGTACGAAGTCCACCAGAAGTTGTGTAGTGACGATGATGTCGTATAAGACAAAAAACTAGCCCATGTTCATCGGTTTGTCCAGATTCCTGAGCACTATAATTTCAGTAATGGAGCACTAAGATCAAGCTTATGACACGCATGAATACACTTGCCATAGTTCTGTGTAAGGCATTGCCGAGTCTTATTCAGTATTACGATAGGGTTAACCAAAGATTGTATAGTCTTCCAGATAAACTTTCTTTGAATGGAACAAAATTGCGATCCCCACACGTCGTTGAAGAACGCAATGTTTCCTTCAAATGGTGGTGTGAGGCCAAGCTATCCAGACAGTGAACTAAGCAGCTCAGCAATCAATGTCGCACGGAATTATGACGAAAAGTTTCCTATCGTTGACGTCCAAGTTTTTAATATGATCGAACCAGAATTCTCGAAGAACTCCATGTCGTCACTGTTAGCTACAATGAACCTGATGTCTCGTAGCAAGCGCTTCATATCTTGTCAGATTGCATCATCCAGCTGCGTTTTGAAACCATATACCACTCATTTACAATCGTATATCCTTGTGAGAGTTGTCGATGCTACTGTTTCCATAAGGTCTCCTTCGAGAATAGTGTTAGGGTTGCTGATTTCACCGTCTACGACTAGAGACAAAATGATGGCGTGCAGCTCTAGTAGTGAGCCTCTGAAATAACCTTGAGGAATACTCTTTCAACCGATTTCACTGTTTCTGATATATCCAGCGATTTTGACGGCAAAAACTTTAGATGGTGACCGCCCAGTCATTTGAAAAACACCCAACTCAATCAACTCACACTAACAACGAAGTAGTCGCTGCCCAGCTGAACATGATGAACATCGCAGCACCACCCAGCCCGGATCTGAAAATCATAATCAACAAAAAGAACTAGTTATGCAGTAGCTGCGTTGTGTAAGTGACGTAGTTGTCTCGACATGCTCAGGGGTTGGCGCGTTAGAAACTCTTCATGTTTTTTCGAACAAAATATTGAGCATCCCCGATCCAAGCCCGAGAAGATACTCAGGGCGCTAAACATCACACGATGTAGTCATGTGCAATGTGCTGCCCATTTCGGTTGACCTTCCAAGCCCCACCAATTCTATAGGCACCTCTTATTACCGTTATTGGTCCTAGCTTGATATTTGAGAATGTAACCCGATTATCTCTGGGCCTGGCATTGCACTTTTTCACAAGTCAAGTGTTCCCCAATTATGAAGCCGTCATAAAAATTTATGAACTGATTCAGGTCATCGAGGCTGCTAAGCATCGTAAGTGTTGCCTTGTGTGTGACAAACTAATGCTAGGATAGATCAAGGAACAAACAAGGCAACTTTGAAAAACAGGATGTCACTACCCAGTCTCGGTTGGCCAATTGAAGACCGCCGTGTGTTCTCCGGGTCCACAAACAATTTGTACTTGTTTCTGAAGAGAGTGCTGGAGACCGGTCCAGCCTATGTGGTAACCGGGGCTTACCATGAATACGAAAATCTTAATTTCGCTGATGGAGTGAATAAAGCTGCGTATATGTAGTACCTCAAACTCTGAAGAGATGAACATGCCACTATAGCCCGATAACCCAGTCAAGTAATGACAGGCTTTGGGTTCAAGCTACAGACAACCATAAATAGAAGCAACACCGAGACAGCGCAGTTTGCATAGTATGAGACTACAGTAATACCGTAAGCGACAAGGGGGGGGGGGGGGGGGGGGGGTTTAAAAAAAATGCTTCCCCCCCCGGGGGGGGGGGTCCCGCTTCTACAAAATAAAATAGGGAGGGGGGGTGGGAGGGG
>JAIRCK010000148.1:0-44403 GCA_020744315.1 Curvularia eragrostidis | reverse complement strand
TGTCGCCAGGCGATCTAGCTCGCCATAGGTCAGATCACCATCCCAGGCATGGATAGCTGGTGCGTTAGGTCTTGCTTGGACTTGTTCCTCGAACAGCTCATGAAGACATTTCTCAATCGCTATGGGAACCTCGCGGTTCCAAGTCCACAGCCTCTCTCGATCCTTGCTCGCAACAGCTGCTATGGCCTGGGGAGTTGAGGAAACCTTGCTCTCTATCATTTCCAATCTTCCTTCAGCTATACTCGCCATTTTTGTTTGAACGTGTCGATAATCGTAATGAGCTTTTTCGTCTCTTAGATCTCGTGTTTAGGCTCGAAAGTCTCTTTTCCTTGATGTTTTTTTTTTGTATTTTCTCTGAATAATTTATAAGTCGTTCTGTGGATCCGTCGTTCGTCGTTGGAGGTGAGGAACTTTGCCAATGTCTTGGCAAAGCCTTCTTAAATGATCTTATCTTAATGTCAAATTTTTAATGACCTGGAGAACTCTCTACTGGCTTCAACGTCAATTCAAATTCTTTGAACCAAGGTCGAATCATATCATCTAATCTTACGATGAACACCGTTATCTTTCAACGATGTGACAGTAGTATCTTTCTTTGTAGTACTAACAATGATGGGTGGCTATTGCGTCATGTGTTCCAGGAAGGGACAAATCTGGATCTCAGGGCCCGAATTTTCAAATATCAATTTATGTTGGTCTTCCACAAAAACTAACTTTAAAAGGCAGGTACAACGTGATGAATAGAGTGACATTGATAATGCCGGCATATTTAACCTTTATCGCCGTCCCTTTATCTAATGACATGCATCAATTGTATCTTCCTACGGCGAAATTGTTGGATCTGGATGGTCCGCATTTTTTTGACCGGATGTAATACGAGTCAACTTCACGAAGAAGATGAGCCGTGCTCTTTGTCGCTAACTCGCACAGTTATTGATCGACAGTAACAAGCAAGCACAGTGACTAGCGATTGCGGCGTCGTCCTGACAGGTAGCAATACCAACCCAAGCCAATATGCTAGCAAGGGTCTAGCCCATCTCGGCACCGGCCTCGCCGATGGCTTGCCTTATGCCTGCCGCAATTTATGTGCACTAGTAAGAAGTGGGGAGAAATTGATGCAGAGACAGAGCTATGCAACTGTGCCTCAACCACACAGGAATCCTATATCTCGCTTCACCAATACAGGCAGTAACACCGAATCAGGCCGATGTGCTAGCAAGGTTACAGCCCACTTTTTGTTGATATCGAACGAACCAAACTGTCTAGCGTTCCGTAGTAAGTGCTAACGTATTTATGGATGGAGAAGCTAAGCAATACATATTACAACTGATGTGACGAAGTGAAGCCGCAATCGCTAGCGGCTGTACCTTTGTGGCTCAGCTGGAAATATCACTGTACTCGGTCCAGGTAATAGCTTCAATATAGGATCGAAAGCAGTAGTTATCTATCTACTGCATAGGTGCCATCATTTTTGTGAATTTGCATACCATTAAAGGCATTGCACGGTTTGGAAATCGCAACTTGAGGGCATATAGAGAATTCCATCAGTGCTGTCATTTGGAAACGTTTTCTATCTGTTGATCGTGCTTGTGTACCCCAAATCGCCACCCAAACTCATCATGTATGTTGCCCAGTTGAATCGCCTTGAGCCGTGCCGCTAGCTTCAGATAAACAGGCCCACCATTCATTTGTTCTTCTGGGAGGTAAACAATCGTTTCAGACATAGCGTCGGTCTTCAGACGTGGGCTAGTGGGTGACAGCCCTGGTGTGCGTCGTGTAATGGACTGGATGGGTACCAACGTCACCGCAGTTCCAGCACCAAGTACTTCAGTTAGCGTGCCAAGCTCCGCATAACGGATAGGTCGTTTCTCCACCTTCCACCCATAGCTGTGGGCAATTCGCTGTACGCTATCGCTAGTAACGCTATCAATTGCGCACGCGGAGTTGGGCACTACTAGCGTTACGTCTCGAGTACCGTCGTTCCTTTCATGAGTTTGTACACCAATGAATGCACATGTACTGAACTCATCTATCTCTTCATGCCGCGCACTGTCAAGGTGCAATGTGATACCATACCCTTCCATGCTTGCCTGGGCACTCCATCGCAGCACAGGGGCATAATTTCCTCCCACCTTGGCATGGCCAGTTCCTTTGGGCGCTGCGCGGTCAAAGTCGTCCAAAATCAATGCTTTGATGGGTTGCGTCCCCAAATGTACCCCTGTCGGAGTAACAAAGACGCAAAATCTGTACTCGTCAGGCGCGCTTAGGCCGAGGTGCGCACTCGACCCGTACAGCTGTGGTCGAACGTAGAGAGCCCAGCCAGACTCATGTGGAGGCACATAACGGGCATTGAGCGCGACTGCAGTACGACACGCCTGTAGAAACATTTCAACCGGAACGATTGGCATTGAAAGCACTTCTGCAGAGTGCTGGAAGCGGATAGCGTTGCGGTCGGGGCGGAAGAGGGCAATGTTGCCAGGTCTACCAGGCATGCGGAAAGCCTTGAAGCCTTCTAAGACCTGTTGGCCGTAGTTGAGTGCGGTCGCCATACCGTGGATATGTATATATGGGTCAGAAACAAATCGAAGGGGCGTCCATTCACCAGTAGCTTTGGAGTAGGTGGATTCGATATGACCATCAACTACAAAGGTTAATAGTTATCGTTAAAATTATGATTATTTTCACCTTCGAAGACTTGGGAACACTTTGAATTGGCCCAGTCAATACTTTTGATCGCCGGTGGTGGAAAATTTGCCATGGTTAAGGATATGGTTCGGTTAGATCTTTCTTTATCGTCTCAAATAGTCATTCCTGTTTCTGGTGTGAAAACGAAGTTCACACAGGTTTCTCTATAAGTTTTTTATCTTTCTGTGTCTTCCCATGAAGCTTGGCTACCTGTCCTTGACTCTAACTTGTTTTGTTACTCTTCGGGCCCATTTTTTCTTCCAGGTGATCTCACCAGCATTAGTGCGACGCAAATGCACATGATTCACTTATTTTACAATTTGGTCAGATGTTATTCCTTCAGCTGCTAGACCGACCTAAAAAATTTTAATTTGACGCGTATTGAGCCTCGGGACAAACCCCATATTTGGCAGGTATAATGCTGTCCCCACTTGTCTCCTGCAACCTAATCACTGATGATACGTACGTCGAATACATCCCTTCTACCAAAGGCTTGTATGGATATTTGAGTCAAGGCGAAACGTACCTGGATACACCCGTTCATATCATATTCTTCAGTCTTGCGCATTATTCCTCTACCCATCCGTAATACTTCACCTACATCAAGAATGCAGGAAAGCACGAAAATGGACTCAAACACGGGAAGTGAAGAGCGCGCCGTCGCAACTATCTTTAATTCAGCTGTTGCAGCCGCAGCGATAGGCGCCGCCTGGGAGACGGGGTTACTTGACGCGTTGCGGGAGCACAAAAAAATCGATCTATTCAAATTCGCCACAGAGCATGATCTGGACAGCCGCTCGATGGAAGGTATGGTCACTGCGTTGGCCGTTGCCAATGTGGTCGAGCATGACCAAGATGTGGTTGCGGCAGGCAGGCTACTAGATGAAACCTACCGGAACAAGTCGTTGTTTCATTGGCTTACCCTTGGTTCGGGCGGACTTTTCTCGCGTATGCAATATGTGTTACGCAATGAGAATCGTGTAGGGGCTTTCTACCAACGCGATTCTGCGGCAATCGCGTATGCTTGCCGCGATATCAATCGTCAACATTTCGATCCAATCTTCTGGAGGGTTATGGATGGATTGGACTACACAACGCGTTCAGTCGTCGATTTAGGAAGTGGGGCTGGTGAACGTTTGATGCAAATTCTTGACCGGTACCCTGAAGCGACTGGGATTGGTATCGATCTTGCAGAACCTGCGCTCAAGGTTGCTGTAGCTGAGTCGTTTGAACGTGGCTTTGGAAGTCGACTATCGTTTTTCGAAGGAGACGCATGCAGGATGACTTATCGCGACGAGTTTGCTCAGGTCGACCTGTTGACGTGCTTTTTGATGGGTCACGATTTCTGGCCAAGGGACAATTGCATCGTCGCATTGCAGCAGTTGCATAAAGCATTTCCTAAGGTCCGCCGCTTCCTCCTTGGCGATACTACCCGAGTATTGCTGGACTGCCGTCATTCCAAGCACGCAGTCACAGAAGAAAATGTTCCCATATTTACATTGGGTTTTGAAGTTGGCCATGCTTTGATGGGTGTCTACCTACCGACAATGGAGGATTGGGAGGGGGTTTTTGCTGAGGGCGGCTGGCGTTGTGTGAAGAAGCATCTTGTTGAATCATCTTACCTATCCGTCATCTTCGAACTCGAACATGCTTGAATATACAGAGCCTTTGATAGTCAAAACCAGCTCACAGATGAGCATTGATAAACGGTGAAATATCTGAAATAATGATCCATACGGCGTTTGCCAGAGTCGTACCGGGCGCAATAGCATTCTGTACTTCGAAATCCCAATTGGGTGTTCTCTCCGAGAGCTCTGCATGGGTTAAATCACCTAGGAGCACAATCACGCCTAGAACAGGAGAGCAGTTATACTGTTTGGCGTCGTGGCCTCTGCTAATTATGGATAGATCCTTGGGAAAGGGTCATGCGGGAAGTTCTCGTGAGGGTGGGACACATCCACCTATCGCAAGGATTGCGGATGAGATGTAAGCGGCTTCTGCACCCTGCCGGTCGAAGCATCAAAGGAGAAGCTTGTTCCGTTGCTTATCTTTGTGCTATTAATTTGTGCACAATACCCTATTGGCTGCTCGACATACGTCTATTCTATTTTTAGTTAGCTTACCACAATCCTTGCAGAACTTATCTTAAATGTTGGGCCTTGTACCTCAACGCAGTCAGTTGTTTATTGGCGAATGCCTATGGTAATGATCATCGCCTGTGTGTGCAGTATGTACTTTTACTAGCCAAGAAATTCAATTCATAGTACCTACGAAATCCTGAAACAGCCAGCAGTGTTACGCGACGCAGGGCTAGATGATATAGATGGGCCCTCCAGGGATACAATGAGCTAGTTTTAGATATAGAAATGCAAGCAGCAAGGGTGAACAGTGTTCTGCGTACTCATGGCGATTCAACATTGTACAAAATAATTTCGATTCAATACCTGGTTGACTTGACGTGACCAATAATTACAGGGCTCAACAAGAGCCTTGCACTATCTAAAGCTAGGCTAGATCGGTGCCGAAGTAATACCGATTACCCGTGCAGTACTGCCGGTCGGTAAAACTCTTGATTGTGACGAGACCCGGCGCGTGCAGTCGCGCTTACCCAAAACTGGTAGGCAAAGCTGCACCAAGAGATCCTTTGCAGCGGTTAAGCCTATGGGTATCACTGAACGTACGAGCTCCAGTATATTGCGTCGATCCCTAGGCTGCGCAATCAGATTTCAGTAGCTACAAAGAAGCGGTGAATTATGCAAGACGATAGATTTAGGTCTAGAAATCGATGCCCAATTTCATGCTCAATTTACATCGGTATCTTGGATCCCCAACCTCCTACGCAACTCTTTTCTATCTTACCACTGCGTTGAGACCAAAATCACTCCGTGCCAGACATCAAGATACCAGGACGCTTGCCGTTAAGTCTATACTCTAAGAGTTCGGTGGGAGTACACTGCTGTTGCTATCCAATTGCTGCGTAGTACAATATCCAAGCATGCCCTCTCCAGATCTTTCTTTCCATATGTGTCCCTCTGATGACTCTTTTGGACCTGTGGTACAAGGGTGTCGGAACAATTTTGACTTCACGCTCCGGTTTGAACACATTATACTCTCAATTACACCATCAGCTCTCTTCATCATCATTTCCGCGATCCGAATAAGATCGCTATCAGAAAGTCCGCGTATTGTGAACGCGAAATCACTTCAATGGTCCAAACTGGCAAGTGGGTCAATATTGGTTTAGATATGCGAGAGCTGACCCAACATTAGGGAGTTATTCTCGCTTATTCAGCATTGCAGTTGGCACTCCTCGTCCTCATCACGAAAACCAAAATCCGCTCCTACAACACAGCCGTGAGCGCTTCCGCATTAGCTGTATGTGTCTCCTTCATGTCGTTTGTACTGTCATGGATGGAGCACTCAAGGTCTCTGCGACCCTCTATTCTCTTCAATTCCTACTTATTCTTCACTCTGCTATTAGATGCAACTCAGGCAAGAACATTGCTAAGCATAACGGCCTCATGGAAGCTTGGCAGGCTATTCGTAACAGGATCATGTCTGAAAGGTGTAATACTTCTATTGGAGAGTTATCCAAAGACACGATGGGCGTTAATGGAAATTAATAGTCCGGAAATCAGTGTCGGAATATTCAGCATTGCGACTTATGCGTGGCTGAACCCTCTAATCCTGCTCGGTTCTAAGAAGGTTCTTCAATTGGGCGACCTGTACCACTTGGACCCGGCCATGGCCTCTGGACATCTCGACGCCGAATTTTGGGCAACGTGGAACAAATTAAGCTATCATGGGAGGAAGGTCAAGCTACTGATTACCTTGGCTAGAGTCATGAAGTTCCAACTACTTACTCCAGTCATGCCACGCTTAGCAAAGATTGGGTTTAGCTTTTCTCAGCCTTTTCTCATCCAGGCAATTCAGACGTCTTTATCCAAGCCAGATGGGCCGAAATTGGCCCAACAGAACAAAGCGTTGATTGGCGCGACTGTGTTGATATACCTCGGTATGGCAACGTCAATGGGCATTCACCAGTACTACAACAAAAGAGCAAGCACATTACTTCGCGGTTTTTTGATAGTGGGTATATACCGGAAAACAACAGCAAGAGTGATCTCTTCCGGTGACAGCAAAGCCTCTGTCACATTGATGAGTACTGATGTAGGCCGAGTTCAGCAAGCATTCTGTACTATCCACGAAGTTTGGGTGAGTTACAAATTGCGCAAAGCTGCGAAACGGTCGAAACTGACGGGTGTATAGGCAAACGTTACCGAATTTGCTTTAGCGGCTTGGTTACTCTATACTCAACTAGGCGTCGCGTTTCTCGTCCCGATAGGTATCGTTATTGCCTGCTTTCTCGGCACAATGACTATCGGAAAAGCTACACCGCAACTCTTGAAGGCGTGGGTGATCACAACCCAGCAACGAATCAGCGCAACTGCAAACCTCATCGCAAATATCCAAAGCATCAAGGTTTTGGGGCTTACAGACCAGCTTCACAATCTTATACAGAGCATGAGAGAAGCTGAGCTTGTGGCTGGCGCAATTTTTCGAAAGATTTCTGTCTATGCTATCGTCTGCTCGTTAGCACCCATGTTGCTCTCTCCGGTTCTCACCTTTGCTGCAACAGGTCATGAAGTGGACACCACTCGAGCTTTTACTTCATTGGCGCTCCTCATGTTACTCACGGTTCCACTGGCAGGCTTGTTTCAGCTTTTACCAGACTTGGCTGCAGCAATAACATGCTTCGACCGCATCGCTAGTTACCTGGAAGCTAGTTTACAACCAGAATATAGAACGTTTGGCTGTTTAGGCGAAATCATCGAGGCCAGCGAGGCTTCAATACCTTCTGGGAATATGAATCCTCTAGACACCAATGAACAGGGCCTGGAGACAAGATCCCTTTACCCTGCAGCGTTCACGATTCAAAACGGTTGTTTCGGTTGGGAGAAAGATCATTATGCTTTGGATCAAGTCAATCTGTCTATCCCTCGCTCTAAACTGACTATGGTTGTGGGGCCTGTTGGTTCTGGAAAGTCAACCTTTTGTAAGGTCCTCCTCGGGGAAGTGCCATTTGCCAAAGGCAATGTTCTATGCACTTTGAGCATGACTAAAGTAGGGTTCTGTGACCAATCACCATTCATACCTGATCTCAGCATACGCAATGTCATTGTAGGCTGTAGTCAGTATGATAAAGAGTGGTACGACAAAGTAATTGAAGCCACTGCTCTATCATCTGATATTGCAACATTTCCAGGCGTTGACAAATTCATGGCTGGTCCGAATGGCTCCAAATTGAGTGGAGGACAACGCCATAGGCTCGCCATCGCTCGAGCGCTTTACGCGAGGCCGACTGTACTTATATTCGACGATATTTTCAGTGGCCTAGACGGTCCAACAGAGGAGCTCATCTTCGAAAAGGTCTTCGGCACAAATGGCTTGCTGCAAGAACTTGGAGCTACGGCTATACTCTGCAGCCACGCAATTAAGCACCTGCCCTATGCTGCTCACATCATCGCGCTGGGAGTTGATGGCAGGGTTGTGGAGCAAGGAACATACGAGCAGTTGAAAGAGAATCAGAACTATGTTCACTCTTTGAACGTCGAAAGCGTATTCAGACATAGCAGTCAAAGCGTAGTGGGGACCTCTTCCAATGCCTTTGAGCCATCAAATGACTCCACTCATACTGAGTTCGAGTTTGATGATCTTCAAAGACAATCAACCGACTTCGCTGCTCATAAGCAGTATATAGCAACCCTTGGGCTGATTCCCTTGTTATTCTTTGCGGGCCTGTCGTTATTGGCTGCTTTTTGCAACAATTTCGCCACCGTTTGGCTCAAATTCTGGTCCGACTATAACACCCAACACCCTCAGGACAAATCTCGGCAAGGCTTCTATCTTGGCATATATGCTGTCATCCAATGTCTCAGCCTGATCTGTGTTACTGTTGCTATTGCAATTACAAGTATCATCATGGTCAAAAGGTCTGGCCGAATTTTCCACCACCAAGCGATTCGCACGCTTATTTCGGCGCCACTCAGTTTTTTCAACGAAGTATCTCCAGGCATCTTATTGAATAGGTTTTCTCAAGATCTCAATGTCATCGATACCGAGCTAGAAGAACACTATTTTGAGTTTGTTTTTCTAATTGAGATTGCTATAGGTATGGCTATTATTATTGCAACTGCGTCACCGTATGTGGCCATATCCTATCCTATCCTGGGAGGATTTCTCTATGGAGTTCAGAAGTTTTACCTAAGAACTTCAAAACAGCTTCGATTCCTAGATCTAGAATCGAAGAGTCAGCTGTTGTATGTTCAGCACCGTATATCGTAGTGGATCGAACTAACATACATAGTACTCATTTCCTGGAGACACTCTCTGGCCTTCCAACGCTTCGTGCCTTTGACTGGACCGAGTCACTCATCACCATCAGCCATACTTTGATTGACGTCTCTCAGCGTCCATCTTATCTCCTTTCTGTTATCCAGATTTGGCTAGCGGTAGCCCTTGCATTCATGATTGCAGTTCTGGCCATCTTCGTCGTAGTCCTCGTAACCCAACTCCGATCTGATATTGGATTCGCTGGGGCATCACTAGTAACATTGATGAGCTTCGGAAATATTCTGACAAACATTGTCAAGGAGTGGACACTATTAGAGCTAGGCCTGGGGGCAGTCTGCCGGCTAGAGAGTTTCTGTAAGGCGGTGAAGAATGAACGCGATGATGAAAATTTAAAAATGGTACCAGAAGATTGGCCACAACTAGGAGCTATTCAGCTACAGAACGTTTCAGCTTCTTACGGGTAAGAAAGCATGTCGTCCCTAGAATCGAGCTAACTGAAAGCTATAGTAATAGGCAATACAATCAGGATCAGAAAACCAACTGTGGCCACCGAGGACACTCACACCTAGTACTTCATCACATCAATCTTAGAATTGAAGCAAGAGAGCGTATCGCGATAGTTGGGCGAACTGGCAGGTAAAATTACTCCCCTACTCTAAACTTGATATTAGACCAAGGTCACCTGCTTACACCAGAGAAGTGGAAAATCTTCTATTATCCTGCTCCTTTTGCGCATCCTGGATCCATTGCTATCTGATGACCAAATCATCACTATCGACGGGATCCCCTTGCAAACCATAGACCACAACGTTCTGCGCTCAAGAATCATTGCCCTTCCTCAAAACCCTTTCTTCCTTCCAGATGGCAATACTTACCGCGATAACCTGGACCCATACGGAAATTCGTCTCAAGCCGAGTGTGAAGCTGCGCTGGAAGAAGTGGGATTGTTGGCTCTGGTCAAGGAGCGAGGCGGTTTACAGGAGTCTTTGAACGGCGATTCCTTGAGCCATGGGCAAAAACAGCTGTTAGGAGTGGCTAGAGCTGTACTTCGGGCCGGGTTCAGAGCCAAAGAAGCATCGTCACGAGCGCTTAATGATGAGAAGAAAGTGTTTGAAACCGGTGGGATCTTACTTCTCGATGAAGTCACATCTAGTGTCGATAGAGAAACCGATGCACTGATCCAGCGTATCATACTTAAACGGTTCAAGGGTTATACAATAATAGCAGTAACTCACAGAATGGATTCGGTGCAGGGCTTTGATCGAATGGTTGTTATGGAGAGCGGAACCATAAAGGAGATCCGGAACTTGAGAAAGCGCATCGTCCCAGGTCAATAAAGGCTACAAACTAGAATCGAATTCAAAAATCTAATGAAGCTAATGAACCAACACCCTGATGGATTGAACTTGGTAGATCTACTTCAGTTGCATAGATTGAGGCTAAACTTAGGAGCAAGCACATTGCAGTAATACAGGCATATCAAGGCTACAGATAGTCGGCACTATCACGGTTAGAAGATCCAACTAGCCTTTAACTTTTCTTCTCACTATTTTTAGATAAAATAACAGGTACCTAGCGTGAAATACGACGTCGCACCGTTGAAAGCAGGTATCGGAACTGGAGACGTAAAAAAAGTCAGAAGTGAGTGAGTCAAGATTGGGAATAATCTTTTCAATCATTTCAGGAGTCCAAATATTAATTGACACGATTCACAGCGGCGCTGAACTTGGTTGTATTGCTTGGTTTACTGTTTTAGCGCAACTTCATTGATATTTTGATTGATTAAATTCGTTTTGATCAAACATTACTAGATCAGGCAAGTAAGATACAAAACGTGCTGCTGAGGCAGCTTTTACCATAAATTGTTGAAAATAAAGTCGTGAAAAAATAGCAAAAAGAAGACCTCGTTTTCATTATCGAACTCGCCACTGATGACCAAGGTAGCATTTTATGCGTCTAAGCTTTCTTGATTATAGTAGTTTGTTAATGCACTAAGCATTACCTTACTAGTGGCAGCTAACTTGCAGACAACAGTATATCTTGGCGGCAAAGCCAAGATAAGCGACCGCTGGTACATCCGTTCTGCTTCCTCGTGCTTGCTTAGCTTCGAGTGGAGACAGCCTAGGTTATTGACTGTGTCGAGTATCAATATGTGTTCAAGCCCACATACTCTCTCCTAGCCTTCTTATGTCCATATAAAGAAGACATAGGTTATTGACCGTACTGAGTGTCGATGTGTGCCAGAGTCCCAATGCCTTCTCTTTTCCAGCTAGTTCACTATCTTCATTATAAAGCAGATACCCAAGTCTATAAAACAAACTTGGCTTTATCAATGTCTCAACAGTCTGCTTCTCACTTAACTTACCCTCCACAATCCATCTACCAACATAACTAGATGCTATGCCTCAAAATCCGCGTCCGCTTCCTCCAGAACTCTGCATCCAAATCCGAAGGTATATGGGATGCTACCAACTCTACTGCTAAGCAACCCAGTTCCTGCCGCTCCTCGTCCTTTGTCAGGTAGCCACACCACCGATGCAGCACAGAGTGCATTGAGTAGCTGCTCGTGCCTTCTTGGCCATCTAGGAACGAGTGGTGTAACAACAGCCTTATCGCCTTCTGGCGGCTCCTGATAGACGAGGTATCGAGAAGAACCTCAAGCACTTGCATCTCTGCATCTTGGGCGACGAGCTGGTTCACGATGGGGATACTCTGGAGACTAAAGTTGACTTTGTGCTTGCTGACACCTAGTGTGATTAGCTAACTTTATTCAATATAAGTAGTAACTAATGGTTGTTGCTATATACAGTCACATTGTGAGCGGGAAAAGTGAGTGGAGCGCCAACGGCTCGCTCTGAGAGGACGACGGGTCCCCCACTACCTGGGTATCAGGCATCTGGGACGGCGAAGGAGCGCCTAAAAAGTGGAACCGGCCGAGCGGGAACGAAGCTGGGTCCATGGACGGACACGGGCTTGCGGTGGCGGCTTGTGTGGGCGGGCCCGGCGATCGGCCGTAGGGCTGTTGCGACCCTGAGGGGGCTACATGAGACCCGCGTCTGATTTGGCAGTGCGTTGAACAGGCATCGTCGGAGGGCTGTCGCGCTGCATGAGGCCAACCGCTGCATGACAACTCCCTGTCATACAGATTATCTAAGTGCGAAGGCCACTGCAAGTTGCAGTCTGGTCTCATGATTTGCCAAGTGTAGTGCTAAAGCTGTGTATTTACTGCTTACTAAACGTTTGCTGACAGGCTGATGCTACGCTTGATGGGTAAAATGGGGCAAGAAGATCCCTGCCTACTGTGTGGCGCAATAGCTAAGCATTGTACAGGAGCGATATGTACATGGCTCGTCCGACGCAAGAATCCAGGCACATAAGCATATCCGTAAACCTCGCCTGGCTCATACAATGTCCATAGACAAGAAAAGTGTAAATTCGAAGGGATTCACTCCTAGACCGTCGCTGTCGAATCTGAGTGGAAGGCATAGAAGTCGTCTCGCTTGGGGCATGAAGTTGTTAGCAGCTGGTCTGGCAACATTTGCAGGCAGCTGGTTGTAACGGATGTAATTATGCATGAGGAGAGCTTTTGATGACAGTAACGTCTCTCGGCATGATGGATGGCCGGGATCTACCAACGAAGACGGAGGGTCTGGCAAGATGCTTTGTTTGGTTCGCTGCTTCCGGCTGATCAGGGTTTGTGCTAACTAGACAGCAAATGGTGCTGACTAACTAGTTCAGGTGCTCTTTGTCGTGGCCTTTCCGTCTACGTACAAACGATATCACCCATGAACAACGCCCACCATAGAGTGATTGTCGATTGGATCACTATCGTATGCATGGTAGGAGCTTGTTGGGTTGTATCTAGTTAGATGTGGGACACAATAGCGTAAGACAAGCTAAGAATGCGTCTGTTTTCTTTCTTCATGTGGCGAGCAAGGGCCACTGGGATCAAGGGAAAAACCAACTAACTAATGTTTGTAACTCTAATCATATTCTTTCCACCTGGGTTTCGTCGCTGTGATTGAAATACCTGACAAAAGCAAAAAGGAGACTAATTAGTTAGCTAACTAACAAATTAGTGAGTTATCTAATTAGTCAACTTACCTAACTCAGTTAACAGAGATGCTGGTTCGTCATAGTGCATTATTGTTTTTTTTTCGGCCTAGTTACGTCGTTTGCCGTACGGAAAGTGGTCTCTATAGTACCTGAGAAAAACAGCGGCGTGTCTGCGCTGATGACGGGTGCTGTGGGGCTGGATATGTAGTCAACTACCCTGGAAGGAAATGTGGTTCGTGTTCCCAAGTGGCCTTGATAAATAAGTACACAAGACTCCAAAATATTTCACCGCCCATGAAAGGATCGAAAAAAAACTCGCCAAATACAATAGTTACAGTTTGGATGAAATTGTAGTTAGCCAACGTCTGTCCTTGCGGGTCGAGCATCCGTCCGCAATAAACCACCAACATTGTCCAAGCAGCAGAGACTCTTGAATTTGATTACATATTTATATGCTCTTAAGACCCACCTCTATCTGTCGGAAACCTTAAAAAGTAAAATTACAGCAATCTGAGGTGCGTACATGCATCTTTCATGTTGAGCATTAAACCTGCAATAACAATACACACCTGCTCTGCCTCTTACATACAGGAGCGTAGCTTGCTCATTGGGAGGCTCTGTACAACTAAAGAACCTATAAATATTTTAGTAAGATACGCAGTCTCTAATTAGGTGCACTCAGAGTTTGTCCGGCTCGGTGTGCCGGCCCTTCGCGTTTAGCGAGAGGACTTAGAACACTGGCATGCTTAATAAGATTGCGAACGCTTACCCTCCTACAATGTACATCTGTTACCTCGTGGCGTTCCTCAAGCTAGATAGAAATGGAACTTAAGTCGAATCTAAATCTAGATGTTGTCCGCAAGTGCTGCACTTGCGCGACTGCTTTCTCATTTGTCCTGCGTTGCAACGCGCAAGATTGAAGCGCGTTACTGCTTTAGACCCGCCAACAACGCCAAGGGTCTCACGTCCTCTGCAGCGTCCAATGTAGACGCGGTTCAGCCTTGCGAGCAGTGCACTGCGCATACATGGAGCCACGCCTTACCCCGTTTGAGGCTTTACACAGGCTTCACCACTAAGCCAAGAGTACAACTAGAGCCAGCAGCCTCAGCCCGGGACATCTTGAGACATCACAAGGTCCTGCTGGTATCTGAGCTGGTGCACCCTCTCGTAATTATCTCTATATGCTGACCATCCATCGGTAGTAGGAGAGCAGCTAGCAAGTAGCAGACGCCTGCACGATCAGGCTACTAAGTTCAGCCTTTCGAGTCCCGTTCTTATCGCATGTAACTATCTACTGTACATCCACACGAACCTATGCGGCTCTTACAGTACAGCAAAAGCGGGGAGCTCAGTATTCACAGCTTCGACGATGGTGCCATACCTCTCTACGCGATACTTTCACACATCTGGGGAGTAGTTGAGGATGTGACCTTCGCAGACCTCCGAAGAGGCAACAGTAAGATAAAGCAGGATTGCGAAAATATCCTCCTTTGTGGAAGACAGGCACGACATGACGGTCTGCAGTACTTACGATTCCGCGCGATGTAGGTTTGAAGGCCTTCCACTGCAGATTATAGTACGTAATAAGTAAAGTCCGTTACGAAGGGAAGGAAGTTAAGTCAAAACATCCCTACATCGCCTCACGGCCTCATTCGCCTTGTGGCTTGAGCCCCTGCCGTATAAGCAAACTATTTTACATCATAGGTGCGCCCTATTATGAGCAAATGTCTTAGGTTAACAGATGTATTCAGAGGGCTACATGCATGATACGCTGGTGCTAAAGAATGTAGAGCTGGCGAAGAACGTGATATTTGACTCAATTTCCGGAATCCTCGTCTTCGTCCTCATCAAAAGCCTCGTCTTCGTCCTCATCAAAAGCCTCGTCTTCGTCCTCATCAAAAGCCATGTCTTCGTCCTTATCTGTGGCTTCGTGCGCGCCCTCATCGTATAGCATTTTTACTATGTGCTCATGGCTCATTTCAAGAGCGGCCTGAAGGGCGCTTCCATACTCACCCCCTTGTGCGTTGACGTTTGCACCCGCATCAAGCAACAGACTTACCACCTTCTCATTGCCTCGCCATGAGCCTGCTTGGAGTGCATTGCCATAGTGTCCACCCTCGGCATCGACATCAGCACCAGCGTTGAGCAGTAATTCAACAACCCGTTCATAGCCTCCAAACGAGGCTGCCTGAAGAGCGTTACCGTATCGTCCTCCTTGATCGTTCACATTAGCCCCGGCGACGAGCAACAGTTTTACGGCTTGCTCTCTACCATTAGCTGAAGCTGCGCAAAGGGCGTTGCCATGCTGTCCTCCTTGGGCATTTACATCTGATCCAGCAGCTATCAGCATCCTCATCACATCGATATGCCCTTCTGCTGAAGCCACACAAAGTGCTTTTCCGTAGTCTCCGCCATCGGCGTTGATATCAGCACCGGCATTGATTAGCTGTTTTACCACCCGCTCACTACCTCGAGCAGAAGCCATGTAGAGGGCGCTACCATGAATTCCAGCTGGCAGGTTGATATTCATTCCAGCACCAAGCAACAGCTCTATCACATTATCCCGGCCTTTGGCTGAAGCCGCTATCAGTGCATTGCCATAGGGTCCTCCCTCCGCGTTGGCGTGGGCGCCCGCACTGAGCAGCAATCTGACTGTCTCCTCAGAGCCTCCGACTGAGGCTGCTTGGAGTGCATTACAGTAGCGTCCTCCTTGTGCATTAACGTGGGCGCCTGCGTCGAGCAGCAATTTGACCGTCTCCATAGAACCTCCAAATGAGGCTGCTTGGAGCGCATTACCATAGGGTCCACCTTGCGCGTTGACGTAAGCGCCAGCGCTGAGCAGCAGATCGACTACCTTATCAAACCCTCCCGCTGAGGCTACTTGGAGTGCATTTCCATGGCGTCCTCTTTGTGCATTAACAGCAGCACCAGCTTCAAGTAACAGTCTGACCACCACCTCTTGCCCTTTCGCTGAAGCCTCATGCAGTACCCTGCAGTACTCCTCTCTCCAGATGGCGTCGTGTTCTTCATTTCTTCCCTTAGTGATGGTACGAGCATCGAGCAGCATTTCTACAGCCTGGTTGTTGCCACTATCGAAAGCCGCAAAAAGTGCACTGCCGTAGTGTCCTGCTTGCGCAAAATCCATAGCGCCAGCGTTAAGTAGTAACCGCAACACTTGAACATGGCCTGAGGCTGAAGCTGCCTGAATCGCGTTGCCGTAGTAGCCACCTTGCAAGTTCACGTTGGCACCATTGGCGAGCAGTACCTGTACAATGTCTTCCCAGCCTTCAGCTGAAGCCGCCTGAAGTGCGTTTCCAAGATATCCTCCTTGAGAATTAATATCGGCACCTCTCTCGATTAAAAGCTCAACCAGCTGCTTGTGACCTTCTGCGGAAGCTGCTTGGAGTGCGTGTCCGTAAAAGCCACCTTCTGCGTCAATGTCGGCGCCATTATTTAGAAGGATCCTTACCACCTGGATCTGACACTTAGCAGATGCCAAATAAAGTGCGTTGCCATAGCTTCTGTTCTGCATATTGATGTTGGCTCCCGCATTCAGTAACAGCTTAACAATTCTACCGTAGCCTCTTTCTGCTGCTTGCAATAGGGGTGTGCGACCGTCGTTATCAGAAACATTGGTAGGCGCACCAACTTCCAAAATCTTTCGTACTGTTTCCATTTGTCCCTGCTCAGAGGCCCATAGTAGAGCTGACGACTCTCCATGCTGTACGTTATGGCGATAGAGATATTTGTTGAGTAGGCGATAAAGACGGCGATCAGTTTGTGCAAAAGCGTTGATGTCTCGTTCCAAGCACAGATTTTCTGCTATGGAAAGAAGCAGCTCGTTAGCTAAGTCGGAAAGCATGTTATGATGTCAAAGCCGAACTGGGCTGTAAATTCTGTTTTGCCTCGTAGGTCAAGCGTAGTAGGAACAAAGCGGTTCGTTTACTACGAATAAGGTGATAACGTGTCTCCCACTGTGGCTTACGTAATGTTATCTCATGCATTACGTCATAATCGATGCTTATCAGCCAGCACCCGATCTGCAGCAACGCCCAATCGCCGTTGTCACAAACACTACCGTTAGTCAGATATATGTAAGATCGCAGAGTCGTACTAAACAGCGAAAACTGGAGATTCTGTTCCAAATGTAATTCTCAGATTTGAAAATATCTAGCTGCTGACGCTGTGAGCTCTCGTAGCATTGCTGTAAAAGACCACGCTCATTAGCCACGACCGCAGGATTACATAACTTGACATGACGTTACTGCGAGTCACGAGTCTGACTCATATCGTACGGATAAGTGAATAAGTATTCAACGCCAGTGTGCTTCTGTAGAGATAGTTAGATCTTCTCTTCAACTAAGGTGCCTTCCTAAATGCAGAGACACATTTTGTCGAGAGACAAGTTCACACTTCGGCCGTCCGGAAACGTTTCCTCTTAGTTTTGACAACATATAAGCAAAAAACGACCATTCTCTAGCTGCTGTTCCTTAAGTCGACTTATCTCCGACATAGATCGTCGTGGTGTTGACGGGGCTATTGATCGTTTCGTCATCTTCGTTAATCGATTCTCCAACGGCACCTCCCCCTGTCCGTTGGCGATTATGACAAGCAATTAATTACTTGGAGGGTACCAGAGAGAGAATAACAAAGGAATATTGTCTATCTAGGTTTATAATCCCACTTAAACGTAGGAGTGAGTATGCCGGGAGCTCCGTTGTACGGAGCAGGGGATCTTCAGGAGGCTGCTGAGATTTGTCCCCCCATTTTTGAGATTTGTCCCCCGCGCTAACCATAACTTGGTAAGCGTTCAATAAATTACAATAACTAGACCGTATTGGTGCCTCAGCATATAGAAAGTAGTTGGTGCTAGACCACTATAACTAACTATATAATTGTGCTATATTCTACTCGCGTCGACGTCTCTTGCGTGGACCAAGACACTTCCAAGCATCTGGAGCGGCCATTGCTGCAGCACGCTTAGGCCGCAGCGAAGGTGCATCCTGAGGCTCAACAACTGCGTTCTGCGGTTCAGTTACTACATTCTGAGCGTCGACTTTCGCAAATCTCTCAGCGTAGAAAGCCTCCATATCTCCAAAGTGATAGTTCCAGGCCATGGTCGGAGTACAAGAGGCGAAAAGCCCTTCCGTAGCGAGAGCCATGTTCCGTGCTTCAACTAGCTCTACTGGATCGCCTTCCTGCCCCGTTTCTACCAAAAAATCACTTGCTGCAAACATATCGCTGCATTGATGTAGAACTGGTTGTGAGCGGCGACTCTCGATATCTGCAAGAAACTCTTGCAATGATGGGGCCCGCCAGGCGGGGGGCGAGGCAACTGTAACAGACACTGCAATGGAGACAGGCGGTGATAAGCGAGGAGACGAAGTAGTAGGTATTGGAGCAGGCGCAGGTATAGATAACGATATACACGTAGTCACAGGGCCTGCACTTGCTGCAGAAGTTGGACCCGATATAGTGACGGATGTATTTACCTGTCGCAGAACTTCAGCGAGTGTCTAGTCCTCTGGTTCTTCGTGGGGCCGAAACGGGGAAGGAGGTACACGTCGTTCGAAAGCTGACGGATCTCGACGGGTTGATGCCTCATTCTTCCTTGGGCCACCCCGTGTTTGAGCAGTTAGTGGCTCTAGAACTGCATAGTATGGTCTTGGGGAAAGGCGAACAGACGGTCCTTGCTCGCGTTGATAGCGCCAATGATCATCGTACAGGTGGTTTAGTCTTAACGTTGACCTGGCTGCTACCACTCCTTGTAGTGTGTGTCGGCATGGTAGACCATTCGTCTTCTCGAAGAGACCAGAACAAGGGTGGCAGCCGCGCCGTTGTCTCTGCTCCTGCTGGCGCAATAGATCCTGTTGTCTGATACGCTCGATCGCTGGTGGCGTCAGAATATCATGAATGCCAGAAGGCAGGAACGGCATCGCTTCTAGCGTGTGCTCAAACTTGACACTATGCTTAGAGGAAGCAAGGTCCTTCCTATACTTGTTGTGTTGGCTCTTCACCATCTGTTCAATACGCTCAACAACGCGCAATAAGTCGCCTCTAGAGGTCATAAGGTAGTCCTTCAATACCTTATGCATCCCTTCGACGGGCGAGCTTGTGATCGTATTGTAGTGCCGATAGTGAGAAGTCCAAGCAGCTGCCCACTCAGTCCGTGTAAGGTACTGGTTTTCCTGCAAGTATCTACATAGCTCGTGCTGATGACTATAATCCTTGAGTAGTTCTTCCCACTTTAATTGGAACTCTAGCGGCCTTTTCGCATAAACAAGCTGCTCTAGTTAGCTATATATACGACGCTTTTTCTATAAGATCTTTTTAATGTCTCTTAGGCTATACAAGGGGCATACCTGAGTCCAAAGCTTCATAAAAGCACCTCTTTGCTCTAAGATATTCTGTTTCTCCTCTTTCGTCTGACCATTAGCGTCCCGCCAGATCTGTTGGGCCTTCGTCCGGATGTTCTTGTTGATATGCCATACACATAGGAGTTGAGGCACTTCTGGAATTAGCGAGCAAGCTGCTATCTTCAATGCCTCTTCTTGATCGCTGATAAATACTCGTGGTGGCTGCACTCCCGTTTTGAGGAGAAAGTTCGCGATCGCCCAATGGTAGTCTGCCTGCGTCTCACTACTAAGAAAGCAGAAACCTGCGGAAAAAAAAAGTCTGAAGATTGGTGCAGCCAAGAATGTGCAGCAGTGGAAGCTTATATCTGTTCGTGCGGTAGGTGCAGTCCATTAGTAGTACGTCTGGATTGGCGAGAAGTAGCTCTACCTGCTTCTGGTGGGCGAAGAAGAGATTTTGTACATGATTACTGTTATCCTTCTTAACAGCAAAAATCCAGTCTCCAGCAGACAGCTCGTCTAGCAGTGTCTCTATAGAACTTCTTCCATTTAAGTGTCTCTCTCGTATCGCCTTCCTCTCGCTTCGAATATTAGTCGCAGAGACTAGCGTGTCTTGGTCTTCCTTTTGAACAGCAGCTAGTATCTGCATTGGTCGTGCCCCAGCATGGGTCATTGATTCAATTATGACTTTCTGTGCCGGTGTACGCTTACGATAGACATTGTGGGCGGTAGAGTTAATTGATCGGGGGTGATTGTGATGTTCATCTTGGACCTCTAACTTCCATTGGTCGCTGTCTTTTATCTTGAAGATAACAAGCTTAAAAGGACACCCTGTTGAGCGCGTGCTTGTGCTTAGAACTTCTGCAGTTGATTGAAAATTGCTCCTAAAGTGGTCGCAATGGTAGTAATATCGGACTTTCACCTTAGAGTTATGAGGTTTGCTGCGCTTAAGTACAAAGCCATAGCCATGCTGCATGCCATGCGCCTTGAGGGCATCAAAAGCTTCTTCATAGGTGCCGTATAGTAGGTCTGGAGGAGGTGCAATATCACTCATGCTGTTGTGAATAAAGAAAGAGAGTTAATACTCGTATATCTTGAAGGTTGTCAATCTATTGCAAAGACGCGCGGCGTCGTGATGTTGTCGCGTCCATAGATTACGCGCTAAACCAAATTGAAAGAGTAACTTTCACTAGTACTAGCGCGGGGGACAAATCTCAGAGGGGGGACAAATCTCAAGAACGGGGGGACAAATCTCAGCAGCCTCTTGCTGTCTGCGCGGAGAAACTGCCGGAATGTGCCCATCGTACTCTAAGTTGACCTTGCGTGGCGGTAGTTTCAATCTTTGCTCTTTTGACTTTCTTTTTAGCCCACCGGGTTTTTCGTAGATATATAAGTACTTTCGCAAATAGACAAGGGTGTATTAGAAGAGAGTCAGGGGACAACGTCAGCAGAGCGAGCGACAGCACAGTTGACGATACGTTTTTTGGTGTCGGAGATTGACGTGCTAAAAGAGCAAGGCCTGTAGAATAGATGTGCGTTGTATTTGCTTGTATTCGAGAACGCTTAGGGAAATCCGAGGGTTCGGAAGAGAAAGTGTCCCGTCACACCGTGCGTCCCGGCACACTTGGATCGACGTTACCTGTGTCGTTCCGAGATCCCTTCACCTTGACTCATGCAATGTGGGCAAGTATTCTGATGATTAAAATTTCTTAGAGATGTCACGTACGCGCAGCTGTTCGATATTAAACTGTGAAATTCATTTAATTTATTCCAATTTCCTACGAACGTAAGGCTTAGAAGAGCGCATTGCTAAACGTGCTAAGTTACATGATGTTGTTTTTTCTTCTTTTTGAGCACATAATATGCCAATATTCATATGAAAGGCTTCTCCATTATGCCGTGGTTGACTCTGATATTCACGTTGAGAGAAGCATTCCTCTCAACGGGGGTTGGCCGCAATGTTTCCGCCTCGCTCAATCAGGTTTTAGAACTACCTGAAGCGTGTTCGTAGGGGTATGGTGGGGGTGGTTGACAAGAAGACCTCAGTCGGCTAGGGTCCAGATTATGGTGGTTTTGAAAAAGGCTGCCGACGGAACCTCGAAGTGCGATTGTCCATTGCTTCCGGAAAGAAATGTTATCCTCAATAGACTGATAATGTGCGTGAGAGCGCCTGAATATGATAAAGACGCACATCTTCCTGGTTTGATAGTTTGCTTAGTGGGGTTGCGCAACATGGTGTTATATATATTTTATCTGGGCTTTAATTACTAGCTCTCTATGGTAGTGATAAGCGAGCATGTTGTCACCTAAAATAGAGTGGCTTAATACAAATGAGACGCAAAAGTCATCGCGTTTCGGTTTTGGGAGACCGAATTCTGTCCCTCAACTACGGGCGCTTTTCATGACGAATACTATATAGAATGGATAAATATACAACGCCAAGAAAGCCTCCGCATATACATAACCTTGCTTGTGACCTTAGTACACAAAGTAATGAGCTAGTAAATGTTAGATCTTGGCTATGAATCTCAAAGGCATTGGTGATAGGCGTATATAGACTAAAAAATAGATGTTATCTTCAGAGCTACCTCTTCACATAGGACGGATCAGAGTTAGAGATTGATGGTTTGGCCGCCATGAACAGCCATGCTTGCCGCCTGATTCACAATCTTACTGCCATGATTGTTGAATGTTGTATTGTGCTTGCCCTCCTTCTAAAGTATTAGTCATGGACACGGCTTGTTCCGGTTTGAGTTGCACTTACAGTAGCTTTCATAGCTGCGGATATAGCCGCCTCTAGATCCTTGTCCTGTGACTGGACTATGTCGATGAGGGCAGAGAGATTCTCTTTGCCAATCTCAGAGATTTCGATCTCGCAAAGCTTGAGTTGCTCCCGCCTTACAGCTGGGCACAATTCTGAAAGTGTGTCGACTAAGTCTTTGATGTTTTCAATCAGCTTCTTGAAGTGTTCCTCTTCATACAGGGCCCACTTCGCTTTCTGGTACAGCGTGCTTCTGTTTTGACGCTTGATACACAGCTTGCGCATCTTCTCGTGCAAGGACTGGCCCACAGCATCCATGTCAGTGTGCACTTCGAGGGCGCTGAGGGTCGAGTCGTCGGGTCTTGCGAAACGCTTGTACTTCGCGGAAATTCCCTCGGCATCAGCAAACAGCTTCAATATCTGACCCAGTGTTCTCTCAGCAATGAGTACATCTTCTTTGTTGACAGTCGCTCCTTGCAGCGATCGAGCGTCCTCAAGGTCACCGCTGAGGCCCACGGCTGCACCCCAGCGCGAGAGTCGCAGCCTCGCGTTGTCCAGCTTGAGCAAGCTAGTTTGGAAGTTGGTGCCAAAGCTGCGGCCAAGCTGGACGTACTCGAAGCAGTCCACGGCGTTGTTGAAGAGGCCCGCAAGCGCGATAACCCCAACAGCGAGACCAGCTGGTTCCATAGCAAAAGTCGAAGTAGGTGGAGAGCGACGTGCAACGATGGAGGATCGAGGTAATAGAGAAGTACACAATGAAGCCAGAAAAGGTTGTCGAGAAGCGAGTCCGCGCAGAGTGTAGAGTCTAGAAACGTGGATGTACTGTAATTGAAGTATGCGATGCGTAACGGGCTGGGTCTTGCTTCGGTGTGTTGCGACTGCGTGGCGCAGCGTCTTTCAGCTGCGGGGTCAGCTGTGAGTCCTGCTTCACGAAGCGCCTGGGGGCATGCAAGGCTACCTGCACTTCACTACTGTGCAGCCATATTGGCGAGGTTCTCCGCTCTCCGGATGCTGGAAGTGATGCAAGGTATCTTTGCTTAGCAGTCAGAATGAGTAGCATCACGGGTC
The DNA here is from genome assembly GCA_020744315.1 of Curvularia eragrostidis. Lineage (NCBI taxonomy): Eukaryota > Fungi > Ascomycota > Dothideomycetes > Pleosporales > Pleosporaceae > Curvularia > Curvularia eragrostidis. The sequence goes on along the minus strand of JAIRCK010000148.1, from coordinate 21,126 downwards.
AACCACTCAACATCAGCAATGAGGGGGGGCGGGTCGGCCAACAAGCTGGGACCATCAACGTGTCAGGGAATAACATTGTAAAGTAAGCTTTCGCTGCTCCTTTGGATCTGTTCCCGAAGCCCGTGTGCCAATTGCTGGCTCGTCTGCTAAGGGACCCAGCAATACCAGTGCTCAAGACCTGCTCGGCCAGCTGCCGCACGCTGCCGACGCGCCCTTCAACTCGCTCGCGAAGCAGCACGAGCCTGCCTGCCTCCCCGACACCCGCGTCGCTCTCCTCGACGAAATATACCACTGGGCGGACGGGACAGATGAGCGGTGCATCTTTTGGCTGAGCGGGCTGGCGGGCACAGGCAAGTCGACCATCGCGCGGACGGTGGCGCGCAGGTACTACAAAGAGAAACGTCTTGCAGCGAGCTTCTTCTTCTCGCGCGGCGGCGGCGACGTTGGACATGCAGGCAAGTTTGTGACGAGCATCGCGGTGCAGCTTGCGCACCGCGTGCCAGCGGTGCGACAGCACATCAGCGACGCTGTTGCGGCGCAAATTGACGTCGTCAATCAGGCATTGCGCGATCAGTGGCGGGACCTTGTTCTTCATCCGCTGGCGAAGCTGCACGAGCTGGAAGCAGAGCCAAAGCCAGAGCCAGAAACATACGTTGTAGTCGTCGATGCACTCGACGAGTGCGACGGCGACAGCAACATCCGCCTCATCGTGCAGCTGCTGGCCGAAATACGTTCGTCGCTGATAGGCGTCCGGCTGCGGGTGTTCCTGACGAGCAGGCCGGAAGTGCCGATCCGGTATGGCTTCGGGCAGATCGGGGACACGGAGCACAAGGATGTTGTGCTGCACGACATATCGCCGTCCATTGTCGAGCACGACATAGCCACCTACCTCGAGCACAACCTCAGAATCATCGCCAGTGAGTGCTGTCAGCATGCAGACTGGCCAGGCGTAGAGGTGATCAGGATGTTGGTGCAGAGTGCAAGCGGCCTGTTCATCTGGGCTGCTACTGCCTGTCGCTTTGTTCAAGAGGGCGGCGGACAGTTTGTAGCTGAGCGCCTGCGCGCTGTCCTCAAAGAGAGCTCGTCGGCAGACGGTTCATCAAATGACAGCTCATCCAGCGACGATTCTTCCACAGACGATGCAGGGGAGGTTCTACCTAAGAAGCGGTTAGACAGCATATACCTTACCGTGCTGAAGAGCCCCATTCGCAAATACACAAAGCAAGAAAGGAGGAAATGGTACAAGTTGATTAAGGAGACATTAGGTGCCATCGTGCTTCTGCAGTCGCCGCTTTCTGCAGCTGCGCTAGCTCGGCTACTTCGCGTTCCCCCAGAGGATGTGCATCGAACGCTGCATGAGCTGCACTCTATCCTAGACGTCCCGCAAGACCCGACCCAGCCGCTTCGTCTGCACCACCCTTCGTTCCGCGACTTCCTGCTCGACAGGAAGAGATGCGGCGATGACAGCTTCTGGGTAGACGGGAGAAGCACACACGAGAAGCTGGCGTCTCGCTGCCTTGCACTCATGTCTGCGCCCAGCGGTCTTCGGCAGGACATGTGCAGTCTGTCAAAGCCAGGGACGCTGAGAAGTGAGGTGGAAGAAGAGACAGTGGCCAACAGCCTGCCGCCGGAGCTGCAGTACGCGTGCCGCTACTGGGTCGAGCATGTCGAGCGCGGTCAACAGAGCACCCAAGATGGTGACGCGGTGCATATCTTCCTGCAGATGCATCTTCTGCACTGGCTGGAAGCGATGAGCCTGATGGGGGAGACAGGACAGTGCGTGCGCCTGCTGGCAAAGCTGCAGACGTTGGTGGCGGTACGAACTATGTTACGAAAACACGTCTGCCTTATGCTGATTTGAACTATAGCCTTCTGCAGACACATGCGCAGGCTTCCTTCGCGATGCTAGTCGGTTTGTGTTGCGCTTCAGTTCGATTGTCGCAGAAATGCCCTTGCAGGTATACTCGTCAGCGCTTGTCTTCGCACCGGAGAGGAGCATTGTTCGGAAGACGTTCGTTGATCGGGTCGCTCAGAGAGTGCAGATACTGTTAGGCAGAGATGCAAACTGGGACGCGTGTCGCAGCGTGCTGGAGGGCCATACAAACTATGTCGACGCGGTGGTGTTCTCGCCAGACGGACAGATGCTCGCCTCAGCATCTTGGGATAAGACAGTGCGAGTGTGGGAGACGGCGACGGGCGCGTGTCGCAGCGAGCTGGAAGGCCATACAAACAATATCAACGCGGTAGTGTTCTCGCCAGACGGACAGCTACTCGCCTCAGCATCTAAGGATAAGACAGTGCGAGTATGGGAGACGGCGACGGGCGCGTGTCGCAGCGAGCTGAAGGGCCATACAGACGGGGTCAGGGCAGTGGTGTTCTCGCCAGACGGACAGCTACTCGCCTCAGCATCTGGGGACAGTATAGTGCGAGTGTGGGAGACAGCGACGGGCAAGTCTCACAGCACTCTCGCAAGTCACTCGCGCCCAATCTCTGCTATCCAATTTTGGCCTTCACGCCAGCTCCTCGTAACTGCATCAGAAGATAACACTATCCGACTTTGGGACATTTTCGCCGGAACCTGCCAGTGCGAGATTCCCTCAAAAGGCACAGTGCGTGCCCTCTACTTCAGTCGGGACAACTCGCGGATCATCACAAACAAAGGTGTGTACCCTGTACCACTAGCTTCTTTAGCTTCTTGTCATCCCTCAGAGAATGTTCTCTCAACCATCGTGGTTAGCATGAGGTGGGTACGCGCTGGAGATGAATTCAGCTGTTGGCTTCCTGCGGAATATTTGCCAACCTGTAGTGCTGTTTATGCCAGCTTTGTTTGTATAGGTTGTGCAACTGGTCGTATGGTCTTGCTTAAGGTCTTTGAAGCCGTGTAGGATAACAACACTGTTAACTAGTCAAGTTGCAAGCTAATTAGATGCTGATTGATTGTCAAAGACTACGCACGGCCATAGCTGCACGTTATCAGCTATCAGATGCTGTAAATATGCATTCTGTGTGGCATGCAAGGCTGTCTTGCGTTAGACAGCATTAGCAGCGGGTCGACTCGAAGGTGGGAGACTGCATGATACGGCTTAGCTGCACCGACTTACTTATGGTATAGCGTCAGATGCGGGGTCCTGTGGCATTGCTGCGGCAGATTTGAGCACGCTACTGTCTGCTACATCGGCCAAGAGCCGCTACTAGCGCACGGCCAGTCAAACCTGTTTCGACAATCTTGCCATTTAAGCAGAGAAACTGCTAGAACGCATATTCCCTATTTTAAGTTAACCTTTTAAGTCCGTAGTCTTAACCTCTACTATCTTGGCTTCCTTTCTAGCCTACTAAGTACCTTACAAATGCATGCTGTTGCGAAAAAACAGGGGGGTAGCAGAGAAGAGGCGATGGAGGCATTGGCAGAATGAGCGACAGCACAGTCAACAATACGGATTTCAGCGTCGGAGGCTGATAAGCTAGAAGAGAGCAAGCTCTGATTTAGATTTGCAGTGTATACGTCTATTTTCAAGTGCGTTGAACATGTTCCGAGCCTCCAGAAGAAAAAGTGTCCCGTCACACCGTGCGTCCCGGCTCGCTTGGATTGACATTACGTCAGCGGCTTTGCAAGGTTTGTAACTATACCGCATAGTGCTGTGCATAAGCGCTGTGCATAAGCGCTGTGTTTACAAGGGTCACATGTTGGATCTACGTATAAAGTATAGATCGGCGAGCAGTATCCCGCTCAAAATAGAAGGGTTTCAGTGCAAGCAAACGGCACAAGATTCAGCCGTAATTCGGTTTCCAGAACCCGAATCCCGTCCCTGAGTCCGGAGTGCTTTGAATTCGTGATAAATATCAGTTTCTTTGCCTCTTACAATGCAGTTGGCAGGTCCCATTCGCTTATTCTAATTTTGTCTTTTACCACGAGAACTCTCCAATTGTTCAGAAGATATGGAAAGTAACCAAGGCTCTGCTCCACCCCCGTATCCGGGAGAAGGCCCATCACAAAGTTGCCAATGGAAAGTTCGAAACGCTAAGTACCGATCGAATTTCACGAACAACGGGGAGCCCTCTCGGGCTAACTTCCGAGAGCAACTTGAGTGTTTGAAAGATTCATTGAATGGATGTACCTGGGTAAGACGATACAACAGAATGTTTCATCAAAGACTTACACAGGCTTTCTAGGGCGTTGGATGTCCTACCGATAATCTCCACATTATCGAAGTTCAGCATAGTCAAGCGTTCGCCCCTGTGGAGCACTTTATTGACGAGTACCAAGCATTTCTTCGCCAGATCAAACCGTTGAACGAAGAGGACATCTTATTCTTACTCTTGAGTCGATATGCAACGACTTCTGGTGCTTCTGTTTATACAGAGATTCGACACAAGAATGACGTGCACGTTTTCGACACTGATGTGTCTGAGCCATTGGTAAGAACGAATCATCCTTGTTTGATATGTGCTTATCTTTTCAGCATACGGACTCGGTTGTAGAGCATCTGATGAACGGATCTGGGGTGATTCATAGCGAGATGTCTTTGCAAGATCCTCAAAATGCACCAGCGTCTCTAAAAATGCCCCTACCAGGCGTGCCACTACATGATCGCCATGCCTCGACAACGCAGACATCTCATGGCGTGGAGTTTGCAGGATCAATAAACTTGAATTTCCCAGCCATACTCGCCAACGATCGGCCACATGAGGATATAATGAGTCTCAGTTTGACCCCTCCGGTTTATGACAGCCTGCCACACGCAAATGCTTCAGGTCTTGATCGGGCTATTGATTGGGGTCAAATTCCCGAAAAGTTTCAGCCTCCAATGTTCCATGTGCATAGATGCCACCATCGAGGTATGGAACGAGTTGACGAGGATATTGAGTTGCCGTTTGGATTCCCTGAACTTGTCCAACACTTTCACAACACCCCTACAAATGTATGTATATACCGACACAAGTGCTTTGAGAGTTTACAAACAGAGAACTAGGTCTATCATACTGGATTTCACGTAGACATAGACGCTACGCAATCATTCCCCAGAAGTCAAACAGGCCTTGCCGCATTTAAATGCCGCATTATATCTTCAAATCTACATGTGTACATCACAGTGGAAAGAGATGGAAACAGTCTATATTACAACTGTTTTAGAGACAAAGAGGTACTCAATATATAGGTGCTAAAAGTAGCAAAGCTGACGCATGCATAGATTTGGGAACTTTCCCATCCCTACCATGAAGATTGCAGTGAATGTCCTGGCTCTTGAAGGTATTATGTGTTGTATATTTTAGTATATGTTCAAATTGCATACTCAATAAACCAAAGTTCAGTGTTCAGAAATGTTTTGCTGGTTCACACACAAATCCGCTCTTGATTTTAGTTCACAGGATCATTAGTCGGAGGACAATAATAGTAGTAAGCTGTGGGCCTGAAATCTATTTATAGTGTTGTTGTAAAAGCCATAGAGCCTTGATTTGGATCCCAGAGTTAGCTGCCGAAACCCGTTTTGAGTTGAAAGCCACTAGTTATAAGACTTACTAATTACTTCATTAATTACATGTTGTTGAAAGCGACCTAAAAACCAACTAAATACGTTTGCATAAAGATAGACATAATGTCACCTACTTCGACCCGAGACATACATAGAGACGAGACACTTTTTCATGGAAGGCTTCATGTTCCTCTTTCCAATCATAGTTTCGCGCATGCGACGTCGCCATCTCATCCTCGAACACCTTAACTGTCTATGTCACCAGTTTGTAACGGGAATCGCCGGATAACGCCGTTGCTGTTGGTTATTTCAAGAACGGTGTTCAACCGTCGACTCCCTTCTAACCCCTGCTTTGAATGACTTTCTCCATATATATGGAGATTCGGGGTCCCAAAAATGTAGCCAGGATTGGAGAGATGGCTTGCGCTATGTTTCGCAGCAATTCAGAGTACAGCCAACAATTCCGAGAGTTTCTCCGTGATAGTTGGATAGCGATCTATTTAGCCGTAATTTACCGTTGTTCGGGCGATGTTATATAATCAAATCGACGCCACACTTATACCTAATCTAGACTTGTCCTAAGAATAACTGTGGCTCTTGTCCTGCTCCCCTTTGGCAACGTGTCCTTTACTGCGTAGCCCTGAGCGAGTCGGTCCTCGCTCAACGATCATCACCTGCTCCTCACTCCAGCACAGTAGAGCAGCACCCTCAGTAGATCGTCTCTCGGAAGCCCAGCACTCAGTGGATATGGACAAAGCAAGTCGTGCTTTAGCAGAAGGGGTCCCTCCTGGTGTTCCCTTTTCTTTCCGCGCTCTCGCAGATCACCGAGGGGTTTCGCACTCCACAGCTCACCACCGCTACAAAGGCCGGAGATCTCTAGAGCAGAAAGGCCAAGACCAGCAGTATCTTACCCCATGGGAGGAAGAAGCGCTTGTTAAATTCGTCTTGCAGATGTCTAATTTCGGCTATCCTATTAGGATCAAATTTTTACCTTACCTAGCCTATCGTCTGACATCACAGCGCCTTCAATCCGCAAGACCACGCAAGCCGCCGCATATAAATTGGACAAGAGCATTCAGAAAACGTCATCCTATACTCCAGGCGAAGATGGTCAAAGCGTTGGACTGGAGCCGTCATGAGAAGAATATATACCCCAAGACTGTTCAGTGGTTCGAGGTAATTGGGCCAGTGTTGCAGGACCCAGCGATCTTAGCAGAGAATGTATATAACATGGATGAGACTGGAGTCATGCTGTCTATGCTAGGCTCTGTCAAAGTACTTATGGGTAAGGCTGACATGCGAAAATATCGCGGTGGTCGGGTCAAGCGCACAATGGTCACTGCTGTAGAATGTGTCAGCGCCGAAGGTAGGTATCTAAACCCTATGATCATTTGGCCAGCCACTACCCATCGGAGCAACTGGACTACGCACCCTACGCCTGGTTGGCAGTTCGCATGTAATGAATCCGGATATACAGATTCCTATATTAGTCTTCAATGGCTCATACGCATATTTGGGCCGGAAACTATAGACCGAGCTAATGGGAAGCCTCGTGTCCTGGTCTGCGATGGCTTCGGAACCCACGACACGCTTGAGATTCTTGAATATTGTCTTGAAAACAATATTATCTTATGCCGGCTTCCCTCTCATACCTCTCATAAGCTCCAGCCTTGTGATGTCGCTATATTTGCTCCCCTCAAGGCAGCTTATCGCGATGAGGTTGAACGACTAGAGCGAGGTGGTGTTAATGCCATAGGTAAAGAGCATTTCACTCAGTTATATTCCCGTGCTAGAACTAGAGCATTCACGCTAAGGAACGCTAAAGCCGGCTTCTCTGCATCCGGCTTATTCCCATTTAATCCAGATAGAGTGCTCCGTAGCATGCCCAAACCTCTTCCGGAACTAACTCTCGTCAATACAAGTGGGGTCCTGCCGCAGTCCGAAAAGGCCATTCAATCACCTCTTGAGCCTGTAACACCAAGGACAACCCAGGACATAGCATCACTGCAGAATATCATAATGAATCAAGCTACTCAAGGTCTAGATGAGAGTGGCGTATGCAGCCTGCAAAAGAACGTCCAGAAGCTGTCAAAGGCTGCCCACTTGGCTTTTTCAAATGGCATTCTCCAACGAGATCGAATTCAGTTCTTGATGAAGATAAACGACGAAGCTAAAACCCGACGATCAGCTAGAGCCGAGATCCTGGGGAAGGCTAAGGTTATGGGTTTTGATGAACTTGAGGAAGCACGAGCAAAGCGTGCTGAGCAGCTGGCGACTAAGGCAGCTAAAGGCACTTCTAAGCGTGGACGAAAGCGTAAGGCAACCAAAGGGGGAGAGGCGCGACAGTGTAAGTCGGCAAGGCAGAATGATATACAGGTTGAGGGTGTGATTGCGTCAGCATGGCGAGCTCCCGTGGCGCATATGATTCCTACCAGTGCAAGCTAGTGTGATATAATGAGTTCAATGTAATTAGACATATTCACTTTCTGAGGGATCGTACACTTCAGGGCGAAATCAGTATCCTCAAGCTCTAAGGAAAGTGTTTAAGCGCACGGACGACCCTATAAACAGGTTGTATAACAGCTTGGTATCATTCCGAGTCTAGCGTACCTCGTGATATTCCTAGTATGCACTAAATATCTTTTTCCGAGTAAGTTCAGATAGCTATAATAATTCATATCAACAGTGCAGTATGGTTAAACTCTGTGTACCTCAGTCTTTGCAAACATCACGTGTTAGCAAAGATGAATCGGTACTATATCACGTGAGTGAGGAAAGAGTCCCGCAACTGTCGTGGCAAACCCATTCTTTCCTCGCCATCGCAACCCCGACGTTCACACAGTGTATTCCACTCATCCGATCCAATCCAGTGGAATAAAGATAAGATAAGGTTGCTTTTTGCTTAGAGCTGCAGCTGGTTGCAGAAAATAAGATGATTACCCCGCACTTTCCCCTCAACTACGCCAGAACGAACAGATCCACATTGCGATATATCAGAACAACAAACACTTAACTCTATCTTCATCAACTTATTTCAGTTCCTCTACCTATATGATCAGTCAGACAGCCGTCTTTCCGCAACATGGGGTGGACTTTCAGTAACCCGGGTTCTTCAGGCTTCAACTTTGGATCGGGCTCTTCAGGCTTCAACTTTGGATCGGGCTCTTCAGGCTTCAACTTTGGATCGGGCTCTTCAGGCTTCAACTTTGGATCGGGCCCTTTAGGCTTCAACTTTGGATCGGGTTCTTCAGACTTCAACTTTTGGTCTAGTTCGTCTGATTTCGAGGCTAGGACCACCTCTCCAGATTTCGAGGCTGAGCCCGACCTTCCGGATCTGAGTACCAAGTCTGATTCTTCGAACGTCCTCCATAGCCCCTTTTACAATTCCTATCCAAACAGAATAGGTCAAACATTCGAAAACAAACTAAACCAAGATTTGTTCGAAACTTCGATCGGTTGTGGGATACCAGGAGCCCTTGTCTATGAGCCTCTAGGACGATGCATGACAGAGAAGGTTCAAGTTCTACACAACCGCAATCCAACTATTAACTCTCTGGATCTGGCCTTCGACTGCGCATTAAGCCCAGTGCTCAGTATTAGCCCAAGAGAATTTTCTGCTTCAACTGGGCTATATCCTCGCACTGAAATTGGGCTCACCACTTCTCTCAACATGCCGCTAGATCAGAACTTAACACAGCCTAGTCGATTAATAGAATCCTTGAATCTCGAAGTTGGAGTGCAAGGTGCATGGAATAAGAACCAGACCCATGTCAGCCGAGTGGCGTACAGGTCAGATTTTCAAGGAGAAACATCTTATTTTGAAGCCCAGCATGCGCACAAGAAGCCGGGTGGACTGGGGTACCATGCAGGGGTCAGACACACAACAACTGACAAACGGGGCTCGTGGTTTAGTGGTTTCTTCAGAGTATTTATGTAGGGTCGTTTATGATCGTTTTCATACACTTAAGCTAGTGCTTCTAACAAATGGGTATTTTATATGGTTAGTTACTGTTTATTCGATTCAAAATGTGTAGGGAGTACTGTTTGTTAACTACTGAGAGAAATGGCCCGTATCCTGAATGGCTTAACGCGCACAGCCACACTGCTGACAAAGTTAACTGCCAAGTAAATTACGTAATCTACTTATCTTATCTTATGTGTCAGGATTTTGCGCTGCCCGCTACGTCTCTAGTACCGACCGGGATGACAGATCAACGAGATCCTATTTGCCACAGCCGCCACGCCGCTAATGAGGCTCTTCTATTGATGCAGGGTGATTGGAGACAGCGCATAGGCTGGATTAATGAGGTCTAGACGTGCTGAATCCTAGCGTGTTGTGTCGTCGGAGAAAGAGGCTACAGTTGAAGAAACAAGGCAGCTTCGTTATTCTGCGAAATAAATGCAAAACAAATCGTAATTTTTAGTTTTAAATCCCAAATTTCATTCTAAGGAGGGCCGTCATTATAATTATGATAAGAACAAGTTGAATTCCTAATGTGTTGAAGTTACAGACATGGGTTAAATTCAAAGTACCAGCAATTCGTCTCTCTTCGGTGTGTGTCTCGCTTCACTATAGGTGACCTTATTTACTAACTCACACCAGTAAGTTACCTTGCATATTAAATAACTACCGAATCTAGCGCTTATCTCCAAGGTCAAACAGCCAATCCTTTATCAATGCACTAGAGGTGGGGCTTATCTTTAAACCCTCACGTGTCTGCCTTGATCCTATAAGCCTTATCTACATATGGTTCGTATCAGTTTTAAAAACAAGGCAGCTAGTTGTACTAACAAGAGAAAAGAGGGTTAGAATTGGCGGTAAATTATCACCTAAGGTGACGACATCGTCTCAGAAGAACACACATCAAAGGAGTTTTCATGGGCCAGTCTTGATAGGCACTATTGGTATCGTTCTTATAATTGTGACGGGACTGCTTATATTCTGGCTGTGTAAGAGGTTGAAGAAAGTTAAGAAGTGTCTCCTTGAAACACGATCACAAAACGAGGTCAATATTCCTAGTCCCGTAGTTTGAAAAGTGTGAACAATATTTACAATACAATTTCGATGACATAATAGAAAGACAAAAAGCACCAAGCTAAAAAGAACATGATAAGAAAGGTCCTCCACAGTTGCTCCAAGACATAATCCAGCACGAGCGTATCTGCTTTTCGATCGAAAATGTCATCAAAGCACATTATTTCATCCTTCCACTCTACCTGTATATCGTCTCCAGAAATCAATGCAGCACTAATTTCATGATGAAAGTCTCCCGAATCGCTTCTTCCATTGACTGATTGTATCATATCACCAGGGTTCTTGCCCACCTGGACGGCTAATCCCAGGACAATATGCGCAGAAAGCCTCTGTGGCTTGAAACGCATCTGAAATTGAATTTGACTGGAGCTGAGGACGAGTTGTTGGCAGGATGCCAGGACACGCACGTCGCATATATTATCGTGTTGTAGCCAATCCAGTTGAGAAAGCGGAAATTGTCGAGTTCGGGATTGCGACTGCTTGTCTTCCAGCGAGGAGTGAGCGCTGCTGAAAGTCCTCTGAAGTGATTCGAGAGATGGGACTGGGAGGAGCGTTGAGCGGCTTTTCAGGGGCATTTCGTTCACATTACTCGGGTTGTGCAAGGACTGGACTTTCTTGATGACTGCGACCTTGCCTTCGTCTTCCCATTCAACTATGAAATGCAAAGTTTGGTCACTGAATAATAGTTAGCTAGGCCAAAGGAAATGAGATTCAGGTGAAACGCACGTATGATTGGAACAACCAGTACAATCAACACAAGAATCTGGCTTAGACATGACTTTGTAAAGATGGATTTGGGGGATACAAGATTTCAGTAAAGAGGACGGAATTGCAACTTAAGTATGGAGCTGGTGATGGATACTAGGACGCCTTTGGCACATGAATCGGTTGCGCGCGCGTAAGCATGAGGACTGCCACTACATATACATCCTGTATGCTGCTAACGAATGGTCGGTCTAGTTTTCAAGTCTAAGAATGACTGGGTGTCACTAAGAGTCGATGCTAGCCTCAAGGGAAACCAATATTATGCGAAGTACTATGTCTGCCTTGCTGTGTCACCGAAATGCCGACCCTCTGGATTTCTTCTATCCACTTCAAGCATTCCGATAGGACGAATAGTACAAAAGGAGCCAGTTCATTCATGCAAAGGGGACTGTCGGCTCGCTGCCGCCCGTGGGAGCTAAAGAATGTAGTAACCTCATAGGTTCTATCACATTGGCAGCGGCAAGCTCTTCATGCAAGTCTTTCCCAACAATCTCATCTCATATTTTTAGTAGCTATGTTCTAGGGTTTCGATAAGTTGATAGGATACGACTTGTTCAAAGCCATGGTGTCTTCATGCAAGAGCGAGGCGTTAGGCTAAACTTAACATTGATAGCAGTCAGAATTGGGCAGGCAGTTGCGTGATTCGTGCTAGTAGTGCTAGGTCTGATAGGAACGACATGTCATGTGTTACGTCGATGAGACGTAGCCAGCATGACTGTTCAAATTTAGCCCCTGCTTCGTTGTTGTATAAAGCATGCCTTTGCCCGGATAGAAAACTTGCTTCACAATTCTCACGCCGTTCAACATTCTTCAACAGGCCCTTACCAATCAGACCCTTCCCACACAAACCTTGAGTATGGCACTACCTTCATATGCCCAGGAGCAATATACCATGGCAGAACCGCTTCAAATGACAGATCAGCACACGACCAATCCGTCATTCGCTACAGCGTCATCTGACATGTCCACACTTGGCATGCCTGAAGTTGACTCCCATTTGCATAAAGAATGTGGGAGCCAAATAGCAGGTATCTTAGACCCAGCGGACGAAGTATGTACTGTTTCCCACCACTTTATTGGATTTGATGAGCTGAACACATTAGACGGCTGATGCTGCTATGACATTATGCATGATATTCGGACAACCCACCAAACCGCCAGAAACACCAACGATCGAGCATCAAGAAGTCTTGACCCACTCACATGAAGACCAGAGGCTTTTAAGAACGGCGGAAAGCGGGAGTGCGAGTATACCGCCCGGAAAAGGGGACAACTTACAGGCAGTAGTGACGGCAAATGCATACGAAGCAATTGCTTGTTCGATCAGCCACGTCATAGAGCCATCCATGGAGATCTGTGAGAAAGAGAAACCACATGAGGGCCAACAGGCATACCCAGACGACTCCATTTCCGATCCTCAAGGCCATCCAGACGATTCTATAGAAACCTCGACCTGCTGGGATGACGCCGTTTGGGCGTTTGAACACGAGAAGTTGCCCTGCGACATCATAAGAGATGATTTTCTCGACGAAGGCCAGACTGGTACAGAAAATCTCCTCGGAAATCAAGCTATTGACAAGTTTCTGTCCCTAGTGGAAGGGTTTGAAATGCCTGGAATGGGAAGCCCTTCCAACGTTGGCCCAAGAGAAACGTCAGTCCAATACAAAAAGAGTATCAACATGTCTGATGATGCCACTGATCTCCTGAAAGAGACCAGAAGCAGCTCAATCATTCGTGATCACCGCAGCCCATCCTATGGTGAGCCACAGGAGGCACCATCAGCTCCTACTGAGCAGATGGAGTTCTTGAACGGTTCTGTGCCTATCACCACCGACACGATCAATGGAGAAGTGATTGTCATAGAAGACTCGACCAACGCCAGCGACATCAGCGACTCGCCATCAAACATTACCGCGGATCAACGCCCATGGGCAGGCCCACAACCTCGCGCGCGATCTCAAACACCCATCATCATTGACACGAACAATGGAGAAGTGATTGTCATAGAAGACTCGAGTGACTCAAGCGACATCAGCGATTCCAGCGACTCGGCATCAGAGATTACTGCAGATCGACGCACATGGGCAGGTTCACAACCTCGCGTTCGATTCAGACCTTCGCGTGTACTGGATGGTATGGTACGATGGTCCGACGCATATCCCCCGAGGACGTGCCAGACGGCTGCCCCACAACTTTGGATCGATGCCCAAAACTACTGGAAGTCGGCGCGGGCGATGAAGCGTTTTGCCGGAAGCAAGAAAGTCAGAAAATTCGACAAGATTATGGCTAAAGCACAGAAGCGCTTTCAACAACACGGGGGCACCATAACCGTACAAGCTGCAAACAAATTACATCGCAAGTTCAAGCAGATCCTGCCCCATCTTATTGGGCAACTGAGCAATTCAAAGCAACGGAAATTCTTGCAAGATGTGGATCGCACGCTGAAAGATTTGTACACGCTAGTAGAGGTAACGGCGATGATGACAGAGCCACCAGAAAGTGACGGTGATAAGGACGACGGTGACTACAAACCTAGAGGGGCAACAAGGAGAGTACTATCCCTCCACATGTGGCGGAAAACCCTGTGTGCCGGCATGCCGGCAGTGCTCCCACCCCAACATAACCAAACGCCGTAGAGAGACCTAGAAAATCTCGGGATAGGGAATTTACTTTCAAAGCTTTCTCTATACTTCGTCTCGTCCCTATCAGGTTCCTGTCCGACTAGCAATACCACTATTCGCTGCCAGCACATACTGTAGCCCTGCCTCGGCCAGCCTCGGATGCAGTAGAGACTGTATGCATATAGCTAGAAGTCTGTAAAACTACATGAAGATATATAAAGAGTGTATCCCGAGCGAACTGCTACAGCAACTTAGTCGTGGCGCTGTTGTGCGGGTATATTGATCTGCAGAGCAGGATTGACAGCTTGATTGATTGATTGATTGATTGATTATATCCTACTCGGTTTCAGCCGTGATCTCCACAGCTATGCCCGGCTGGCAGGCTTGGCGGACAGCCGACGCGTCGCAGAGACTTTGTTCCGTGCCGCCCCACTTCACCCCCGAAAACAAGGGCCATCTGTCCCCAGCGGCTTGCCGTTTCCCTTCAACCACTATCTAAATATGCTTGCCGGCCCATCTAGATACTGGTTCTACTAACTGAATACTGCGCTTCTAGGTTCGTAGAGGCATCTGCCTCATCTTTGCGGCCGCGATACTTCCAGTCTCCCCCCAGCACTCAGCTCTCGTTCACGCCTCTCTGATCCCCATTTGCCCAAGGATCTGCGTCTGCTCTATAAACTCGATAGCTTTAGTGGCTAGCTGTGGCTTGTTCAGGACGGCCCGGAGGTTGTGTCGTCCAGGGAGGTTTTCGAACACCTGGTTGCGGAGGTCCTTGTAGATCCTGCATCGGAGCAGGATGTGAGCGGCCGTCTGTCTTCTCTCTCCGCACTCGCATCGTGCGCTGACGACCTCTGGCACTCTTCGGTTGAAGAGGAAGTCGTTCAGTCCGATCTTTTCTATTCGCATCTGGACTAGCAGAGCGTTTTCGCGCTTGCTAAGGTTCTCGTGTAGTTTGAGCACCTTCTTTGTTAGCAGCGGTGAAAGTCTGTAGGTTGCTCTTCCTCTAGTTTCGGCTTTCCATTTGGCTGCCCATGCTCTCTCTGCTTGTGTCTTCCGCCGGGCTAGTGCGGTCCGTACCGGATGCGCTTGCTTCTTGGCTGGTGGCCTCCACTTCATCCTAGACACAGCCCTATCTGGTCTAGCGTGGGTAGTCAAGAGACTTTTGAACTCTCTTGACTACCCACGCTAGACCAGATTGATCCTTAGCGGCGAGTGCCTTCTTAACATCTGCTTCATCCTGGACATAACCCTATCTAGTCTAGCGTGGGTAGTCGACAGACTTTTGAACGCTGTCGACTACCCACGCTAGACCAGATTGATCCTTAGCGGCGAGTGCCTTCTTAACATCTGCTTCATCTTAAACATAACCCTATCTAGTCTAGCGTGGGTAGTCAAGAGCTCTCTGAACTCTCTTGACTACCCACGCTAGACCAAATTAATCTTTAGCGGCGAAGGCCTTTTTGCTCCTCACTTTACCCTAGACACAGCCCTATCTTGCCTAGCGTGGAAAGCAGCAGAGTTCAAGAGCCTCCTGCTTTCCACGCTAGCCTTTTTCTAGATCACTGTACTAGTTAGAGAGATGTAGTTATGTAAGTCAAACAGGCCTTCGCCACTCAGGATCAATCCGTTCTATGTGAATTTCTAACCTAAGAATGGAACATTAGACTAGTACTATGGACGACACGTTTGGAAAATCGTTCATCCTTATACCTATTGCCGCAGCTCAGAGTCATTCTTTGTAAAAGGGAAGGCCCTAATCCTGATTGAGGCTTCGTATGATATTCCCAATTTTCTTTTCGTCTTCTATTGCTATTCAGCTAACTTTATTTAAGGGTAAACTATATATAGTTAGTCGGAAAGCGAATAAAACGAATTAGTACGAAGTATAAAAGCTACACTTCAAAGTCTTGACATCTCAGCTGGAAGGTACATATGCTACATTGTGTCGGATCTCCGAAGAATTACTTATTGAATACATTATTCCTCTCATTCCAAGCGACCTCTCTGGTGAAAACTTATCGAGATTTCTCCTAAGACTCCTTGGTACAACAACGTCATGCCGGTCAGTACTCTAGATGAGATTTTGTAATACGTCGTTTCTGGATAGATCTTTTCGAGGCCCTAGTGATTATATCTATGAAATAGTATTTTAAGATTGATGTGAGCTTAAAGATGTAGCTTTTTAGGTAAATTTTCTAAGAAGCACCATATTTGTGAGAGCGTTGTGCTGCTAGAAACGCTATGCATCAAGAAAATTAACAAATGCTTGAGATTTCGAGCGTTTGGTGATAGTTTCTAGCAGCACAGCGTTTCCAGTAGCAGGGTGTTCCTAGAAGCTAAGCATTGTTAGGAGCAAAGTGTTTCTAGGAGCAAAGTGTTTCTAGGAGCACGGTGTTTCTAGGAGCACGGCGTTTCCAGAAGCGCAGCGTTTCTAGAAACACCCTGCTCCTAGAAACACCCTGCGATATAGACTTGTCAATAAATTCAGGCTTAGCCTTCTGTTCAGTTCAAGATTTGAAAAAGATGTCAATAAGCCGGATTAGCTCGCTTCTTTAATGTTTCAGCTTGAGACTCAGTTAGAAACCTAATCTACTCGGTGCTATACAGATCAATTAACCAAGTAGACTAGTTGCTTATCCTTATCACTCTAATCTTATAGGAGCATCTACACATAGTCATCGTCTATATCAATTAGATTTGCTGTGTCAATGCCAAAGTTGGCTCCAAGAGGCCGCTAGCTCGCTAAATATGCACTCACACTCGTAGCATACGACAGGTATAGACAGGATATCAATAGCCATCCAGGCAAGGCTAGAGTGGCGATTGAGCAGGCTTATCTAGTATTTAATAGAATCAACAAGAGCGTAACCATCCTTATCAGCCTTTCTTTTGCGCGCCTTCGACATTTCCAACTCATCTTTATCGCCATCATTAGCAGACTTTGGAGGGTCGAACAGGCAGCATAGCAACAATAGAGACAGTAGTAACCATCAATAGAGCTTTAGAAATTGGCCCTTTACAACTCCTGTAACATTTGTCTATCTACCTGTGCTTACTATCCAGATTAAATTCATCGAAATTCATTCCGTGTGTTCTACAAAATACGATAAAACTCATTATGCACTTCTACTCGTAGCCACTCCCTATAGAGATCAACGTCATTAATCTCGTTCTCTTGCCTATAAGAGCTAATAAGGTTCAAAGAAGCTGCTGTTGGCCATGAAGGCGGCGAAACTCCTTGGATTATCGAGCAAACGAAAGGGTCGAGTTCCCGGCTCAGCTGACTTCCTCTAGGATATATATTAGTCATATATGTGAGTAGAGCTGGGAAACTTCGTTCAGGAAAGTTGTGGTCATTGCTAGATGTGTTAGATAAAATACATCTAAGACTCATGCAAATCATACATTTTAGCCTCTAGATCGGGGCTGCACGTTAATAGAATGCCGAGGCCAAAGTGTGATGCTATTATAGACCACCTTCTGCCGATCGCCTTGTGTTTTCGAAAGCTCTCGCGCAGCTGATATTCCGTTCGTACAAGGACATCTCCAGAAGCCTTACCAAGCCCTTCGATGAATTTATCGGTAGCAACAGTGGCTGCATCCTGACCACGGGAAAGAGGTCTGTATCTCTCTAGATTATTCTGTATATTGATGCAAAGTTCTTCGAAATCGTGGTAAAGTAAGATTCTCAAGAATCTGAATTTAAGACGATCTATATCCGAGCGACGCCTGAAGGTTTCAGCGTGGTAATACCGTTTAAACAAGCTTTGAATTCTTGAATCTTCGCCAGCGACATCCTTTGGGACGGGACGATAGCCTAGATCTGTCTGACTCCACCTGCGGCAAAACAATCTTAAGAACTTCCCTACGTCTTCCCGAAGAAAGTTATCGCCAAGCCAAATAATGCTTGCTATGTGGTTCTGAACTTCAGGGTGAAGATGATCTAGTCGTTGCATGCGTCGAGCGTAAAGAGACTTCGGAGATCCCTCCCGCCATATAGGCTCATACTCTGGTATTGGACTAGGGGTGGACGCAGGTGGTGACGGTGATAACGAAGCAGAACTTATGTAGGAAGGCAAAAGGGGCGGACTTGGAGCGCATATAGAAGCCCCTGCTTGGCTATCGGAGTTATGGGTTACGGAAACGTTTGTCTTCTGATTTCTGTCTGTCTCGAATTGAGAGCGGCCAGTGGGAAGGAAATTGGTGAACATTTGGGTATCAAGAATATCTGGATGCGATGAGTGCTCAGACTGCGCGGCTCGTATAGAGAAACTCGAGCGGTTGTCAAAAGACAGCCTGTGTGGTAGAAGCTTTGGCCAAACATGTTCTAGATATTCAGGTTCCGCCCTTGCGAGTAGGCATAGAAAAGCTTTCGCTGTCGAGATAAGCTACTAAGAGTTAGCAGAATCTTTGTTGGGCTGCTCATCGTGCCTCTTCTTCTCTCGTTCCAGCCTGAATCTGATCTAGAAGCGGCTCATCAGCAGTAGACTCCTGCATCTTGTTAGAGAGGGTATTGCTACTATCATCAAACATACGAGATATATGGCGCGCATAATGTTTTAATATAAGAATTCTCTAATTCGTGGTATAAACATAAGAAAATAGGATAAGGCTCCTTATATAGATCAGAAAGTTTACTTTAGCGTTACGATCTTATGCCTGATAGCTTAGTTTCCAATATTATGCTTAGCCAGACACGCTTAATAGCTCTAATGCGTCGTAATGCCAAGATAGCCAGAAGTAAGCATCATGATACAGCATAGCACCGGGAACATGCAGGGGCTTTCACGGTCCAACGTACGATCAAAAGAACGAAAATATTTTCGCACCCAGGAACATGTAACTTACCTCTATTTGTCGCAGAAATCCTGATGGGCCGGAATGAACTGATGAAAGTGCAGGGTCATCAAATATTCCGGCACGGTACTATGTTTGATTGGCTAACTCCAGCTTACCGGGTTTTCCGCCATATAGGAAAGGATATTAGGGGCTTTTGCGGTCCAATGTACTATTAAAAAACTAAAAGTTGTTAGCACCTTATCGTGCTTGGCAGACACATGCGGCAATTCTTAACCCAAAATGCCATTACTAATTGTTATTAATTTAAGTCTTTACGCGAGTCTGCTACGCACTGTTCTCTCCTATTCCTTAATTTTCAAGTTGTAAGCAAGCAGTGAGGTAACAAGTAAATTTATTAGAATATCTATGCGTGCTAGAAGTGAGCGAGCAGGAACAACGCTATATATGTTCTGAAGAGACAGGTAGTAAATTTGAGGCTGGAAGGGAGAAAAGTTGTTGTGGAATTAAGTTGGTTCTTATTAGAGGAAATTTACATTTTTTTGGTGCTACCACATGCCTTTCCACCTTGATAGTTCTATATAGCGTCATTCAATCATATACATACTAGATATAATAATTTAGATATCTCTGAGCTTCTGCAAAGGTGCTTATGTTAGTGCTGCGACCTACTCGCTTGCTACTCTTGGTACTCAGACTGGAAATACATTTCAAGCTGTATCTAACATCCCTTCCTATATGGCGGAAAATCTCGTGAGCCGGAACCAGCCAATGAAACATAGGATCGAGTCAAAATATCTGCTGACCCTGCGCTTTCATCGGTTCATTTCGGCCCACCGGAGTTTCTGCTACACACGGAGGGATATTAGTGAGCTTAATTCTTACATAAGTCATCTCTTGATTTCATGCCTATATATAAGCATAGGTTAAAGTAATTGGGAAACTCAGTGCAATTTTCGAAGACTTACTAAGTACTACAATTTCGAGAATTTCTAAAGAGCCCGTGCCGCCCTAGTTAAAACTGTCTAAATATGCCTATAACCTGGAGACCCGAGAAGACTTTCCAAGATTTCATCAAAGACAATAGCCATTCTCGCCAGATAGAGCAGGAGAGGTATCAAGGCAGAGTGTTTAATGACAAAGGTCATGTCATGAAACGAATTACCAGAAACGATCATCACGATATACATGAAATTGAGGGAAGCTTAGAAGTACAACGGCAGCTACTGTTAAAACTGGCAGAGCGAGAAAATGCAAGGATAGAAAACCCTAAAAGCGAGAGAGCATCTTCCGTCGAAAGTCTGGAGAGCTTAAAAGCAGACACAGCTCAAGCGATACAAAAGACATGGAACCAAAGTAGTGGATCTAAAACTAAAGGGCGGTTGTTGTATACTTATAGTGCTCTCATCTAAAGTGTATTATAGCTTTGCTATCTAATATCATTCCATGAAGAGCGGGACGCATATTGTCGAGATTTTCGGCAAGCGCTGAAGCGAGACAAGGCATAATACTCGCACATGTTTGAAAGTTGCAGTATGTAAGGTGCTGCGCTCTGCGGGGCAAGCGCTTAACTAGTAAACAAGAGGTTGTAATGCGCGTCCCTCCGTGACGGATATCCCAGTGTGCCAGAATTGACCGATCAGCTCACTTGAATCACAAACTTCTTGCAATTGGTCAGCTCCAGCACACTGGGATGTCCGTCACACAGGGACGCGCGTTAAGTGGCAAAGTTTTCTCCTAACTAGAAAAAGACTAGCGTAACAAGCACGACACTTCAAAGTGCTCCTGCTTGTTACGCTAAGCCGAAAGAGGTTGTTTATAGAATAAGCAAGCGTTGTCAGCTGACAGGAAGCGCATCCATAAGCAAGCACGAAGGCGCGTAGGTAAATTCTAGATCGGTGTGGACAAAACGCAACTGTGGTAATTAGTATAATGGCAGAGAGAACGTGGCGAGCTTACTAGAGATTGGGAAAGCGTGTGCGGATTGCGAGGAACAGAAAGACCTCCAGTAGGAACATGACCACAGAGAGGGAGATGGAAGCTATGAATGAGCTCAAAGAGACAACACAAAGTTGGTGAGCTTTTGAGAACGATTTTCCAAACGTGTCGTCCATAGCTCTGGTCTAACGTTCCGTCCCTAGACTAGAAGTTTTCACATAGAACGAATCAATCCTGAGCGGCGAAGGTCTCTTTAATCTCTACTTCATCCTAAACCAGATTCATCCTAGACACGACCCTATTTGGCCTAGCGTGGAAAGCACCAGAGTTCAAAGGCCTCTTGCTTTCCACGCTAGACCTTTTCTGGATCAATGTACTAGAGAGATGTAACTCAAAGAAGCCTTCACCGCTCAGGATCAATACGGTCTAGCGTGGAAAGCAAGAGGCCTTTGAACTCTGGTGCTTTCCACGCTAGGCCAAATAGGGTCGTGTCTAGGAT